>JAHTLZ010000330.1:39221819-39236850 GCA_023846285.1 Phrynocephalus versicolor
AACTATTTATTTATTTATTAAATTTATATACCGCTCCATCTAGCTACATGGCTACTCTGGGTGATTTACAGAATTGAACAGAAATCAGACTCACAAACTATACAATATAATACAATAGATAAGCAATCAAATAAGTAAAAACTTAATAAACAATATACTGCTGCTGCTACTACTACTACGACGACTACGACTACAAGCAACTGTAAAGTCCCAGGATGTCCCTATAAGAAGAGTGCCAACTGGGTCATTCTCCTGGGACAGCCACCCACTCCAGGCAGTAGGCTGGGCTTCATCCCCACCCCCACCCCCGGGCAGGCAGCGACTCAGGAAACTTGTGGTCGGCTGCTGTGGCCATGTCCACATAATTGACTCATGGCACATGATTATTCTTAGGATCCCTGACTTAGTGAAGATCCATACTCCTTGCAGTATAATCTAATGTCAAACTTCTTCCTTCCCTGACTGACTTTGACCTCTGTTTCCCAGGTTTTAGTTGGCAATTTTAAAATGTTCTTTTATGTGTTTCAGAACTGTGGTTACGTGCTGTGCCACTTGTGTGGCCTTGGAGAACTTTAGCGGTCCCAAACTGTCACCAGAAAGAAAGAAGTAAACAATACTGGAGTACTTCATATGTGCAGTATAAAACTCTATGAGGGTAGCCATATATAGGACAAGGGCCGCATATAATAATAATAATTAAATTAAATTAAACATTATTAAATTAACTTAAAATTAACTTTTAAAATTATAGCTTATGGAATTCCACAGCCAGTTTTTTGGCCATGTTGAATGAAGGATTTGGAGAGTTATGGGCCAAGAACACAAAACCTCCCAAGTCATTAAAATTCTGCACATCATCATCATCATCATCATCATCATCATCATCTCAGGCAAGATGGTGACAAGACACAGTGGACAATTAAAACTCTCTTGAATAGCTTTCAAACACCTTGGACCTAGTAAGTCTCTCATGCTCTCATATCAATACCTTTGGAAATCTGTAAGAATGTTTAGAGCAGATGTGGAGTTTCGAAGGCCCAGAGACTAACTTCCACACTGCCAAGACCCACATCACCTTTTCTTGTAAGAAACCAGAAATCCAAACCCTTATTTCGAGATGAGGATACCTTACTGGAGGATATGGGCAGCAAAATTCTCCTTGTTCTAAGAAGGTTCTGTTGCTGCTGCTCCATCCCCTGTTGCCGTTTGCAGACAAAAATGGGCAGTGGTCACATGTTTCCCATCCCTGCTTTAAAATTATATTACCTTCCGGAAGCATGCAATTTCTCCCCCGTTTTCTAAATACTACTTGGGGTTTTTTGGGGGAGGGGGGTTCCTTTTCAAATGAATTTGATTTGTGCAGCGTCTTTCTTGCAAACACAAGGAACTGAAGGTCGCTGATTAGAATGTAATGATGCTTACCAGGAAGCCCTACTCAATATGCTGTATGTGACAAAGGAACCTTATCTCTCCAGAAAGAAGAGAGAGTGAGTACACCATTGTCTCGAGCTGAATCTGGAACCTCCACCTTGCCCTTGTCAGTAGTCTGTCTTCAAGAACTGTGAACGTCACATCTGGCCCACTTTGCTTCTTCCCCAACATTATCTTTGGCTGGTGAGGTGTTCTGGAGGACTTGCAAGTTTGTCTGGTTTCTGGTGATCAACCTGCTTTTCTCCCCTCTCCAATCTTTCGCAGCGCTGAGCATCTGTTGACAGCTATATAACAGTACTGTATCTTTGAAAGATACAGGAGATCACAGTGTCAGCTAACAGGGCAAGCCTCTCAGTTGCTCCTTATTGAGGAGAAATTGGAAAAAGAAATTCTCCTTGAAGAGCCGTCAGTGCCCTGAAGGAAACAAACAGGAAACAAGGAGAAATAAACATGTGGGAGGCATAATACCAACGGTGAGTAGACTTTACGATATCAGGTGTCTCTAAAGAAGAAGAACAGGGAGCAATTTTGGTCTTAATAGGAGATCAGCCATCTTGTTCATAGTTCTGACTTGCCTACACACCTCCGTGTGGTTGTTTTGGCAAAAGGAAGAAAGATCTGCTATCTGTGGATTTTGAAAACCCAGGTGTAGCAAATAAACAACACCTTTGCAACCATTTGCGTTACAGTGGCTGCTTACACGATTTATTGCCTTTCAACATCTTGCCCGTATTTTTAATTAATGTTGCTGTCCCTCTATTATTTGTATGTGTGTGTTTTTAAAGTCAGTTATATGAAGGCCCTGATTGCCCAACGGTGTACTAATAAAATGTGTAACCTGTAAGTAAGTTAAGCTAAGTGTTCTTTAAAGTGAAACAGTTCCTACTTGTTTGTTTTTGTCCTATTCAGTTATAACTTTCTGAGTTAGTTATATAACTGTTCCCATTGGCTCCTTGACAAGAGTTCCGTACTTGGCTAGGGATCCAACACACATATGCGATCCACGTGCCCATGTTGTAGACCCAGCTCCTAAATACTCTGTTGAGTGATGTCTTTATGGCAGGAGGTGGAATATCTGGAAAGGGTGAAATGATAAAGAAGGCATGACAGTAAGTTTGCCGTTTGGCAAGAAATGCCAACTTGAAGATGAGGCAAATGTACTGGACATCAAGGGCTTGGTTTATGGGCTGAGTTGGGCAAGTTTTTGAGCTGGTCATGCAGTATCGAGGCTTCTGGAAGTCTGCAGTTCAAAGAGGTAACTCTTTTCTGAACTACAAACTCCACGTGTTGCACATGTGAAAGCAACTGACCTAGTGAGCTTCATGGTGCAGTTGTTAAACTGCAGTAGTAGTGCAGTCAAGACTCTGCTCATGACCTGCATTCAATCCTGTTGGGCTTGGGTAGCTAGCTCAAGGTTGACTTAACTTTCCATTCTTCTAAGGTTGGAAAATTAAGTACCCAGCTTTATGGAGGGCAATGTGTAGTCCCCCACCCCCCGAGTGCTGGAAGCACAGAGGGGTGATATATACAGTAAGCAGCACATTTTGTTATGCTTAAGGCCTGCACATCACCACCAACAACTACCTTTGAGGGCAGTGCAAGATGGAGGGCATGGTTTTATTATCTTCCCTGCCTACATTTTTCCACTACAACTCACTCTTAGACCAATTTCACCCCTTTAGGGCTTGACTCTCCATGTATGTTTGTCTTACAGCCTCTTTGCAGTCAACAAGGAGCAAGGAGAGAAACAGAATATTTAATCATTCACCAGGAGCCACTTTCTTCTTAGCAGCTTCACTCCAGCTTCTTCCTCATCTCTACAGGTACTGGCTCTTATGTTTCCCAACAAAATAAAAGTTTCAGTTAATGGCAACAGCAAATGCATCAGAGACAACCATTTGCAGTGGAGAAGACACAATAACTATTTTGAAACAACTGCATGATAACATATTAGCATGCACTGAATTTTGTGTGGTCTGTTTTGAAGAAAATGTGCTACAATGAATCAAATACATGTTCTTTTGCTCTCTCTTGTTTCAGTCTCTCAGGTAAGTTCTCCTCCCACCTACCTACTCACATGGCTGCACAAGCCATGGTTGTATGCACTGCACGCAGAAGAGGTAAACTTATTGGGCTGATAACTACCATCTAAACTGCAGTGGCTCTCTGTGTAGGTCAGGTGGGCATCCATAGAACAAATACACTTTTAGCAGAATAAATACCCAGTGAAGCAACTAAGCAGCAATTTTAGAAAAGATCAAACAGGGAAAGCACCCACCCACATACATGGACAAGAGAAAATAGTATTTTAAAATATTAAATCCAGTTAAAAGATTTTAAAATCCCACTAGCCTGTTTATTTATATATCTTCCACACGAGTGGGGATTGTTGGGTTCCTAGAATATCACAGATGCTGTTCAGGGCATATGTTGCAGGAAACCACAAGTTAGTTGATACTGTTCCCTTGGAAATGATACATATAATGTTCTTCTCTTTTCCATTAATACTTTTTTGTTTCATTTTTATGCATTTTAAAATTTCATTTGACGCAACATGTTCTTTAAATATTAACATGATTTTTTTATTTTGTTCATGCAGTAATACTAAGCCTGTTCAGTCATCATAAAAGTGTGCGTCTTTCATAAAAACACTGAGAAGAGAGAACAAAACACCAGCGAGAAGAGAGGGAACAAGAAATGCCACTCCCTCATAGCCTTTGTCCTACGAAAGAGAGATTCTGAAAAGGGATAGGCTTTTCTATTGGCACAGGTATCCCACAGGACCTGAAAGTTCTAGAGTTTGGTTGACATGGGGGTCAACACAAACAGAAGAGCCTCCCCCTCTTCAGAATGTTGCTTCCTGATAATAAAAGAACTAATCAGGAGGGGGAGTGTGGTTGTCAGGCTCCTGTTCATGCTTATGGAAGATACACTCGAAGAAATGAATCAGGTTAATGCAACTAATAATCGGAGGCATGGAATCTTGAGTGGCATCTTGATAAGCATGCTCGTCTCTGCATACTCACACGCCTCCCTTCCTTCCTGAAATTAATTTGTTCATAGTTATTTTTCAATACAAGTTTGCACTTGAGAAAGCTATAGAGAATATGAAGGGGATTCCAAGGCCTTGGTTAAGTTGAAATTATTTATTTATTTATTTATTCATTCATTCATTCATTCATTTAAATTTTATTCCACTTTTCTCCTTAAAAGGACCCAACTTGTGCTTTTGAGAAAGTTCCGGGAAGTCAGAGAAAGAGAGAGGAGGGGAGAGAGGGAGAGAGAGGGGGAGAGAGATCACAATCCAATTCAGTTAAAGCAGGGGTGTCCAAACTTCAGCCCTCCAGATGTTTTGGACCACAGCTCCCAGAATTCCAAGCCTGTATTGGCAATAACAAAGGACGGTGGGAGTTGTGGTCCAAAACATCTGGAGGGCTGAAGTTTGGACACCACTGAGTTAAAGTGAAAAGCAAAGTGTGCTGCTTATTTACCATTTTGTAGCACTTAAAACACTCTCTAGGTGGTTTACAAGTTAATAATGCAGGCTACATATTGTGCCTCCCCCGGACTAGATACTCGTTTTACCAAGCCTTGGAAAGATGGAAGGATGAGTCAACCTTGAGAGGACTACCTGGGACTGAACCCCAGGTCATGAAGATGGTATTGGCCACAGTACAGCAGTTGAACCACTGCGCTACAAGTATTATTCAAAGATCTTCCACTACTCTTTTACTACACTGCCTAGATACTAGAACTTTTAGCCTTTGTGTTACATAAATTGAAGATGTTTCTAGTATCTAAACATGAGCTTTGTACAAAACCCACCAATCTTGTGATAAAATTGTAGCACTAAGTACTGTGTTCCTCCCAACAAGAGCAGGCATATTGAAATGAACTGTTCTTGTTCATCACCCCTCGCAGAAGTGTTTTTGATTCCAGCTGGAAACCAAGTACTTGTCTCATTGGAGCAGATTAGAGCAGGGTCACTAGAGGTCAAGTTGAAATCCGTTAGGCCATTTGGTGCAACTCACACATCTAAACGGCATACACTGCTGCTCAAGTGTCGATTTGGTCCTGCTCCTTCTGCTGCCAATTTATTGAATCATGGGGTAGCACATCAGCTTTCAGATTCCCGGATGTCACTCACCCCAATTTGGAAAAATATCTTATTCAGATACTGTATATATACTTTCTTTATAGCAGATTTCCCTTCTGGGGACCTTTTATCTGCAACCATGTGTGGCTGAGGCACAATCCATCAGGAGGCTAGCATGGATAGGCCCTAGTGAAATCAATGAGACCAGTGCAAAGCCTACTACAGTACTATGTTGCTTGTATCACCTTGCATCCTAGTGGATTTTGTCTTTTGGATTCTACTTCAATAAATGTAAGAGAAAGGATTGTACTGTACTGATTGTCAGGTCAACAGCCAAAGCCGTTCAATACCAAGTGTATATTCATGAAGACAGAAGATACTACAATATTCACAGGCAGATTTTTTTTCTTTTCCACCTGTCACGTGGTGCATTAAACAGCACGTTACAGGACTCTCAGTCATAGGGACACAGCATTGTCTGCTCAACCTCTTGTCCTAAACAAACACATGCATATTGTTTCCAGTGAAGTGTGTGCATTTGCTATGATTTTGGGTTATGCCTGCTTCTGGTGTGGCCCTCTGGGTTAGTTTTGGCAGTTACTCTCAGAATAGACCATTTCTTTTTTATTAATATTATTATTTTTTAAAAGGAAAAATAAATAGTTTTAGCAGAATTGCAGGTCTAGACCCTGCAGCTTAAGGCAAGGGCGGGACACCCATTAAAGGAGGGAAGGGTTATATATATTTTCTCTGTATAATATAGAGTAAATTAATTTTCACTGTGGCTCTTCATCCAAATATAAATCAGGGGAACTTCACTTTGGGTGCACCTTGCCTACAGCAGCATATACTGTCAAGTGTAATGAAACAGATGTGATAAATCTTCCTAATGGAAAGATAAACAGGCATTTCAAAGAAAGCAAATATTGTGTTTCATGCCCTTCCTTTTCACTGTCTCGCTCTGGATTTGCATGGTTTCATTAGATGCAGGAATTGCCTGTGGCCGAGTGAGATCTCTTCTTTCCTCTCCTAGCTTTGCTGTTCTCATAATATTTTCCCGTGAATTATTTATTCCTGTGACTCCATTTCATGGTCCAAAGAGGCATTTTCCTGACTCTGTGCTTTGCATTGAAAAAACTCACATCACAGGGTGTTTAACTTGATATCTAGCCAGGGCTTCCTCAATTAGAGATGGGCACGAATAAAAAAAAATGGCATTTCATTTGTCGTTTGTCATTTAGGGGGTCCGTTTCGGTTCGTTTCCTTTTTTGCAAATTTTTGCAAAAAAATTCATTTTCATTTTCATTCATTTTGTTACCATTTCGTTACCATTTATTTCAATTTTATGTGATTTTTTTAGCATTTAAAGCAGTTCAATGTATTGCCGTAACAAAAACGAAACGAACAACAAAATTTCTGGTGTTTCTGTTTGTTTTGTTTCATTTTGGAGACAAAATTCGTTTGTCGGTTCGTTGCATAACGAAACAAAAAAACAAAAATGGAAACTAAAAATTGTTTGCTTTGTGCCCATCTCTATCCTCAATAAGTATTTCATCCACTTTTCCACAACAGGAGTGGGGAATTTCTTGTCTAATGTGCTGCAAGTTGTCTTCACTGAAGTCAGTGGCTGACTATGTAAAGTAAAAATTAAAATTAAAAACAGCAGAAGACTTTTTAAAGGCTCACAGCCAGAGCCCAATTATCCTGTCATCCATGTCATCACTCCTCTAAATGCCTTCAGGATCAGCCACAGTCCTCAAATGACCTATGGGAGGACTGAGGAAACACAAAACAAGACGTCTCAGTAAATCATGGGAAGTGTCATGCTGAGAAGCGTCGATGTCCCATCCCAGAGGTTTATGCTCACATTATGGTTTGACTGACTCCTTGTGGTTTTGTGCTCTGTGGAAATGTGGCTTGAGAGTTCAGTCTGGCCCTGTGACAAAAGCCACCAAGAGAGCCATTCTGTTTCCAGCCAATTTAAATCCCCAGGAGAATGGAGAATACAATATTTGCAAAACTCTCTGAAATGCCTAATTGCTGTCTTTTGTCCATCCTGCTTATTGACAGGTGAGCGCAGTTTCAAGTTTCAGATTAATCTAGTTGGAAGTGCGCACAGTACTCCCTTCAGGAAAATACATGTTTGTTGATCTTTCTGTACATTATCTGCACTCAAGTCTTCCCCCCCCCCTTCAACTACAAGGAAGTAAGCAGAGCTTCAGAAAGTTACATTTTTGGACTAGATCTCCCAGAATCTTGCAGAAATGTTAATAGAGCTGTCATTTTCTGCAACCTGTTTCATAGTTTAATCCCTGCTATGACCAAGGTGTGTTTATAGTTAAAGGCAGAATGTGCCGTGCTGGTTTTTTAAAATGATCTTCTTGTGATCTGCTATTTCACAGGCTATTCTGAGTGTCATAGCTAATCAGGAAGGTAGTTTGCATTGCTGTTGCCATTGTGTCCTTTGAAAAATATGGGGAAATGATCCTTGGTTCCCCAAGCAAATCTATCAAGACCCACTCCCTTTCTCCCATGTTTCAAGTACAACCCGCAATATTAAACAATACATTTAAAAATGAACAAAATTAAATAAAGATTGCTTTTTATTGACACTATAAATATCAGGATGCTTCAGAGGAAACAGACAAATGGACAAACAGACAAAAACACCCACACTGCTGCCACCTGAGCAGTGATGAATGAGACCAGTGCAAAGCCTACTACAGTACTATGTTGCTTGCATCACCTTGCATCCTAGTGGATGTTTATCCACTAGGATAAGCTTATACCACATAATTATCTGTGCTAGATAGACTCGACAATTTATCCCATCCTACTACATCTGAACAGAAATAAATCCTATTGGATTCAGAGGGAGTGTGACTTAGTACACTCCGCGTACATGATAGGATTTGAGTACAGTCTTAAACAACAACCCATTCTTCTCATTGTGGGAGTTAAGGTTGCAACTATTCCCCAGTCTGCTCCTTGTTTTGTACGGAAAGAGAGCAAACAGGCTGATTTGCTTTCAGCATCATTCAAAAATTAGAAAAGGCAGGGATAGAGAGAAATGTGAGGAGGAAATGCAAGAACACCCAACCCAGTCCGCAAAGGAGCCTTCCATGTTATGAATTCAATCTGTCTGCTCTTCTTCTGCAGGGCAACACCTTATTCACAAAGAAAAAGAGGTGGGGCAGCAACAGAGACCAAGCCCCCTTGTGGTTCTTTTTACTTTTCTCTCATTCCACTCAAGCTACACATTTCCCCTCTCCTAGTAACGAACAACAGGCAGTTGCTCCATTCTCATTCCTTTGAAAAAATATGAATTACAGGATCAAAAAAGAGAGAGTAATTTGTTCAAACTTGTTTCTGTAGAACTTAATGTTACAGAAGTCACTTGCTAGTAAATTGAGTTGCACCCAAGGTCTTTCTGAATATTCTACTCCATGTCGGAAGTTGATTCCAGCAGTATCATGTCAAAAGAAATCTATTAATTTTAAAGTTCTTTTTCATGTTGGTGAAACAGACGTAACCCTGCTACCTGTTTGAAATGTTTAGTATTAGAGCTGTACATGAAGCGAGTCCAGATAAACTTGCTGAGAACAATAAATACAATTATTAACCTTAATCCATTGACTGATGTTGTACTGTAGGTGCATCTGAACTTCTGTCATATTTGTATGTATGTATGTATGTATGTATGTATGTATGTATGTGCAATTCTGTCCTTCCCAACTAGTAATTAGGCTACTACTTTGGGTGGCTAACAGAAGGGCACACAATCATAAACAATAATTATAAAAACAATAAAACAATAGTAAGAAAATGGGGCTTGAGAAGAGCTACTGGAACCACAAAGCAAAAGGAAAATTAATGGGAGGCTGGTGGCAAAAAGGAAACATAAAATTACTTAATGGGGGGAGAGGGGAACCACAGAAAGGCTTTGGAAAACAACGTCTTCAGTTGCCTCCTAAAACCTAGGGAAGGCCACTTGGAGCTTCCCAATATGAGAGGTGCAGGTGGGACAGGTTGATGGTTTAGGACAGGCATGCTCAAAGTCAGGCCCGGGGGCCAAATGAGGCCCATTTTCAAATTTTGAGTGCCCCGCGGCCTGTTCTCCCTACCTGCTCAGCCTGGCATGCATCCCCACCAACTGGCCCCTTCCCATACCGGATGGAGACATCAGCTTGCAGTTTTATGGTTTGCCTGCCCTCCTGGCCTCCCTCCATCCCCCCAGCCACCTGCCCAGCCTACCCACCCCCAGCTCTGTTGCTGCAGCTTCTTCCCCAAATCCTTGCATGTTATAGAGACTTGTCCAGTGTCCGGCCTGGGGGCCAAAAGTGGCTGAATGGTCGGCCCACACACATTTTAACCTCAACAAATCTGGCCCTCCTTGCAAAAAGTTTGGACACCCCTGGTTTAGGACCTTGATACTTGCTGGAACATCTCTCCCAGGAAACAGCTACCTGTTTCACCTGCTCCTCCCAATCCATGTTGCTAAAAGGGGTCACAATGAGAGAGGTCAAAAAGGCAACAACAAGGAATCAGGCCTTCTTGGAGTTGGCTCCCAATCCTTGGAATAAGTTTCCAGGTGTGACACACCAGGCTGTTTCCCTCCTGATATTCAGGAAATTAGTGAAGTCAGAACTGTACAAGGCTGTCTTCACTACCCTATTCCCTGAATCCAGTTAATACTCATTGTTAAATTTTAAAAATCTCTTTTTGTGTGCGTGCATTTATTTCTTTTGTTCAATTTTAGATTTGGGTCTAAATCACCACATTGATTCAATCGTTATATAGGTTTATGGGATTTCTGTTGGTTGGTTGTTGTTGTTATTTTTAATTTGTAATGAGTAGTGTGTTCACAAAAAAGACAGTATATAAAACTATGCATGGTTATGTGATATCAAGTTACTTCCAACATATGGTAACCCTACGAATGAATGCTCTGCTCTCACCAGTCCTAATCAGCTCCTGTAGACCCAAGCCTGTGGTTCCTTGCAGTGGTGGTGAACCTTCGGCACTCCAGATGTTTCGGAGTGCCGAACTCCCAGAATTCGATGGTCATTGACAAGTGTCTGTGGGAGTTGTGGTCCACAACATCTGGAGTGCCGGAGGTTCACCACCACCACTTTAGAGAGTCAGCCCATCTCGTGTTTCTCTTCCTATCTATCTATCTATCTATCTATCTATCTATTTATTTATTTATTTATTTATTTGAAATATTTTTATTCTGCCTTTCTCCTTTAAAAGGACCAGAGGTGGCTTACATCATTTAAAAAATACAATTCTTAAAAGCTAAAAATAGTTAAGTATACAAATATATTTTTGTAGTTTTATTACAATGTTTTTATTATGATTTTTCTTTTCATTTTTATTATTATTGCTTTTTTCTTCTATTATTTAGTTTGTTGTTATTGTTATTGTTATTGTTGTAAACCGCCTGGAGTTCCTTCAGAAGATGTGCGGTATATAAATAAATAAATAAATAAATAAATATTTTGAAAAATTAAACAAGTGTTATGTTTAAAAACACCAAATAAAATCAATAGATGTTTATTGGATTTTATGTATATTAATGTTAGGGTTAGTTTGCTTATATTTTTATTTTGTCTTGCTTGATTTCTTCACCTTTATTATTTTGTATCTTGTCCTTTGTCAGATGTCTGTAATCCGCTTCGGGTAATGTAAATTTTAAAAACAGCATAGAATCAGTATCAATCAATCAATACTTTTCCTGCTGCCTTCCACTTTTCCCACCATTATTATCTTTTTCAGAGAATCCTGCCTTTTCATTGTATGCCCAACCTCAGCTTCAGCATTTTTGCCTCCAGAGACCGTTTAGGCTTGATTTGATCTAGGACACACTTGGAAGTTGAGTCATGGCAAGTGGAGTTCCAGATAACCTCACCCTGGATGACTGAGAATCCTCACAGACATCTAGGACACATTTGTTCATCTTTCTGGCAGTCCACATACATAACATTCCAGATCCAAGGTAACTCTGGAGATCACGTCTGTATGTGTAGATACAATCATATACAGGTGTGCTGTGAGTGTGCACCTTGCACTGGCCAAAGATTGCTGGCATAGGTACTATCCCCTGCATCTATGGGATTGGTCTTGAACAAAACGTGAAACCCTTTCGCTTGCTGTTTCTTTGCCTCTTCTGTAGATGGCACCAGTATCACATGGAATGGGAGATAACATGTTTTGCTGCTATCAAGTAAGGAAAGGTTCCTGAGAGTAGCAGGGACTCTGTTGAAGCCTGATCAAATAGAACTTCCAGGGATGGGCAATTTTTGAAGTTCAATCAGATCAGGCACTGAAATTGTGTTTTTCTTTTTAGAAATCTGGCAGTCGATTCAGAAACACAATCCTGGAAAGAAGTCCTCACTGCTAAGTCCAAACATATAAATGATAGTTAGTGGCAACATATGTGTAGATTCCGCTAGATGGCATGAGATGTTTACTCATCAAGCCTTTTTCAGTTAGTCCTGTTGCAGGAAAAGCAAATATCTTCTTATTATTATGGGACTTGAGTTAGATCAGGATCCTCCAAAAATTGAAAATCAGTACTGTGTGCAATGCATTCAAAATCACTGTATCTTATTCATCAGGCAAGATGTTGCAAAAATAAAGAAGGAAAGGGAGATGGGAAAGTTGAAAGGACAACCTACCCACAAACAAAAGCCCATCCCTGGTTTTTCAAGTCCTCTCATCTGCATGGTATTTCCAATTACAATGGCAAGGAAGAGGCAATTGATATTCAAGTGTAGTCCTGGTAGATGACCTGCTGGTGTTAAGTTGCAGGGAAGGTAGCTGCTCTCTTAACTGAGAACAAAAGGATATGGGAAGATCTAAGATAAGCTTTCCTGCAGACAATGTGGGTTTTACAAAGCAATTATTAGTCTTCAAGATTCCATATTGCTATTGTCTTCACCACATTAGAGCAGTCTTCTAAGTAACTGATTATGAATAGCTTATGGAAATAATTTTTCATCATTCTACATGAAAATCACTCGCCTACACCCAGACCAAGCTGGCAACTGAGAAAAATGGTCCAAAACAGCAGACTCTGTCACCACACAGTCTGTGAAGACCTTGAAACCTAGGGAAGCTCAGATGGTCCCACAGATAGCATGGACCCAAGCTGTTTGTGTTGTGGAACACCACAAAATCAGTAGTTTACGTTGTGCCTGAAAATGAAGCAGGAGCTGGTGAAACTGTTGTAATGCTGTACATGATTAGATAGATTTTTTTACTCTTCTCTTTAACTGCTCACGTTCTCTTTTAGCTTTAATGTTGCCTTTTAATGCCGTAAGATGCACATCAATTATCTGTTCTCAGACTTGAATATGTCTTAATTGGTACTGGACTCTACGTTGTCTCTCATTGCTATAAGCGACCTTGGGTCCTATTCCAAAGAGAAAGGCAGGGTAAAAAATAATAACCACAAACACACACACACACACACACACACACACACACACACACACACACACACACACACACAATTCTGGTTAGGAGTTTAGTTGTAGTATACTGCACCTGCTGAAGGTTGCTAACACTTTTGTAAGGCTCTTTGTAAAGCACATTACAGTGATCCAAATAAAATGGAACTAAGGCGCAGGTTGCTGTGGTCAGATCATTCATCTCAAGGAATGTGTGTACATGTATATATGCCTATATTAACCTAAATCTAGGTTATAGTTTCAAGGTACAGTAATCTTACAGTAAGCTTCTGGGCATTATGTGTCCCGTTTTCTTCTTTCATAATAGACTTCCCCCATATTTCCTGTTCATGGAAAAGATGTTTTGCTTTAGGCCAGGACAGCACTCAGAATCATAGAATTATAGAGTCATGGAGTTGAATTGGCTCATTGAGGAACTGGTCGCTGATCAGAGCTGTAACTAGGGTGAGGACAATCAAGAAAATAAACAACGGCATATCCTAGTCTCCTGCAATTCACTATCAGGGGAGGTGCCAGCTGGAAGGAGGGAGGGAGGGAGAGAGAGGCAAAGCTTCCCCACCACTTAAAGAAGTACTCATCTAATAGCTAGAAAAGCCTGGCAGGAGTTGACATAAATCAGAACTGACTTGAGGGTACATTGTTATATTAGTTATCATAGCAATGCTATGCTGGGAGGCATTTTTGGTTTTCTGTTGCTATTCTTCTGTTGTGTGCTGCTTTCAGTACCTTGTATGGATGCGCTAATTAAAAGAAACAATGGCTGTTTCAATTGGGCTGCTTTCCTGAAGGTTTTAAAATTGAGGTTGGGTGACCATGTGTCAGGAATGCTTTAAGTTTGCAGGAAGTTGGACTAGAAGGTCACTGAGTTCTCTTCAACCGTACCATTCTATGATTCCCCAATGCTTTCTAGCCAATGTCTTGTCCTAGACAATGTCTTGTGTTGGTTTATCTGTGTCTGTCTCAGGTCGACTAAAGAGTGCATTTTCTTCTTTTCATTTAGAGCTTTTGCCCTGGAAACCGCAGTCCAGGCTTGCAATTCAGCAGAGATTTCCTAGGATTAAGCTCACAGTAAGAGTACTGTCCTTATTTAGAACATCCCATGACATCAGCAATGGCAGATTGTTGGCATGCAGTCAGCGGCAGCAAAGTATTCCAACACTCAGTTTTTATACACACAGTTCATGACAGATTCATTAGCAAAAACATTTGGTATTTAGATAGCAGTATCCCAAACCAGGACTGGGTACCAACTGCTCTTCCTATGATTATGCTCTTCCATTAGTGGTGTTTAAAGTATGTTCAGGGATCAACAGGATTACTGAATATCTTGAAGTTTATTTTAGGAAGCAGTCATGCTTAAAACACATTTTGAAATAAAAACTTTATTGAACAATTCTTTGGGATTATAGATTTTTATGTGGATTAGTTGATCCAATTGATCTCCAGTGTAACCATCACTGCCAGGAATGATGTCCCAATAGTTCTTGCATAAAAATATTCCTGCAAAGTTCAATAAAGACAGCATCTGAAATGTAAGGTTGATCTTTGGTGAGTGCATCCACTAAGAGTGAGGAATTTCTGATATGGAAGGAGTTAACATTTTAATGAATTTTTTTCATTAAACACTGATAAGTGCATTAACAGGAATTGATACCGCCAGGGAACTGTTGGAGCATTTTTTCAAGCTCAGTAGGTTGCAAATGAGGACGTTGCTATCTCACTGTCTAACTTGGAGTTTTGTGGATAAATGCAGATCACATCCACATATGCCAATTTCTACTACTTGAGAGAGGACAAGACATCAATGCACGCAAAAAGATAACTTAAAAAATAGATTTGATTATGCTAAAAAATAAAAGAACAAAATGCATAAAACAGCTGGAAGAGGATAAACAAATATAGGCACAATGGTAATCACTACAAGATTTATATGAAGTTGTATGCTTATTATGCTTATTATGCTTATTATGCTTATTATGCTTATTATTATTATTATTATTATTATTATTATTATTATTATTATTATTAT
>JAHTLZ010000330.1:39236860-39250356 GCA_023846285.1 Phrynocephalus versicolor
ATTATTATTATTATTATTATTATTATTATTATTATTATTATTATTATACCACCCAACTAAACATGGCAGATCTCTAAGGGAAGTTTGTTCCAAAGTGTAGGGGCCACGACAGAGAGGGCTCGATTCCTTGTTGTTGTCTTGCAGGCCTCCCTCAGTATTGGCACCTTCAGATGACCCGCCTCTAACGAGTGATATGGGCTGAATTTTGGGGTAGGAGCCTGTAGGGATATAACAAGCTTCCTGCAAAGGATTCTGGGGGCAATATTGACCGTCCCGCACGGGAAAGCCCTGGGAGAAGGAAAATGAAGCCCCTGAGATTAATGTGCAGGAAGCAGCTGGCTGACTATCTCGTCCTTCTATCAGGCCAAAGCATGGCTATTGAGGAAAAAACAAGACCATTTATCATGGGATGGGATAGCAAGCTGCTGGGGTATCCATCATTCCATCCCTCGATACATGACATGTCCACGTCACAGAAAGCCCTCCCCGGGAGTCCATCAAGCCAATGACAGGCTGACACATAGGATACCACACGATATCTGTAACTCTTACAGCTAATAAAGGTGTGCCTTGCAGCCTGCTCAAGAGAGAAGAGCATGGCGGCTTGACCCTGTTGAACCCAACCATACGCATCTGTGTAGGTTATTTCCCTACAGGAGCCGTTCCCACAGATAGGAAGGTCCTAAAAAATTTAGGGCTTTGCATGTGAACCTTAAAACCTTGAAGTCAATGCGGTAACGGATTGGCAGTCAGTGCACTGCGGCCAGAGTAGGGATGATATATTGGTATTAGTTCAATCCCATAGCCAATCTGGCCACAGTACTCTGCACCAGCTGGAGCCTCCGTGTTAACAGCAGCCCCACATAGAGAGCACTACAGTAGTCTAATATTGAGACTATGAGTGCATGAACCAACATAAATGAGGGTTCTAGGGTCCAGGAAACTGTGCAGCTGTGCAATCCAACTGA
This sequence comes from Phrynocephalus versicolor, assembly GCA_023846285.1. Classification (NCBI taxonomy): domain Eukaryota; kingdom Metazoa; phylum Chordata; class Lepidosauria; order Squamata; family Agamidae; genus Phrynocephalus; species Phrynocephalus versicolor. The sequence goes on from JAHTLZ010000330.1 coordinate 39,237,829, forward strand.
GATGGTAATGAGCAGTGCAGACCACTGATGCCACCCGGCCTCCATCGTGAGCACTGGATTCAAAGTTATGCCACGGCTGCACACCTCATCCTGCACAGGGAGAGCCATGCCCCCAAAACTGAGGGAGTTCCCAACACAACCAACACCAGGCACCCCCACCCAGAGGGACTTCCATCTTGCCCGGGTTCAACCTCAGTCTATTTAATCTCATCCACCCCAGAACAGCGTCCAGGCAGCAATCCAGGGATGAAACGGCATCCACAGCAGAAGGAATAAAGGAGATATAGAGCTGGTTGTCATCAGTGTACTGATGACATGAAACTCCATACCTCTAACAACCTCCCCCAGTGGTCTCACGTAGATATTAAAGAGTAGAGATGGGCACGACCAGGAATTTTTTTTTCGAATTGTCATTTTTTGGGATGGGTCCGTTTCGGCTCGTTTCTGTTTTTCGTGAAATTTTTCAAAAATTTGTTGTTTCGTTGTGTCGTTTGTCGTTTGTCGTTACCACCGCGATTTAACGCGACTTGACTTCCAGTTCCCAGAGCATGGGGTTAGGGGGTAATGGCTAGGCTTAGGGTAACAGTTAAGGTTAGGGTGGGTTAGTGGGCTGTACCTCTGGGTGCCTCTGGCCCACTAAGAACATAGTGTACTGGCGTATAGGTTAGGGTTAGGGTTAGGCTTAGGGTTGGTGGGCTTTTAATGCCCTCTCTGGCACATCCAGAAGTCTCAGCAAAACCTGGCCATGCGATTGGTGGAATGGCTCCAAAAATTTGCATGGTCCCGTCCCATGGCCAGCCCATCATTGCGCATGCGCAGGTGTAAAAAAATAAAAATAAAATAAAATAAAATCAATGGAGACGTTTTGTTGCAAGAAAAACCCACTGCTGCTACTATAAAAATCAGGCAGTTAAAATACCTAATTTTCACATGTTTCTGTGGTGCTTTGGTGGGTTTTTGGACCACGATTTAAAAAAAAATATTGCGGTCGCCATTTTGGATCCCCCCGCACCGCATGGCAAATGGAGACGCCGAGGATGCCCCCTCCCAGCCTGGTACCAGCAGCCCAGGACAGGAGGGGGGGAAGGCTGGAGTGGGGACCCCCACCCAGAAACCACCCCTCTGGTAGGTGCCCTCAGGCAGGCATATTTTCGCCTGCTTTTTTGGCCGGGAATCGGGTTTTTTTTAATTTTTAAAACTTTTTTTTCTGTGCCGCTTGGCATCGTGCGATCGCTGCGATGCCAGGAACGACAACAACAAATCAGACCCAATTTTTCTTTTGTCGGTTCGAGTTCGAGTTCTGGGGGAGTAATTGTCGTTACCGTTTCCGTTGCGTAACGGAAACGAGTAACGGAAACAGAAACGAGAATTTCGTCAAGTCGTGCCCATGTCTATTAAAGAGCATAAGGGAGATAATTGACCCCTGAGGCACTCCACAATTGAGGGACCAAGGGATGGAAGTCATCTCCCCAAGCTGCACTCTGGGGGCGGTCCTCCAAGAAAGAGCAAAACCACAGCTTAGAGAGCCTACCCAGGAGGATACCTTGGCCAACTGTATCAAAGGCCACTGAGAGGTCATATGTTGTCATATATTGCAAGGTCCTTAATCCATTGGCAGAGATCCTGTTGAATTAATGAATGCAAAGCAAAGCCTCTCTCTGAAGGTCTTGGCAAGACCTGTAGTATTTTAATTGGTTCCAGTACTCTTGCACTAGGTCACTTAAACACACACACACACACACACACACACAGAGAGAGAGAGAGAGAGAGAGAGAGAGAGAGAGAGAGAGACCAACAAAATGTAGAAACCAGAGGAGGAAAACCCTTGTTACAGTTTGTTAAGCAGTTCTTTTTACCCACAGCTCTTACATGGCTCTTCTAGAGGCATAAACAAGCAGCAAACAAGGCTTTTATCTTGCCCTCCAATGCGGTCATATAAATGGTACAGGTTGAAATACCCTGGGATGAAATTTACAACAATTAAACATGAGTACATTTGCATTTTTCTCACTGTGTAGTCACACTCTCAGAGGCCCTTAGTGCTCATGGACCTTATTTGAAGCCCAGCAAATGCTGTAATTTTTAATCCTTTTAAATTAAAAACTGTTGCCATTCTGTTGAGGTTGGCAGATCATACGAAGCATAGGAAATTACACAAACTCATTATCAGGACCAGTCACATGGTACAAATTAGGAACCCTGTCAATTCAAACCCTCTCCAGAGAAAACTTCCATTGAACTTTTATGATCCATGCATACTCTCTAGTAGGTTTGACCCACATAATGCTTGAAGTGTGTGTGGATTTTTATGTGGGCTATCTCTCATGGCTGTATCGGCGGTGTATCATAAATGCTAATAATGAGCTGGGTTAGTTGGCAGAAATGAAAGTTTGCTGTTTAGTGGTCTGGTGCCCCTGGCTCTGTCACACGTCCTTTAAAATGCTGATTAAATTTCAAGATAAAGCATTTCCAAAAATATTGTCCCCACGGCCACCGGGCTTTTAAAAAAATCTGGTTTTGCCCCCTTTAGCGAGTTTTCCATGACCTACCGGAGAAGTTGGGAATTTTTTGCTCCGGTAAAAAATGCGAGCCAGAAGTCCGTGGGTGCTCGCATATGATTTGGTTTTCTGCTTCTCCCCTAGCCCCGACCAGCTTGTCCTGGGGCTCATCGGCACTTTTTTATTTTTATTCTTAATTTCTCCTCCCCCAGCGCTGATCAGCTGGCCTTCGGGCTGTCAGCGCTGAGTTTTGTTTTTTGTTTGTTTGTTTGTTTTCATTTTCCCCTAGCCCCACCAGCTCCTGGAGCTGGTCGGCACTTTTTTTTATCTTTTAAATTTTCCCTCCCCCCAACGCTGATCAGCTGTTCAGTGCTGTTTTTTAAAATTATTTTTCATATTTTCTCTCTAGCACCACCTGCTGGCCATGGGGGCTGAACAGCACTTTTTTAAAAAAAAATCTTTGTACGTGGGTACGGAGATCCCACATCTTCAGTCATGTGGCCAAGAAAGAAGAAAAGCCGGACTTTCACTATATCCGGATCTTCCCCCAGGTGAGATAGCGGCCTATATCTCCAGTTCTCAGGGTTCTAGCTGAGGTCTGAGGGGAATAATGTGCTTCTCTGAGCAGGGAGGTAAATCTCAGGCTGAGTGGCACTGAGGGAGGAGAAAGTTTGTTTCCTGGGTGTGAGGGAGGTTTAAAACCTAGGCACCTGCACAGTCATTTTCAGTTGGCACCAGGGCACTATAACTCTGCACAAAGGTATATTTATTTGTGATGCATTTACACAGTGTTTGTAAGTGCTTGATGTATATTTATTGTTTGCCTAAGGGTCTGGCACATGTATGTTTGCATCTGAAATGGTTTCTTAGAGATGAACAAGTTGTGTCTCCTGCCTCCTAAACTAGTATTAGTTCTCATTGCTTCTTGCAGGGATTACCCTAAATCCTATCAAGGCACAGGAGCCCTTGGCCTCACTTGGCCTCAACACCTTCATGTCTTACAGACAGCTTTGAAAAGACAAAACTCCCTTCAACATGTTGGAGAAGGAATACAGTGTGCCTCCATTTGCAACCTGGCTTCCCCCAATGGCATTTGTTTCTTTGCTCTTGTCTGCAGAAAACAGATAAGTCTTCGTACGGATAAGTCTTCATATGGGAGTTGTGCACTGAGGAGACAGGGTGAGCCTAGACGACTCTGTCACCATGTATTATCTGAAGAGTTTGTGCTGCGTGGCTGGTAGCAGTATGGAAATACTGCAAGGCTGAGAAAATCAGGAACACCTCCCAAAAGAAAATGAGAGCAAGGTAGGAGACTTAATCCACCCTAGAAAAGGCCAGATGCAGCATGTCAAAACATAACTTAATGTGCTGTGTCACCTAAAAAGTATCAGAAAGTGGCATCTTACAAAGTATTTTAATGTTTCTCTAAATACGTACCGGGTAGGTACTTCTATAAATACCCAGATCATAGGTCATAGACCTAAAGCCTTTTTAATATTAAAAAAAGTCATATTGTTGAGTAGAGGGAAAAGAAACCAAATACTGGTTTGTTGACAAAGAATTTTGTATCTCAGCCTGGTCCTTGGTGCCAGCAGTTGACTATGGGGATGGGGCAGCAGTGTTTCACATAGAGAGCCATATATATTTCAAATCACCAAATCAATTAATGCTATGTTCACATTTGTATTTTTAAAATCTGAGTATTTATTCTTAATCTTTTTCCATTGTAAGCAGACTGCCTCCTAAGTCTGCCTTCTTATATTTTATGGTAGGACTGGCCATATTTTTCTTGCAAGCAATTGTTTATAAGCTAAGTTCCATGTTTGAAATGCACTGTATGCTATCAACACATCAACTATTCCAACGTCTCTTAAAGGTAGCTTGGTTAAGATGCTACAGTGTAGAAGAATTATTTCAAAGCACGTTCTTTTGTTCATGGTCCATAAGCACCATGTTAAATGTACAATAATAATAATAAAAGAACAGGATCTTTGATACCGAAAGAAAAAAAATTCAAAGGGTCATTATGTCTTATTTCGCATATTACATCTATTAGTATGGTGGTAAATATTTTATTTCTACCAATGACTTTTGTAATCTATTGTTAGAGTCTTAAATGATGGCTTAGAGATTTTAAATCCTCTTAGCACACAGACAAAGATAATAGGATGCATCCTAAAAGACCTTGAAAACATAGACTCCCTCTTTTAAACCTAATCCCAAACTCATCCTCATTAGTTAAGTGAAGCAAAGGTCCACAGAGTTTATGGTCTTTTCTGATTTCACATGGATATGAAATGTAATAAATGTATTTTCCTTCTGTTTGATGACAGTGTTGTTGACTTAAAGAATACAATTTGAGCTCATAATATCAGCATTTGCAGCATTGGATGTGGAGCAAATGGATTCTTGCTAGGAATGTGGCATTCCTTCTCCTCTTCCTTTGACTCCAACCCCCAAAAAACATTTTGTTCATTGCATGGAAAAGTAAGGCAATGGTCCTATTATTGCCACCAACTTTGATATCTCAATTCTTTGGGATTGGAATATTTATTGAAAGTTTTCAGTCTGTGGGTCATTGCTTTTTTATCAGTTTCTTCTAGTAGGATTTGATAGCTTCATCTCTGTAGTTTACAGTAACTACTTTGTGTCCCATCAACTTCAGCTGATTTGTTTTTGAATGACATTGAGACCATATTTCATTTCACTTTCTAAAATACCAAAAATACTAGGTTTTCATCAGAAGATTCTTCTCTGAAGGAATCTGTCATCCTTGGATCTATTCTGTAAAGCTCGTCTTCAGTATATTGTTTCCATCTCCTCTTTACTTTCACCTTTCCAGAACACAGTCTTCCAGAGTTCCTGGTCTAGGTTCAATGTTACCTTTGATTTCTTGAACCTTAGTGAAAAGAAGTCTTGTTTTCTTCTGTTTCTCCCAAGTAATTATGACAATATATCTAGAATGTTGCTTTACATCTGTGATGTCTCCCTAAATCAATCTGCTCCTTTGAAAAGCACCAGTCCCAGGACAGATTCCTGGGGCACACCACTTTTCACCTCTCTCCATTGTAAAAATTGTTCATTGATGCCTACTCTTTGTTTCCTGGATCTCAACCAGTTCTCATTTCATAAGAAGACCTGCCCTCTTATCCAAAATGAGACTGTGCAATTTTCTCAGCAGCCTTTGGTGAGGGACCATGTCAAAGGCCTTCTGAAAATCAAGATAGACTCCCAGATCCACTTGCCTGTTGACCTTTTCAAAGAATTCTAAAAGGTTCATCAGGCGAGACTTACCCTTACAGAAGCCATGCTGATTTTGCCTCAGCAAGGTTTGTTCTTATGTTTTAAAATTTTCCCTTTGATGAGGCTTTCCACCATCTTCCCTGGGACAGACATAAGGCTAACTGGCCTGTAGTTTCCTGGGTACTCCCTCCTTACTTTTTAAAAAATTGGTGTGACATCCGCTGTCCTCCGATCCTCCAGCACTGTGGCCGTTTTATGAGACAAGTTGCATATTACTGTAAAGAGATATGCAATTTCATTTCTCAGTTCCTTAATAACCCTTGGGTGGATGCCAATTTATCAATTAAACCTAAAACATCCTCTCTTTTAACCTGTATTTGATTTAATTCTTTAGTCAAGATGGGCCAGTGATGACAAGCCTTCAGCACACCAGATGTTTTGAACCACAACTTCCAGAATTCCGAGCCTAGATTGCCAATGATAAAGGACTGTGGGAGTTGTGGTCCAAAATATCTGGAGTGCTGAAGGTTCACCACCACTGGTCTAGGCACTCCCCATGAGCTTGAATTTACCTCAAGCCCGAAGAAAGCATGGGGACCTCTTAAATTCTACTGGTCATCTTGGCCAGATGTTAACGAGATCCTAAGGTTCCCTACCAGAGTGACAGCCCCGCTAGTCATTTCCTTCATCTAAACTGGCCTTCATACAATGAGAATATAATTTTAAAACCCAAAGAACTTTTGGTTTTGGCCTCAAACTGCCTGGCAGTAATGATTTCTTCACTGTCTTCATTTTTGTTTTTGTTCCCTAGTGGAAGGGAAAATGTTCCTAAGACAAATTTATAATTCTAAAGGTGGCTGTAGTCAACTATGTCTTCCCCTTCCTCTTTTCTTTCTTTGACAAGAAAATGAAATGTGCATACAGACAAGAAAGCCACAAAATGAGAAAAAGAAATTACTGTATACAACCTCACATAAATATTTGTGCCAGTCTGAGGTAATCCTTTGAAATCCTTTGAAATAGTCTATAATTACAGAAGCTATAATAGCTGGTTTGAATTGGAAAACACTGGTAACAGTGGGAATTTAAAATGCACAATACATTTTTTCCATCATTTTGCAACAAGGGAACAATTAAGACAGAAATAAGCAGGAGAAAGCAAGTAGAGAGATGATGGCTGAACTGCAATATCATAAGATTTGGAAGGAGGTATGAGGTAGAAGCAGACAAGATGCGACCTTCCTTGTTAAAAGGTGATAAAACATTTTCCCTCCATAGATGTAAACATTGAAAACTCCGAGGACTGGGTATCCCCTTTGCCAATGAATCCCACACTGATCTCCCAGCAAATATTTTAGGCAGTTTTTGCTGGCTATTCTAATCACAGTGTCCCATGACTGGTTTTCAGTAAAGAAAAATATTCACAGGAGCGATAATATATTGTTGTTTTGACTTTAGAGAAGATAAACAGAAATGTCTAGTATATATTTTCTGTAACTTGTCACTTTAAGAAATGAAGAAAGTTGGAGTGCCTTGTTTGGAAATGATATGGAACATGCAGATATTTCCTGTAGGCTTTTCCCCCTTCTTTTATTTTTCTTGACTAATCTCCCTCTTCTCCTTGTCCCTTTTACTAGGCACAATTAGACTTCACAAGAAATTGGTAAATTATTAAATAGCGAACAAATTAGAGCCTGAAGCATACCAGTGACTTGTACCCTTCACCTACCTATTTAAATGTTTGCACTACATAATAAGCCCTATTAACTTCCTCTGCCTGGAAAAATTGGGGGTTCATATGAACACAATCTTCAGAAAAATAAGCCACACATTTAACTTTTTCTCAACTGAGAAAGACCAAGGTATGTTAAAGGATATTACATTTCCCATTCAAACTTTCTGTAAAAGCTATTGGCAAGCCCTGACAGATGCTGTGAAATTTCTCACACTAGATTATAATGTCCCTGCCTTCTTTAACAATGTCTTGTATTATGCAATATTCATTTTGCCAATTTGCTCTTGTTGCTGCTTTTGAGCATGGCACCTTTGAAGTTGAACATGTTACACTTGAAATCTGTCAAATGTTTAGTGCAGAAGTGGCAATTCAACTCCTTCTAAACTTGCTCAGGTGCTTCCTCACATTTCCTCCCCCTTTATTTTGAAAATGTATGTTTTTAGGTCCAAAGTCAAATGGCAGTTTTGTGGGTTAATAGATGCAAGTTGCTTATGCTGTGAAGAAGGGTGAAACCGCAGAAGCAAAAAAAGAATGTAGCGCACTGTTTCACTGCAGTTTCACCAATTTGAGATGGAGGAAAAAGAATGAGAAAAAGTAGGCCTATAAACAAGTGAATCAATTATTCAGAGAGGTTCTAGAAATTATCCAGTCTTTCCAGTATAGCGAGTTATTTCTGTTCTAATTATAGAAGGTATTTCTATAGATACAAATAAATGCACATTTCATTAGGATTTATATAGACTTGCATTCATTTTTATGATGTCCATATGATCACTCCATATTAAAAACTGTGAAACCAGTATCAAAAACGGTGGTATATATAATTACTGATTCACTTGATAGTACCAATGACAATATAAAAATAGCTAATTAATAGGAACCAATAGATTAACGCTGAAAAACTTCCTAATGTGTATGTTTTTATACATTAATTTTATGTGAGTGAATGTGCTATATGCCTTTTAAAAATATTCTTTCCCTAACTAAAGAAAAACCCCAAAAGAAATGATGGTTCTTTTTAATGTAGCTCATCTCGGTGCTCCCAAGGAGCAAAGCAGAGTACATTAAGGCATTGTATATGTTATCCAGACAGGTCAATGAACATCTGTCACATGGTTGCACTTGCTACTTTATGCTTCAACCACCTTGGGCTAGCATTTGACCTACTTACGTTACTTGAAAAGTTTATGATTTCGGCCTATGAGTCGAGCTGATAGTCCAAATTTTAAAAAAAATGTTTTCATATAGGAATTATACATACCTGCTTCAGCTGATCATTTAACATTTTGTTGATGCCTTGTTTCTTTTGATGGTTTGGGCAGGATAAAATGTTCCTTAATTTGTTGAGAGAATGGAAGGGGGGCGGGGGGGGGACAATAATGCGTCTTGATTGTTTACGCTCCATTGCACTGCATGGCTCACTTGCTATCACAATACATTTCAGGCTTTTCAGCACATTTTCAGAGCTGTTTTATTTAAAACTTGCCTTGTGATGACTAGGAAAAAAAGTTCTGTTATTTAGATTTGCATTAGCTGGGATTTAATGGGCACACAATTAGGGTTGTTTTATTTAAAACGTGTCTTGTGGTACGCCCTTTCCAAATGGGAAAAAGGTGTTTGAAAGGTAAAAGGTGAAGAAATGTTGTGAGAGGCTGCACTCCAAGACAGATAAAGACATGGAAAAGAAACAACTAGCAACATGAAATTAACTCTAGGACCAGATGAAATTCTTTCTTGGGTAATGAAGACACTTGCAATACTAAATTCCAGATCCTTTCTATGTGAATTCCTGGAGATCAGGTGAAATCTTCACAGACTGGAGGTAGACAAAAGTTGTCTCCATTTTTAAACAGCATGATGGAGACGAGGAAAAAGACCCAGGTAACTATCACCTAGCCAACCTGACAGCAGTATCAAGTACAGTTTTTGAACAAATTGTTAAATAATTAGTCTGTGAGTACTTGGGACAGAACACTGTGATCACTAAGAGGCACCAAAGAATTCTCAGAAATGTCATGCCAGAGTAAATTCCCACACTATATTATTAGTGCAGTTACAAACTTGGTATATCAGGGATACTGTGGATGTAGTGTATCTTATTTCAGTAAGGCCTGCAACAATTATTGGGTTGATATTCATGAAGAATTGCATGCAAAATTTGGACTGGATTATTCTATTGCTGGAAGATTTGTAGTGTGCTCACAAATTGTAATCTGCTCCCAAACTGAACCCAAAGAATGCTCACGATACTTCTTTGTCCTCCTTGTGACAAGTGGGTTGGTCTAGGTTGTATTTAGGATTTTGTGCTGGATGCTGTGTTGTTCTGTGCCATTAATTCGGAACTGAGTTATAGTGACTCTGTGGTGAGTTTCCATGGCGGAAGGGGGATTTAAACAAAGGACCTCTGAGTCCTATAGCCCATCATTCTGTTCACTACACCACACTGGGTATCTGTGTTGTCCTATGCCTTTATAAATCACAGGGATGAAGAAATGAAGAGGCTGCTAGTGATAGCAGACTAGGAGGTGCTACTAAGATGGAATCAAGATTTAAGATGACCATAAAAATTGGAGAGCTCATTCCCCCCCCCAAAAAAAAACCAGGCAACAACAACAAAAATGAACATCAATGTAAACTTCTATAAGTAGATAGGAGGAATCAGATGCACACATATAGGATGAGTAACATATGTAGCCTGATACTAGTATTTAAGAAAACGATGACTGCTAGATAGGCATCTGGCAGTGAAGGCAGAAGTTGGGAGGTCAATTCCCATTTGTGCCTCCTTGACAAGGTCTGGATTTGAGGATTCATAGGGGTCACTTCCACCTAATATAGGAATTTCAATAGATTAGAGGCTAAACATAAGTAAATAGTAGGGCAGGAAAACAGCTAATGCAATTCTGAGCTGCAACCACAAAAGAGTAGTGACCTGAGCAAGGCAACAGGAATAGTGCCATTTTTTTCTTCTTTGGACATATCTCATCAAAAGTACTGCTGGATCTGGACACCACCGTTTAAGGATATGGAGCAGTTAAAGTGTATTCAGAGTAGTATGACCAAGAATCTGCAAAAAAAAAAAAAAAAAAAAAAAAAAAAAGGAATGGATGAGGTAGTTGGGTTTAGCCTGGAGAAGAGACCAGATGATATACAGTGGTACTTTGTATAAAGGAATTAATTAGTTCCAAATGAAATTCTGTTAAGCAATTTTCCTTTATACAAATTTCCCATAGGAATGCATTCAAAACAGAGTAATTCTAATTGCAACCATTTTTTGTTGTACGGATTCACCCCATAGGCGATTCTGTTAAGCAAATTTCCCCTATCTCCGGAATGTTTTGTGTTGTACAGATTTTATGCCATGGGTCCTCAACCTAAGGCCCCGGGGCCAGATGTGGCCCCCCAAGGTCCTGAATCCGGCCCCCGGGACCTACTGCAACCCCCCACCTACCCCCTGCTTTGCGAACAAGCCAACTGCCTCCACAACTGCTTCTGTTGCTGAGGCAGTTCAAAGCAGTGGACTATGTCGCTTCTCCCACTCCCCCCAACTACCACCCAGATGATCAGCATGCTGATCTAGCATGCTGTCTAGTGGGGCATTCAAAGTGGGAGGGCTACGGCAAGGTCCCCCACTCCCTCCCCCCCTTTTTCCATGTTGCCCCCTTTTTTTTGGACTCAGGTCCGGCCCCCAGTGGCGTCTGGGGTGTGGTGGACCGGCCCGCTGTTTGAAAACTTTGAGGACCCCTGTTTTATGCTATACAAACCACTTCATATACTGTATGAAGAGTGGTCAGATGGAAGGAAGAACTAGATTATTTTCTGCTGTTCCTGAGGGTTGAAACAGGAATTCCATGAAAGGTGGTTCTGATTCAACAGCAGGCAGAATTTCCAGGACAGTGGAACAAACAACCTCAAAAGGGGTTCAGTCTCCTGTCTCCTCCATTGCTTTGTTTTGCAATTGGTCTCCTGTCCATCAACACAGGTCTAACTCAGACCTGAAGGCTTGTTGGAAATACTGTATACCCCTATAATGCCACTGAGATTGTGGTTAGAATAATGTGTTCCTTTTAAAAGACTAGTCTGTCTTTGGAGTGTTGTGATGTGATAACTCCTGAAGAAAGACACAAGGCCAGAGGTTTTAACTGTTATGGGCATCAGGAATTGCATGTGTGGGGAGAGAGAAAGCTAAAATCAGTGTGACCCTCCCCAAATATGAATGTAACTTTCATGCCTAAATAGGTTCTCAGGCCCTACTTTAAAGATGGAGTTAGCAATGGTATATTTTACTCATACAAGAGATGTTACCATTTATTAATTTTATATAAAAGAAAAGGAATACTGTGGAAAATAATTCTTTTAAAACTTTAATTGGCATGGTAGATATTACTTGTATTACTTATTACTGCCTGAGCAAAATATTTGATCACTTGACATATATTCAGAGAAGCATTCTGCCAACATGGGCATTGGGTTTGCTTGCAACAATATTAGGAGGTAAATGTCACATCAGTGTTTGAGAAGGCTCATAAGCTGGGCCATATACATTATGTAAGGTTTCCATGACAGCAGTTTCTGTGTGGGGAGGGGGGGGAACTGGCTGCCTGCGGTTTCCACAGAAACTGCTCCCTGCTGAGACAGGTGCCTGGAAGAGAAAGGAAGTGAATGGAAATGAGGATGATCACGTGACCTCTGCAGCATACATGCATCCCTGCACAGAGGCAACCTTTTTCGTGGCACGGAGTTATAGGGGGAGGGGGATTCCTGCTCCTGCACTATAGATTTCTTCTTGCTAAGACCTTTGGTCTATATGGAGGTGTTTTTCCTGCTCCTGCCTTGGAAATGTCACTGATCGAGCAAGGACTGGAAGCGGCCTTTTCAGCTTGTAAGGTCCAGCGTTTTAAGAAGTACTTTGTATGGGAACAATTTACTGGTAAAGGCTGTACTGTATTTTGCTTCCTGTATTTAAAAGAATGTCTAAGAGGAATGTGGGTGCAGTGCTATACAATGTGTGTGTGTGTGTGTGTGTGTGTGTGTGTGTGTGTGTGTGTGTGT
>JAHTLZ010000330.1:39255775-39275457 GCA_023846285.1 Phrynocephalus versicolor
ATTATTATTATTATTATTATTATTATTATTATTATTATTATTATTATAATATATGAAGTTTTTGAGAGGCAGATGCATCTCACTTACCAAAGCAGTGAAATGTACCTGGCAAATAAAGTGGGTACCAAGAGGTATCTGATTATGCCCAGCATTGGCTACTTTGCATCTTTCCTCTTCCAAAAATGTAACTAAAGATGAGCATCCTGCAGTAGTAGGGGAATGCTGTTTGTCAGTACCATTGGTTGCATTCATAGGATAGTGAGGCCTTTGGTTGGATCTCTTTGCATTTCTGGCCTGAAAGCTTGGTTCTTTGAAGGAATCTCACTCATATTTGTGGTTTCTGATAAGTCTATTTGATATTTTTTTATGTTTTTGTGACCAGCTGCTGGTGCCTGCTTCCTTTGGCTGTTCCTGTGCTGGATTTCTCAAAGCAATTGTGAAATTGTGCTCCAGAAGGTGGGGTAGTTCCTGAACCTCAAAAGCCTTTAGACCAGTGATTCTCAACCTGTGGGTCCCCAGATGTTCCTGGACTGCAACTCCCGGAAGCCTCTTCCACTCACTGTGCTGGAAAGGGTTTCTGGGAGTTGCAGTCCAGGAACATCTGGGGACCCATAGGTTGAGAACCACTGCTTTTAGACATATCCAGGCATTTCCACAAAACTGAGATGAGATGTTGTACGGGCTCTTATGCCAGTAGTTTTCATTTCTTCTCACAGATTTGATTTCTCAACACTCAGTTACATTTCCCTCTGTCCGGTTTTATGTAGAGAGGCAGAAGTGAAGGAGGGCCTCTGATAAGAAGCAATGGATGCTAAAGCTTGTTGCCTTCTGTACAGTAAATCTAGAACATTTTTGTAATTGGTTTGGACATTTTGGCAAAGTAGACTTTGTGTGAAAAGTATATGCTTCTGTTTCCTGCAATTGTTTTCTTTTAAAACCACAAGGAGACATAAAGGGAGGGAGGGAATGCCTATTCTCACGGATAGGATTCTGAATTAAAAATGACACTTTCATTTTGAGATCAAGATTCTGCAATGAGTGATGGTGCTTTCCCCCCTAAAGCTAAAAGCTATCTGATAGACGATAGAGGGAATAGGTTTGTGTCAGGTAGTGCCAAAGGAAAATCACTGCCCTCCTTTCACCACAGTTTCATTCTGATTTATGATTAATGGCATGTAATCAAATCAATCTCAATTTACATTGCCAATTTCCAGGTTTCTAAGTACAGAGTGCTCAGTATTACTTCTTGGTGCCCTCTGTGACTGTACAGTTTGCCCGAGGCTAGACAAGGTGGTTCTTCTCTTAGGATGTGCAGCAAGGAATTGAACTCCCCAACCTCTAATTTCAGCAGTAGACAACTATGGAGGGATCTAAGCCTGGATTCTTTCACTAGGGATTGACAAGATCTGGGGGCTTAGAGGCTGGATTCAAGACCCTAGCTCTCACCATGGCTGCAACAGACCAAAAAGTGCCAAAAATTGATGATTAAACAAAGAAATGTACTCAGAGGGGTGCTTCTGGAATCTGGACCCTTCCCCATATTTCCAATGCATAAACAGAATTATGTGGGTGCTATAGGACTGGAGGCCTTTTTGGATTATGTTTTCCTACTCCAAACTTGAGGACTCCCAGATGGCCCTGGAGACTACAGAAATATTTCTGTAGTCTCCAGGGCCTCCTGGAAATCCTCAAGTTTATCTACCATTTATTGCACCATGTATAGACTGCTCCTTGTGTTATTTCCAGTCATGCAGGCTGGAGAGGTGTGCTGCAATTTTGTTGGCAACACATATTGACTAAAATCCTATTGCTTGGTGTAGCAAATTGTACTAAAGTAGGACTATCAGATCAGTGGGGATTTGGTGAGTCAACTCCTCTGTACGCTCCATTGATTCAAACAGGCCTGCTCCAGCTGTGACTTACTGTACAGTGGTACCTTGTATAAAGGAATTAATTTGTTCCAAATGAAATTATGTTAAGCAAATTTTCCTTTATGCAAATATCCCACAGCAATGCATTGAAAACAGAGTAATCCCTAATCACGACCATTTTTGTGTTGTACGGATTCGCCCCATAGACAATTCTGTTAAGCAAATTTCCCCTATCTCCAGAATTTTTTATGTTGTACAGATTTTATGGTATACAAACTGTTTGTTATACGAGGGTCCACTATACTATGCAAAACAACATGACCACAGTCCCTATCAATGTTGACTTGCAGGTCTCTAACAAGCACTGTAGTAATAAAATTTCTACTGGAGAGGAATTGACGAAGACCACAAATGGCAAGTGGATGGCACCAGAAACTCCAGATGACATTTTTTTAAAAAAACACGGCTGAAAGATGGTATTGTTGTGATTAACAATTGCCAGTTCAAGAACAAGTGAAGCAGTGATTCTTTTAGTAAGATACAAACACAGTGCAGACTCCCTTCATTCTTACCCTGACTCACAGTTTCCACCCTTTTGCCATGGATATCCTGTGCTTTCAGTCAGAACTTCAACTGTGAACGTGTGAGGCACCACCCGCCTGCTGACAGAATGAAATCCAGTACTGTAACCCTGCCACTCTATTTGGTATAATGGCCAAACACACACATTCTGAGGAAAACTTGGGTAGTGGAAAGAGAGCATAAAGCACATTCCAACAGAAGACTCTTAAGTCTCTTGTACTTACAGTACATGTGCTCATGCTGATCGACTGTCACTGCGGTATGCATAAGATTTTGTTAAGAGACTTTCCTTTCTGAGAGTTTGAGGCTTGTGTCAGTACAGGGCACTGGTGGGAATAAGGGGTTTTAAGACCAGGGGTTGCAACATGTGGCCTGTAAGCCTCAGCTAAACTTCAGAGCTATTTTAGCAGACCTCCCATCACCCTTAATTTTTGCTCAGAAAAATCCCCTGTATCCTGCAGGGGATTTCCCCCCCCCCATATTTTATGATACTCCCCCAAACACTTTAATTTTCATGTAAGTTTTAAGAGAACCAGAAGCCAAGGTATATTCTTGGTTTTCTTGTGGCTTGTGTGGACACAGCAATGAGATTGGTTCAGAAAACCCAATGGTGTCTCATGTGGTCCCTCATCCCCGTTTTGCGTACCTTCTGCTGGTATAATGGAAAATTTGGAAAGGAAAATGGGAATGCAGGGAAATTCTCCCTTGTTGCTCCATTGTAGTACAGTATAGCCATTATCTTAGGGATTGGTAGTGTGTGGCCTTCCAGATGTTGTTGAGTGCAGCTCCTGTCAGTCCCAAGCAATATAGTCCTTGCTGAGAAATGCTGGGAGCTTGTGTTCAACATTTGGAGAGGTGCACTTAGCCCAATTCTGCATTGTATAGGGCATGTGGTGGCTATAGGAACGGGGTGTCTTGAAAGAGTTAGAAGTTAGTGTGTGGAAAGGTGAATTGCATGGCTGTCCAGTTCATGCAGCTACCATATGTACTTCCAAGCCTGGGCTCATATCCCATGAATGCAGGGATTTGCTGCTTAAATATACTTCACAAGGTCCTTATTAGTCTTGAACTCAGTAGTTGTTTTTGTCACTGCTACACTTATTCTGTCTTCCACGTAAATGCCTATGAACAGCTTATTTATGATCTGTCTATAGAAGCATACAGCAGGCTGAGTCTGGGATCTAGCATGTGCGATCACGATGACACTTAATGTTTTATGGACAGTATAGCTCAACAGTTTTCACAGCTGTAATTTCAATGATCTCTGTAGGCTATTGTTTCTACCTTAGCAGATACTAAACAACTACAGCACCAGCAGTTAAACTCCCTTTATATGACACTTTTAAACCCCCCGAGAAACACATTTTTGGTATGCTCTAACTTTCTAGACTCCATTTGACTTTTAGAGTTCAATGCAAATTTCATATCGTTGGTGGTGTCAGATAAAATATTGCTTCAACAGAGCTTGACACATGTTTTCAAAACACACCTAAAAAGTTCATGACGCCAAATTCAGTATATGTACAATCGTATCCTAAATCATGGTCGGTTTTCAACTGTCTGTGAATCTACTTGATTTATCTTTTATGATATACCTATTTAGCTTTATAAGTAGTATTTATTTTAAGAAAAATATATATATACATAGGCAGACAACATTTGAATTCTGGTGTTGATACTATAGAGATGAAGAACCTTATGTTGTCGATGATTCTCCACATTTGCATTGCTCTTGAGTTTTCTCTGCTCACAAAGCAGCACTAGGGATGAAGTACAGTATGCCATTGCCAGAACAGACTTGCATTCAGAGCAAGCTCTGCCCTACATCTCTGACACATGTATTGAATGATGGATCCGAAGGCTATCTTTTTCTGATCAATATTGTTGCTCACAACCATATTGTGTTTCCATCGGATATCTTCACTCCAGAATTGCAGTAGTGCTATAAGGTGGGTTAAGATTACTATTCCAGAGAGTGAGATTATCTGTTTTATTAAAAATCAGGAGTACCAGTATTTTCTGTGTAATTTGCTCTCAAACCAGTGCTGCAGCCTGACATAATCCCGCAGAGACCACCATAATATAGGACAAGGTAGAGAGTTTCTTCCACATCCGTACTTCAACTTATTATACTTTCACTAGGACTAATACTGTAATCCCCTTAATACCACATAAGTCAAAGGAATAGACAACCAGTTCGCATTGCAGGAAAGATTCAGGTTAAATCATGGATGCCCTGTTAGTGTGTTGGGAGACCTGGTGCTAGCAAATGGGCAACGGTCCAGGTATTGACTTCTGCTGGCAAGGGGCCTTTATCTCTTTATTCTCTTGCTGCTCCGTAGTTGGTAAGGATTAAAAATGCAAAATCAATCTAGGGATAGCTCCACATGAAAGGAAAAAAGCCGATGAGGGTGGGGTGGAACATGTAGAAACCCTAAATGATTGGCCAGAAAAGAATTTCCAGCGTTTCTGCAAATCTGATTAACTAAGAAAAAACATTTTAATATGGAGCTGTTGTCTCTAGCAGTTGTATTGCAGAAATGAAAACATAACCTCCTTTCACCATCAAGACTAGCATACCATTAAGCCTTGAAACACTGCCAAAAGGGTCTGTGCCCCCCTACAGAGCAATGACACTTTGAGGACCCTGGAACTGCGTGCTTTGGCAAACCTTTTGATTTGGTTGTTTGGCAAAATAACAGTGAGTGGAGGTGGCATGGGTGGGGGAAGTACTCTGGGGATAGGTTTGAAAATAGCCCCCCCCTTCTCTTTTTGTCCTTATGTTACTGAAGGGTTGATTTTGCCTGTCTTTTCTCATAAAGGGATATAGAATCTGTTATAGATGATAAAAAGATAATGAGAACTTTGAAAACAACCACAGAATGTGTGTACGTCCGGGAAAGCGGCAGCTGTTTTTTGTGTTTGTCCTCTGCTGCGTAGTTCATTATGACACTGTGACCCTGCATGAGAAATTATGATAATGATGATGTGTGGACACCTTTCAGTATTCAGTGTGATTCCATATCCGTTGGTTTGTACCCAACATGACAAAAGACACTCACCAGTGTGAGAGAATTAGTTCTCCTTCTGGGTCGCTGCTTCCAATAGGTCTCGGCATCATCCCAGAACCAGCTTCAGAGAGGACTCCAGCTCTCGAACTGGTTTGAGAGGTAGGTGGGAGTTGCCACATAAGGGCATTGTCTCACTCCTGGTTCTGTTTATTCTGCTGAGAGAGAGTCCCCCAGCTTTATGGTAACTGTCCAAAGTAACCATTCACAGCCGTTTTTAAGAGGCGTTTGAGGATCGCTGTTCCTGCAGCGCGGACTAGGAGCTGAGAGAGTAGTTTTCTTAAATCTACCCAAAAGAAAAGATAGCATGAAGCACTGGTTTCCTGGCTTGCGGTTCATTCTGTGGTCCACTATATTTGGTTGTGTCAGAAAAACTGTGAAAGGGTCTTATCAATATTTCAGAAGCAAAACCGGTCCACTGTTTCCTGAAAAAAATATACCAGCACTACACTCATATTGTAATCTTCTTTCAAGGACCTTGGGAAGACACACCGGATTCTCAGCCCCCACCCCTGATTTGTCACACCACCCTGGGCTATGACAATTAGTTCCAAAAACAGCGACAGTCATGCCTGAGCAGGGATTTTTACACATGTTTTTCCAGTCTTAGTCTGACAATTTCAACATGTCAATGCTCAGGGTGAGATAAAATGTTCCTTTCCTGCATATACTTATACTTAAAAACAAAACAAAAGCAAACACCCAATAAAATCTAGGGTGAGTTAAAAAACACCGGAGGCATATAGGTTTTCAGTGAGCAAATGTATGTGAGTGATTTATTGATTTAGCTGCCTCCCCCCATTCTTTGACTGGCAGCACACTGGCACAAGTTTTTCTTTGCCAACTCTTCTCCCTCTTTCACTTTCCTCTTAAGAACGAAACACAATATCTTATCCAAACAGACACAGGAGAGGCTGACGATTGGCTGGCATTGTCCCCTGACAGAGCGGGTCCCGCCTCCTTGGTTGTGCTGACAAGCTGTTTATGTTTTTGCAAGGCCACCCTTTAACTCAGCCTCCTCATGGTTATAATGGGTCCAATTGTCTGACTGCTTGCAGGGAGCAGTCTGCTGTCTTCTTGAGAGGCTGTGTTTCAGGCACTGGAAAAAGCAGAATGGAACGCCTGTAAGTAAGCTTCCGAGAGCGGTGCTGTCAGGTTACCTGCAATTTTCTTCCTCTGAAATGACCTACAGATTACAGGGAATCCGTATTTAGCAGAGCCAGTGATAAAACGTCTGCTTCAGAAAAGTTGGGACTTGGATGACACAGTTGGCTTTTAAAGTGTTTTATGGGGTGGGTTGAGGGTCTGTTTGGAATGAAGTCTGAACCTCAGAATGAACAGCTACTTTGTATTCAGGGACATGCTTCCGAAGATTTCTCTGTTCATACCTCAAATGAGAATGAGATCATCCCAGAGGGTTGAAGTAACAGACAGAAGAAGAAGGAGGCTTATCAGACAAAATGCTTGAATAAGTTCTTGTAAAACTTTTTTAAAGAAGCCAGGCTGTGAGTTAATTGTCACTTAATGCTGCTTGGAGACATTGGATATATACTAAAGTGGAGAAAATTTCAGAGGGCAGACAAAGGTGGGGGAGGCATGGGGAACTTTCCCCCCCAAAGACTGTGGATGTTTAAGTCATGGCATGCTGTAAAAATTAATGGCCCAGAAAAATGCTGAGCCAGTGCTCTGGTGTGGTGCTAAGATGTATTTATAGTAATACATATTTCATTCTCTCCACTATCAAAATATCTGGTTTTCCTCAGCTTCTGAAGCATTTCCTCATTCATAGAACAGAGGCTGTAACTAGATTTGAAGCATGCCAATTTCTATATTTTTATGAAGAAATGTTGGCCTCTGGAAGAAATTGGACATATTAAGCAAGGTTTAAGATCTGGGTGCATTTCAAAAAGGAATTCCTATCAAAAATCTTTTCCAGAATAATATAAATATGTTAGTTGCCTCTTTTCCATCTGTTAGGAGCAGGCATTTATCATAAAGTCCCTTATCACCTGAATCCTAGTATATCTTTTTGATTAATGAAAAACCCATATTCTAGATCTTGATATCTTGATCTTATCAAGATGCACTGGTAAATATGTGTTCTAGATTGTGTTAGTTTCAGAAACTAATACAAGCCTTCTTTTTCATTTTGGTGCTAAACTTCCTCGCAACAGCTATTTTCTGTTGAAGAATAAATTTTCTGAAGGAATAGATCTGGGTTATAGAACTGTTCAGAAATGATCCATTATGAAAAATGTTAGGTAAAGCTGTAAGCAGGAAAGTTGGTTTTGTGCAGCAAGTTTCACATGCTTTCCAGGATGAAAAACAACTCAGGTGATTTACTTGTTGAATTTCCACTGGCTATGCCCTTTTTTAAAAGAAAAATCCCAGCATTGCAGCACTTTTTGGATTTTTCACACATTCATGCTTTTCTAAATTTCCGTTATAACCATCTATCCCATGTTAACAACATTCAATTCATGATTTAAAATTAAAAATCAACACAAAAAGGTTATTTATGTTAAATCAATTTGAAATTTTAAAAATTAAAAGTTTAAGTTTCAACAGAGTAACTTGAAAGCAAAGCCACTGTTGTATTTTTGAAGCTAACAAATCAGTTTAAGAGTAAACTAACAAATGTATTGCTATTTCAAAATAAGTAGATTTTGAAGTGCATTTTAATCCACAGAAGCTTTCAATGAGATAAATATGTGGATGTGCCACTATTTTCTTTCTTTCTTTCTTTCTCTTCTCCTTTAAATTTGACAACAAATTAATTTCAGTCCACTTCTTCAGACACATCTTATAGCACTTCACACTGAAAAATCAAACCTGTTCCTCCTAAAAGTGCTGCTTTGACTTTTGTGTTGCTTTTGTTGCTGTTTTTGTTTATGCTAAGTGTGTGTGTGTGTGTGTGTGTGTGTGTGTGTATTATGAGAATGTCAGTCTCCCCACCCTGCATCCCTTGGAATTCCTTCATAGCACCTGGACCACATTGCTTTAGATACATCTTCTTAAACAGTCCTCCCTTATAGTAGTAGTGATCTAGAAATTGAAAGTGGTGCCTTCCGCAATCTGGCTTTCTCCATATGGGCTGGTTTCCAGTTGGCTGAGAGAACATCAAACCATCTGGAGAGTACCAGGTGAGGAAGCCTGGTATAGGAATGATGCAACAATAACCAAGATACCATTGTGGGTGAAAACACAGTTGTAACATTTATTTCTCCCGTGACGCTCATTCATTCTCCCAAAGTAAAATTTAGGTAATTGTTGATCAGCATATGGTAAATTATTCTAGTGTTTGTCTAGTGCTTGGATTCATGTAGGTGTTTTTTTTCATTCAAATATGACAGGAAAGTTCAGTAGCAATTTTTTTAAAAGACCATGTGATCCATGCATGGTAACAGTGTCCGAGACTGATCAATACATTTATTGGAGTACTAAACAATTACAAATAACACGAGCTTTTCCATTTTTTCAGTAAACTTTCGTCAGGCAAACATGTTATACATTTGCTGAATCCCAAGTTTTATCCTTGTCTGGATAACAAAATACTTATCTTATTTGTCACATTTTAGAGATTCAATAATGGCACTGCCTGACCTTGCATATAGTACAGCCGTATTTCTCAGGTCAACTTCTGTGTAAAAGACTTGCATACCAGCCCTATAATCCTCACTGGTGGAAATGGACAATTTGCTTTGATATCTCTAAACTTCTGCTATTATTACTAAATGCATTTCAACATTTCTACTAAAAGGCATTGAGATTGACCAAGGGCAAAGAATCTGATAAGGGCTGTTTCAAAATTTGCTGATAGTTTTATATGGTAGTTTGCCTGCTTTTTAAAGCAAACAAACCTGCACTTAGTTCTGTCCTTAAGTAAATGCACAGTGTAAATTAGTAATCATGGAATGCCAAAAATATCTTAGATTGGAAAGGGACCCAACAAATAAGTAAGAAAATAGTTTTAATGAAAAATAAGAAATCATAAACAATTTAAAAACGCAGAAAGCTAGAGTATTTTGGACATGCAATGAGAGAGAAGATAGATTCATTCATCAATAAAATAGGAGAAGAAATATAGGAAGAAAAATAACTTATTGGCTTCAGAACAGTGGAAACTGGTTAGGATATACAGCACAACATTGTTTGCAGTTGTTGCCTTCAAAGTCAGAATAGTCACAATGACATCCCTCTTCAGGTAAGAGAGGAAAAATAATACTGTATGTTAGTTAGTCTCTTTCAGTCTGGAATGTGAACTCTGTTAATGAGTTATAAAAAATGATCACTACACTTTAAAGTGAAGTCATGGTTAAGGGAATACTCTATGTACTGAAGCCTCTAAGATTAGGCAAACACCTGTTTCAGCATCACCTGGGGAAACTGCCTGAAATGCCTAAGCTATTTCTTCTGCCAAGTTCTGCAACTGTCACAAAGACCCAAAGTCCTAGCAGCAGGAAGTATTAAAGGAACAGAGGACTTGGACGTCAGGCACAATCCTCTTCTGCAGCAGAACCATGGCTAGATTCTCACTAGGTAGGTGTGTACTTACCAGGCGAAAGGCTGCTGCTTGTTTAAGGAACCTCCTTGTGCATTTAGCCTCTGCTGTACAGTTTCTGCAGAGATGGACCAAATATTTCCGTCTACTAGATTTGCCTCTAATGCCTGCCTTGAACATTCTCTTACTTTTGTCTCACTGCTGATATTTTTGCATATTGGTCCCTGTCTCGTGGTTGTTGTATATGATGCTGTGACTCTTAATGGGGCTGAATCAATGAGTGCGTTTCTTGTTTCTGTGGCTTTGATAAGAAGCATGTACCATGATTTGATTTATATTTATTTCAAAGGCCGCAAGATTTTCATGGATAATAGGGTCTACTAGGGGCTGGTAGCCATGATGACTGTATGCAAAAAGGAGGCTAAGGCACAAATTGGGCAAAACAATACTGGTGGGACCCCTCATCTGTTGGTAATTTCCAGTGGGCTTTCCTGATGGCAGCTGCAGGGGTGGCCCAAGACATTTTGCATCCCAAGCAGAACAGTGAAATGTACATTCCACCCCCACCCATTACCAAAGTAGAAGCACACAGCAGCTTAAGCTGGGCAAAGTGGAAGAACATTAGACAACCATTAGACAGGGACCAACATGTAAAAATATCCTCAGTGAGTCAAAAGAACATGAGAACTATAGACACATTTGGGCATCCTCTGATCCAGTGACAATGTCTTATCAGCTGATCCTTCCACTCTGGAAGCATCTGTGGATTGTTTCTGACATGAACAAAGAAATACTCTAAGCCGGTCTTATTGTTTTGGGAAGGTGGAAAATTTCGCATCTACCACGCCTTCTTCCTGGTGGTAAAAATGCAAATACATTAAATTAAATTGCATTTATGATATCCAAAAGGAAGCAGGTGTTTTCGTAACAGTTGGGCCAGCCCTTGATAGCAACAATAAGTGCACTCTGAGCACCAACTCATAGCTAAATCAGTGGCCATTTTGATTTTCTGTAATGTCTGTCATATAGTGTCACTCTAGAGACTAAAAAGGTTCCCTGCTGAACCAAATCAGATCAATAGTTTAAAAGCATCATTTGCTAGGCTTTGTGGAGATTCTGGTAACCAGGTGTGTGCTCTGGGATACTGGGTGCTGAGGTATGTATGAAACTTCCCCATTTGGAGGCTGTATAGCCCTGAATGTCATCAGCTGCTGGAGGCAAAAGTAGTGAGAAGGGATGAGAGCCCTCATGTCTTGTGTCTATCTATGAATATCAGTTTTCAAGAGGTGTCTGGTTGGCCACCATGAGGAGCAGAGTCCTGAGACTCGCTGAATATTTGGTCTCGTCTAGCAAAGAAATGTCATTGTTCAGAGGTATGGCATATGATTTGTGTACATTAGGCCAGCCACCAGTTGCAGTACCTTGACATCTCCAGGTCAGGCTGAAGAAGAAACTCTGGAGGATGGATGTTGGTCAATGAAGCCTAAAAGAATGTAGCATCTTACCCAGAGGTCTCGTTGATCTTACATGCTCTCCCAATCTGGCCTGCAGAGAAAGGGCCTGGGGCCTCTCCCTATATTCTTTACTTTACCTAGAAGCTCTCCTTCATCAAAGCTTCATTTCACTCACCTTTCCATTCAGAGAGCAGCAAGGAGGAGAATCCCTTTGTTATTGAGTCAGAGATTGGAGGCAACAGTAGTTGGCATCATCTACTTCATGTTCTGACTGACAGGGGAAAGCATGAGATTAGGGAAGCTTCTGATATGTAAAAGACAACTGAAGCAGTGTTTCTGGAGCTGGATATCAAAGCCAGCTTCATCCATCCCTAATTTTCCATGATGAGGAGAGCGTAGGATAGGTGAAGCTCTCCAGACTTAAACATTGTCTGCAGAGATGCTCCTACAGCTGGTATTTGGGTATGCCCATGGCTTTGCTCTCTCTTCTGTACTATGAAGGGAAGATTCAAAGACTGTGTTGGGGTAGCTTTATGGTGTCAGGAAAGGGCAGGAATCTGCCCCCAGCATCTGAAATCAATTCTTTACCTTTGGTGCAGACATTGCTGAGCTAAATGGACTGGGATCTGATTTACTACAAGGCAGCTTCTTACAGATTTCTATTAACTGATGGCTAGCTTGGACAAAGAGTCGCAATATGTGCAATGCATACAATGTGCAGCTATGGGTCAGAAGAACTAATCTTAAACCCCTAGTTTGGCCATGGAAACCCATTTGGAGTGGCACTGGAAAACCATTTGGTGGAACATCTCCTAAAAACGTGGGTACTGTACCTGGAAGGGACTTGATGGCACTTAACGGCAACCTGGAGAAGCTGAGTTTTCTTGCACTGTTTTCTTGACAGCTGGCTTCTTGAACAAGTACTGGGTTGGGGATCTAAAGGACAGGCTGTTTGACTTACCTCCATGTCAGACCCAGGAACATCAGTAGAAAAAGTCTGGGAAGAAAGGCAATAATGTGAGAATAGGGAGGATATTTATTCCCTCCTCATCCCTCTTTATTAAAGTTACTATAACAGCCTACCTTCAGCACTCCTTCAGGACTCCTTACATCTCTTCTTTGAGGTCCTTATTGTTACTGGTGGGACGGCATTAATCTGAAATTGAAAATGGCTCATACTTGTAGAACAAAAAAAATATGTAGTCTTCTAGCTGTTTTAAACTTAAAATTTTCACAAACCTCTGCTTCACCTCATTTCCTGAGGTTTGATAGTTTCCAGGTATCTAAATCTCTGGAGGATGCAAAAACCTGACAGTTTTATCAGCATCAAGGAAAACATACAGCCCTGTGTCTAAGTTATCTCACTGCTGTCAGGGATGAGTGAACAGTCTATAAAGGAATGTAGCTGTGCTTCCTCTGTGGTTTTCCTTGATTTCCCTGATCCTGGTTTATGATCAGGATGTGCAAGGTTATGCCCTCCTCTCCTGTGAATAATCCCAAACAGCTGCATATGCACTTCTGGAGGGAGCTATGTTTAGTGCTTAATAAAGAAGACCACAGCCTGACCTAAATGTGGTGTTTTAAAGGACAGACATTAATAATTTTGCTATAGTCTATGGACATTTCACTGAAGGAAAATCATCCATTTCAGAGGAGCACACTATAGCTCTCTAATGGAATATGAAGTACTTCACCAAACTACAAATCACAGGACTCCTTATGACGGGTTTGTAACAGTTAAAATGGGTATGAATCTGAACTAACTGAGATGTGCAGATGTGCTCCAAGAAATATATATGCAGTTTCTTTCCTGTCAAAATTGAAGTCAGATTCATTCATTCAGATTTGTATTCTGCCTCACAGTGTACACATTCTCGGGCTACACGCACACGCACACACCTTCCATGTCCCATTGAATGTTCATATATGGGTTTCCATGCTCCGTCAACCAACAATCTTAGAAGAAAACCTGGGTGGAGCCTTGCAGGCTTCAGAAGCAACATAGGGAGTGGCTGACGGCCATGTGTGAAGTCAGAGCTGGAGTTTAGTCATTTTGGTCAGCCTCCTAGCTCACCAGTACAACAAGAGTGTTTTCACCACCAGCAGCAAATTGCTCCCAATAAAAAAGTCCTTACTTCCGTTTCAGTTTGTGCACAACCTTGTCCTATTGAGTATGAGTCACATGCAATTCAGAATCAAGCCAGGAGTTCTTTAATAGATGACAGTCTTCTGCTGCCAGTGATGTCACTCCTGTTGAACAGGTGGTGCTACAGAACAAGATAATGGCAACTGGTTATTATTCTATTACTGGTTGCCACTTGAGCAACCAATTCATTGAGTCATACGTAAGTGTTGCCATAGCATTCAGCAATTTGTTCAGTGGGCCTACTCTGGTTGAGACCACCAGCAGGATCCTGGCCATTGCAAGCAGTTCCCTTATTCAGAATAAGAGAGAATGCAATTAACTTATTAAATGCTATTGATTTTAGTGAACCAACATTTTAGGAAAAGTAGGTCAAAATGTAAATGCACTACAAATTCTGTGGCATCTTTCATCCTTGTGTTGTAGGCTTAGAAATTAAAAGGGCAGTTACCATACACAAAATATGTAAAATACTTTCAGGGTGCGGTAAAAGTTTGTCTTCTGATTTCACTGCAGAAACTCAGGTTGCTATTGGATGATAATATGCTAATCAAGTGTTCTGGAGCTAAACCAGGAAGGGACAAATACCCGTTAACCTGATGGGCTGTAGTTTCTGACTGTGCCACCTGTGTTTATTTTGCTTGTCCCTGATCTTTTGCTTGTTTTAACAACTAGCAAGCTGGGAACACACAGACTCCCGTCACTTTTGTTCCTTGTTTTGGTTACTTTTGCATATCTGTGTGTAAATCATTCTAGAAACTGAGCAGTTTCCAAATTCTGTGTAATTGATATAGGCTTTGTTGTACTCTTGGCCAGATGAGCAAAATAATAATATGAAAATATTGCCTTAGGCCAACCTAACATACCTCCTGGTACAGCTGCTGTCATTTCACTGAGTTGTGTGAGTTGCTTGGGGAATGTGGTGTTTGCTACCTTCATTCTCTTTTCTCCTGTGATTACATCAGATCATGAATCAGGTCAGCTGGGGATGGTCGTGCACAGGATTTAGCTTTCCCACTAAGCTTCTGCCATCTGAGCATTTTGAACAATTGGAAAGAAAGGGTGTATGCTCTGTACACAGTCCAGTTCTGTGTTGATTGCACTGGGTATTCTTTAATTCCTTCCTCCTCAATGCCTCTCAAATGTGATTTGGTAGGAAGGAAGACTTGTATACTGATACAGAACTGGAAATAGGATAAGAACTCATGAAATAGGCTGTGGGTCTGTTTTTAGACCAGCTGGAGGAATACTCATTTGCACTGTTGGGATCTGAAAATGCTTTAGAGGTACTTAAACCCATCCAATTCAAAAATTAGATCTTATCATCAGTCCTCTCTGTACATACAACAGGCCTTTAAACAACAAAAACACCATTTACTGTTTTAATTAATGTAACTTAAAACAGACAGCTGTTGGATATTTTCAGTCTCTTTGAGATTCAAATTACTAACATTTGTGAAATTCTACCAGCAACTGGTCTGTCCACATCTTTAGTGTTCTTCTTCATTAGGAACACATGGATGAATAGTTTTGGAAATTGACACTCAGAAAAAACAACACTGGAGTAAGATCCATACACTGTTTGCTTTTTCCCTCAACTGTTTTTAACCACTTTGGTGGTACACCTCTAAGCAGCAATTTAACTGGTGCATATTGTGGTGGCAATAGTTTTTAATAATTACAGTATAAATAATTTTTCAATTCAAAATTGAAGAAAAAAAATGTAAAGGCAGTCCAGAACAATTTTTTTGCATGTGCATGAGAAGAAATTAACACCACCTTCGGTTTTCTTGCCCTTCTGCTTTCTTTCTTTAAGGGAGTTCACTCTGTTTCATTTTATTTCCTTGCCCTTATTTGCACAAAATGCTCCATTTGCCTCAACAGAAATAAATGACCATCGTCCCGCGATGATCATTCCCAAATTGTTCGGAGTCCCCTGACTTAAAAGTGGGCTCTTAATGTTCTTTTTATCCTTGCCTTCCTAAAGGCTGCTGGAGTTTACTAGAGTTCCTTGCCTTCATTTTCACTCAGATGTGTTCCGTGGGAGTGTTGAGAAGACACTTCAGCTGTGATTTCTAACAGCAACACTGTGGCTGTTGCTGCTGTCCTGGCGGGAGGATAAAAGAAGAGAGAACAAGAAGGACGCTCCTCCCCCCCCAAGTTTGTTTTGAGGAGGAGGGGTGGAGGCCCCGGGTGAGGTCAGAGGCTGGCACTTGGGAAGGCTCTTGCAACAGATGAGCAACATCTATTTTAGAATTCGCTCACTGATGCTGGAGAATGCTGGATATCAGCTAGAGAAAGAAGCTCAGGAGGAAAACAAGCAGGAAGGCTATTTTTTCCTGTTCTGTGTTTCTAGAGTTGGCTGGAGGAGATTTTCCTTCTTTTTTGCTCAGAGTGCGGAATGCTGCATCAGCAGGAAAAGCCATGAGAAAGAAAAACAGTTTCCTGCTCTTTTAATGAGTTTAAGACCTTAGCCAGCTCCAGATTATTAATTTTTTAGCATATAAAATATAAGAATCAATTATTTTAGAAATATAACTAAATTTTCTTGCAAAAAAGTTTCCTCGGTTAAAAAAACAAATCCCCCCTCCCCCGTAACCTCTTTTGCGTTCTATAAACTGAACCTAAAAAGTTTCTCAGTTGGTGAAGAAAACGACTATTCAGCAGCAAACGACTACCGAAGGTACTATTTTTTTTCCATTTTCCATTGTCCTGAAATATTCTGGTATCTGTTTAAGGTTTGATAGAATTGGTGGCTTGATCCTAGGCATGTGTGCTGTTCTGTTCTTCTGCAATTCACTAACAATTGGCCAAGGGTTCTTTTTTTTTTTAAAGAAGAGTAATTTTCAAATGCTAAGCACAGTAGATTTTAGAAGAATCATAAGGATATTTGATGCAAATTAGAGATAGGAAACACGTTTTTATTGACCATATCAGTTTTTGGAATTTTGCGAAACTTATAATTGCATACTGAAATCTTATTCTATCAATGGTACGTGGGAGGTAGTGATAATTGTTAAAATTCATTGGCTATTGGACACCTTTCTGCTAGTGATGAGAGAGCAATTTGCCTTGCTATTTCTTTGACCTTTTGGCATTTGCCATCGCAGTAATGAATTACGAACACGTTTATGAAATTTGTATCTTTCAGTGACAGCTATATCTTGGTTTTCTTTTCTGTGTGAAATGTCGTTACACGGTATAGAGAAACTCCTTCAGAAATTGAGAGTGGTTTGAGATTGCAGTGGGAATGCTAAATCTTGAGGCAGTCTTAAAAATCCAAGTTGTCTTTATGACAAACTATAATAAACAGTTGATATCTAAAATGTGTGAAACTACACTTGTGTATTGTTATCATGTGACATCACAAAATTATTGCATCTTATTATCACCTCAAACAACTATTGATATGAATCAAAAAAAGAAGGCAATAAACCTAATGGTTTATTGTATTACTTGCAAAATTTTTGCCATGTATTACTTGCAGATTTTACCCAGTTCAAGTAAGCCTTCAGCAGTAGATTTGGCCTTGTTTTGCCATGTATGGAGACCTTTGGAGATGGACCACTCAAGTCATCCCAGCTTCATTGTACACAGAGGCTGCTGTGTTGATTTCCCCCCAGAAAACATTATTTTTCAAACATTGTCCATGAGAGTCTGAAACACTATTTCCCCTACAGTTGTTAAGGGTGCATTTGGAATTGGTGATCAATGGTGTTTACAGAGATCACAATAGCCACCTTGGATGAGGTAGCCAGGTTCTCAGATAGCTTCTATGTAGGCCTGTAATTTAAATCAGATATTCCTATAGTGTGTTATGCTGAACATGTATAACAAAAAGTGATGATTTGATTATTTATAAATGAACATACTCTTGCTTTGGGTCTGCTGATGTTTGTAGACTATCATCCGTAAAAAACCTTCTGTTCCATTTGTTGTGCTACAAATATATTTATAGGGCCAATGTTGGGCTATCTAGTATAAATCAAGGTTTCAGAGGTAGCTATAGGCCTCTTACTATATTGGAAGTGGTGATGCAGATAGACATGGTAACTTTTGCAGAAAGGATGTTGGAATTGCTCCTATGAACACACCTTTCCGAATTTTGTTTTTTGAATATTTTGATTATGAGAGCTTTTTCTATTGGTCCAGATCCAGAATGATCCTGAACTAAATATTAATATTTTCTTTCTAGCATATGATTGTCAAGCTTTGCGTCTTATGATTGAAATTTCAAGGCCATTGAAGATGGTTGTGGTGAACAATTAACGGCTATAAGGCGAGCAAATGATCTGTAGGGGTTAAAGGCAAGTAAAACATTAAGACACACCACAATGGGAAAGGTAATCACACAGATAGTCCCATTCCAAACCCGTGATGGGAAGATTGGCTTGTGGCCTCTTGTGCATTGGTCACAAAATCAGTCCCAACCAGATTTCATGACTAGCTTATACAGCCAATTAGTTATACAGTCTCAGCCTAGCCAAAGAGGGAACTAGTTGTTTGTCTGCCCTTTTGTGTGCCTTTTATATTCTGGCCAAATGCCTTAATTCAAGCATTAAAATACCAGTGTATTTTATACCAGACACTGTGGGGAACACTGTGGTACAGTGTCCAAACCTTTCCTGAAATGTAACCGAGACCAAATCAACACTGAAGTGGAAATGCTGATTTGTCGTGTGAGTGAATATGCTGGCTTCCTGTGTCTCCATCTCTGTGAACTGGAGCGAGTTAAGTCAGGCATAGCTAAATTAAGACAAGGGCTAATCTTAGACATGTGAAATATGTAGGGTGCATTCTGGAACTTCCTGTCCTTGCTGGTTTTATGACTGGGTGAGTTTACAAACAAACAAGCTTGATACGTATTTTGTTGATGGTTTTAACATCATTGAGAGAACAGAATGCAGCAACATTTCATAGTATGGCCTTGTCACTTTCTATGGGAGAACAAAGGGAAAAGTGTAGTGCTGGAATTCACTTTATTATCTAGTGGTCTTAAGATAACAAGACCTACCTTTAATCCTAAACTAGAATATTGGAACATGGAATTTGTTTTGAAAACTCTTTTGAAAAATTTGGAGAACCCCAATAAAAAGAAAATAGCAGTTCATATGCAACATGCCAGTGGAAGGGAAAATACCAATTTGTTGTAAACTGCTCAGAGAGTTAGTTCTCTAGCACTATAGGATGGTATATAAGTTAAAATAACATCATGTTTTCTGTTCTTGCTCTATTCCAAGGATTACTATCAGTTTAAGACTATGTGTCAGCCTATATATCCTGCTTTGACTAGTAGCTAGAGCTATAATCAGCTCTTGGACCAAGTCGGTCTGCCTCCCTCAGAATTTCAGGGTGAAATACTGTACACCCAGTTCCTGGGCCTTGACTAGGACTGAGGATAAACGGAATCAAATCTTCACCCAGCCTGGAAACTCATCTGGGTGAGCTGAAAACCACCATATTTTGCTCAGTTTTCAAGGCATAAGAATGGGAGAAAAGTTCATATACAGTATGTTGCTTCAAGTGCCTCAGGGGAAATACATGATAATAAATCTGTATTTGTTTTCATGTACCATAGGAACAGAGCATCTTATGAGATATGGATTAAGACAGGGGAGGAATATATGTCAAATGCAAGTTTTCTCCTTGTTTATTTTAAACTCGCCTCTTGAGACTTGAATTGGAATCCATCTCTTTAAATCAGCTTTGCAGTCTCGTTATTTTAGAACCCCGCTACTCCCTTCAACAATGCTGTGTAGTTCAAAATTCATGTATAATGCTTATCTCCCCAAAAATCTAACTACAAAGCAGAAAAAGTGCACTCACCAGTTCTATTTATTGAGGTTCTCTTCCATAACATTGACAATCCTTTCCATGCAGTTCCAGGTGCAGTGAGCCTTAAAGGCCCTTATGATCCCCTGATCTAGAGGATGAATTAGAGATGTTGTGTTTGGGGGAAAGTAGACTGCTTTGGCTCCAGTATTGAACTCACGAGGTTCTGGGTGGCCAGAGGCGCTGTATGTATGTATGTATGTATGTATGTATGTATGTATGTATGTATGT
>JAHTLZ010000330.1:39275467-39344826 GCA_023846285.1 Phrynocephalus versicolor
TATGTATGTATGTATGTATGTATGTATGTATGTATGTATGTATGTATTTTCTAAGGTGAAAGCTGTATAACCAAAACTGCTATTTAGACTCACATAATTAATGGGAGAAGCATATACATAAAATATAGAGAGACAGAATAGTTTGCTGCTTAGTTGGTAGTATTTTTACCTTGCTTCTTGGCCAAGTCACTGAAGCTGCTTGTAGTGATCCTGAAATAAACTCAGTAAGCATATTAAAACGACAACATCAACAACACGTGTCTAACTTTGGAATTGTCACATGTAATGTAACTCATGTGACTTGTTGATAAATACAGAGGGATATGTTGTAAGAATCCTCTTCAGAAATGATTTTCAAGTGGTGCTTTGTTCGTCTTTTGCAACAAACTTTTATGTGCTACCTTAAAGACAGACACATATTATTTAACATCAGCTTCAGTAGAGGACAGGTCACTGGCCCATGAAAGCTTATGTCAAATAACTTGGGTTCATTGAACTACTGTAGTTTGTTTGTGGCTGTGTGGCAGATTTGCACATTGGTTCAAATTAAGGTTAAGTTCTTTTTTAGCCCTCCGTTTCTATTGAAATGAGGATGCTACCAGCAACTATTCATCAGATTCTTTGCATTGTCAAGTGATGGTGCAAAATCCTTTGTAAAAGAACAAGCTTCCAACAGCCATGTGGCTTCTTCCATAAATCCAAAATCTATTGTTTTGGAAAGCCATCAGGCATTAGGCTCTGTAGGTAATAATAGGTATGGCATTCATCTGCAGAATGTTTTGCTGTTTTGATATGTCCTCGAGTAATTCACAGTATTAGGAAAGGATACCTAATATTTCCAGGAGGGACAGGGTTTAAGGAAGATTGCTCAATCTCCCTAAAGACATGCAGTATTTGTCTAATTCTTCTGTGGTTCCCTTCCCTCTTAGGAAATAGAAACACAGCTTGTAAAAGGTCGATTAAATCCAGACACAACAATTTCCTTTACTTATCTTGATGTTTGGCTTTTTGGTGGAAGCAGTGATATAACCGTAACTAGGATTATCTCTCACTCTGTGCACCTAAAGTATCCATGAGAGTTATTTGTGATGTAAACTATATTCACTAAAAACCTTATTCACACATTCTGAAGAATGAGGCTTAACCACCCAGAGTAGAGATGTGAAGGCCCGGAAAAAAACTGGAAAAATTCAGGGAGAAAAACTGTTTTTTCCCTACACTGTAGAAACTAAACACCATTAAGCAGAAGGTTGGCCCAGCATAGGAGGGGTAACAGCTCAGGACGAGAATCAGCAGTAACACCTCCACTTGAAGGTCAAAGGACACTCATTCAAAGATGAGGATGTACACATATTAGATAGAGAAGTTAGGTGGTTTGAGAAAGAGATTGGGGAAGCCATTCATGTGAGCATTGAAAACCCCTCTCTCAACAGAGGTGGGGCCCTCAAGGCACAGTCTATCTTCCACTTGTCAGGTTGTGATTTCAACAATACCCATACAAATCAAAAACACTTCACACCTTCGCCACCAAGGCCATAGCTAATGACCCATACTTTGTGGGTTTCAGCACTTTAGGCCATTGTTCACCTTAAGGCTATGGAGACTGTTGTCTACCTAATTAGCCTATTCAGGCCATTGTTCATCTTATGAGCTATTCAGACCAGAGTGACAAGAGGTCAAAGTGAGCTATAAAATGGATGACTCACAACTAGCTTTCTTCAGACTGACGAAGTTGTTTGCATGAGCAGTGAAACATTTCAGTCTCTCAAGAAAAAGATATCCAGTTGCCATGACTTAACTTCCAGATATTTCATTGGAAATACTCGGGTTAAGTAAGGCTAGACTAAAGAAGGGTCACCAAGGTAAATGTGAAGAATTATAGTTCTTAGTGTTAAATACAGAGTAAATGGGTATAGTTAATCCAGAATTAATTACATTAATTTTAGAAATCAGTGACTAAGTAACTAGATGATTGTGCTTGAAAGACAAGTACATAAGTATAGTGGTTACTCCATGCACTTGTAATATCTGATTGTTAAGTCTGTAGGCTGGAATTTGGCAGCATGCAGTGTGACTATCTTTCTATTATATTTTAGAAGCCTTTCCTAAATAGTGTTCCAAGATTGAGGAAAATATATTCTGAACATATGCAGATAGATATATTATTGCAAAAATTGCTGCAAACTAATTTTTGGAATATATTAGAAAACAGGGTGTAGTCTAATTTTAAAGATGGGAACAATTGGTTTCCAAATAATTTGGAAAGTATGTATCTTGTAGGATTCATACCATGTGCTTAATCTCTAAAATACTGGTATGTGCTTAACTGTGTGTTAATTATTCTAAAGTGAAAACTGACTTCTATGGTAGGATGACTGGTTTGGCCTGTCTGGTTAGAGAAGCTGCAGCATCAAACACGTTCCAAGCAATTTTTAGAAAAATTAAACAGTTTCCCTTTAAATATGCATCAAAGAACACCCACTGTGGCTCTGCAGCTTCACTTCTGTAGATTTTCTATCATCATATCTTTCTTCTGGCTGTCTCACTTGGATGCATGTTAGGCCCTTGCATAATTTTTATAATAAAGCTGAATTGCATCAGTTCCCCTTGCTTTTCACATAATCTATTCTACACAAATACTAGTGATTTGTCAACCTTCATTATACAATATTTGCAATTTTAGGGGCTACTTATTGATTACTGTATCACATATGGGAGAACATAAGAGCGATTTATAAACAAAAAAGATAAACGGCACAGAGGTTTAAAAAGGCGGAAGGGGGGAGAGAGACTTCCCTACACTCCTTTTCATGGAGCAAGTTCTATTAGAAATCAAAAACATAACCCTTCCAGGCAAACATGTATAGAATCAGAGTGCTACTGTCCAGTTCTCTTATGTTGTAAGAAAACACTCACCCAGGCTGTTCCTCCTTGCTTATCCTGTAATAATATTCCAGTGGCCAAATTCAATGGGCTAGCATGGTCCTCAGCCTTGAAACCGCTTATTGCTGACTCGAAAAGGGGGAAGGAGGGGAGGGGAGGAAAATCCACCTAGCGAATCTCATTGCAGCTCAATGCTGCATCCCTATCCCACAATCCCTTGCACCGTTTGCTGCAGTCTTTCATTCTCAGGGTTGAGTGAGAAAGATGTACTCCTCAATAAAGATTGATTGGCTGGAATGCTTTGCGGGGGGGGGGGTGTCTTCCACTTGTCAGTGACCTGGAGGGGGAGCGGCAAGAATTAATGACAGCTTGACTGGGCCTCCTTTTCATTTCTTCCATTATTCTCTTCCCGGAATGGAGCCTTGTCACTTAAACCTATGAGTATGCCGCGGCTGTCCTAAGTAGCGATAGTGCTGTCATATAGAGATTCTCTCCCAGGGGCACACGTGAGGTTTTCAGGCTTGCTATGTTGCTATAATTATGGTTGGCTCGTTTGGATGACTGCAAGGCACAGCTCCGTCCCGGAAAGGATTTCTAACTTGGCATTGTACTGATCAAGCTTTTTTTTTTTTTATCTGTGAAGATGGGTAGGTCTCAAGCTTTTACATTCATTTGGTCTTCTGTCTGTCTGGTGGCTTTGATTGATGCTTTGTACCGTTTCCTTTTCCCTGTTCTCTGCTGTATGTTGTGAGTGATGAACCGTGTCACGTGCTTTAGGGTTAGGTAAGTAGTAAGTACTTTAAACAAAAGAGGATCAAACTGATTGATATAATTTGGGAAAGAAAAAGCATGAAGGGGAAAATATGTTTTGTCTTTTGCTTGTGCATGTCTGAGAAAAAAAGTCCCCCCCACCATTGTTTTTTTTTTTTAAAGAAATGATTTGATTGTGAATATATAGAAATAGATTAGTGTTGATGCAGGCAAGGAATGGACTGTTGCTATTGAATCTTTTCATCAGTAAAGACTCCCCCCTTCCAAAGTGCTGTGCTTGTGGAATTCTACTAATGTCTTACCCTCTGGCTTTCTGAAGCAATGTTGCTACTGCAGGAGAGCCATCCTTGTTTGCAGATTGGAGAGTTTCGGTGCTTTATTGCAAACCTTGCTGCTGGAAACCTAGTCATTCATAATGCATGGCTTAGACCCCTGGGTTCTGTGAATCATTGATAAGAGGCAGGCAATTGTAGTCTGCTTTTTCCGCGTCGAATCACAAACTGATGGGGTGGAGCAGGGTCTTGATATTAAAATCCTCTATACAGTTTGAACAGGCAGCCCTCAAAAATCATTACGCTTTTTTGACCCAATGTGCCAATTCATCATACTGAGAAGGATAAACAATGTTTGTGAAAGCTCTAGGAAAGAATTCTTGAATCTTTCTGTTTGAGGGAGATCAATCCCAGATGGGTGTGGCTGCACAGACTATGGAGGTCTTTCTTTCCATGTGCTTTGAGGATTTTGCACTGTACGCACAAACTGATTCTGCAGCTAAGCGCCTTATATTTTAAAAGCCATTTTGAGGAAGCATCAGGGATTTATTTCTGTTTCTTTATAATTAAAAACCTGTTTTTTTTGGTGGGGGGAGAAATAAATAAGATGATGTCATTTGCTGGAAGACTTCTTAATGCAAGCATTGATCAAAGCATTGATCACAGGCTCCTAGCCATTTCAAAGCTCTTGCTTCAGCAGATTGTAAAAGCGATTCTGAATCTTCAGTGATCAGGATTTATCTGTTTTTGTCCATTCTAAATGTACATTTTCCACGTCCTCTGTCTCTTTTGAAAATTAGGCAC
Organism: Phrynocephalus versicolor; assembly: GCA_023846285.1. Taxonomy (NCBI): domain Eukaryota; kingdom Metazoa; phylum Chordata; class Lepidosauria; order Squamata; family Agamidae; genus Phrynocephalus; species Phrynocephalus versicolor. The sequence continues at coordinate 39,280,198 of JAHTLZ010000330.1, forward strand.
TCCTTTACCACCTTGAAAATACAGTAACAGCTTTTCTTTATATGGCTTTAAACGGGATTTTAAGCATGGTTGGTCTAACCCTTCCTTTTCCCCATTTCTTTTATCTGGGATTTGCTAGAGGTTGGTGGTGCATTATAGTATATGTATAAATCTCTACTTCCGGAGTTATCTCTTGAAGAAAATAATGTTCCTAAACATAAGAAGCTTACGAACCAGAGTTTTTCTATTTGTTGAGTGTAACTTCTAACAGTGAGCTTGTATGGTGTATTAAAATAGCAGGTTCTGGGACTGTGGGGTGGGGCAGGGAAAAGAGTCAAGTTGTAGTCACCTCATGGATTCAGATAATTCCCCAGGATTTGTACAAATATAATTTCACAGCTCAGATGAACTGCTAAAATGTAATCTGATTAGATTGGGAGGGGGGAAGGCATTAAGATACAAAGATAAGAGGAGAAGGAAGGAATAATTAAAAGCCCATGTCTCTTTCTGACATCAGGAAGGAGTGTCTGGGTTCAGCCCAGCAACACAATGTTCTGTACATTTGGTAGAAGTGATCCCCACTACTGTATATAACTTCTGTTTAAGGAAGAAGTGCCATGCATGGTACAGTGCCCTGAAGTAAACGAGTATAGGGATATTGGAGTTCCATGGTTCATAATGCATAGCAAACAAGGCAGCACCCTAAATCATTTACCTCTACAAATTTAGCATCATCTTCACAAATCTTGTCTGGCTTGCAACCTTGGATGCCAAAACTTTTCAGTTGTAGCAGAGTAAAAGACATGACAATGACACCAATAAAACAGTATCAGGTTTCTGTGTCAAGACATCAGGAGGAAAAGATTGGTTCAGAAATTATTAGAAAATATGCTGTTGTAAATGGAAGGATGATTATATACTGTACAATACTTTTTTTATTTTGTCCTTTTCCCAAGCAGCTCAGTGTGGCATACTTCATCTTAGATCTTTCATTTTATCATTATACCAGATGGAAAAATAGATTAAGCTAAAATGTTGCGACTAGCCCAGGGAGCTGTGTGGATGTGTAAGAATTTGAATCTTGGTTTCTCCTCTTCTATGCCAGTGCTTTAATGCTATACTGAAATAAATTGTGCAGCTAAATTGATTTATACTAGTCAAAATTGTCAAAATCCCATTTCTGGTTCCAATCAGAGCAAATCCATTGACCAGTATCTTCTTGAATTTTCAATGAGCAGAAAGTCCTGCCCACATAGTCATGTGGTATCATGCTGCTTGTGCAAGCATTGCCATTGTGCAAGCAGATGGTAGAGTTTCTTTGTGGACATCACTGCTTGTGCAACCAGCACAATCTCATATTACTGCGTGGGCAGGATCTGTCAATCAGTGGACATTCAGTAGGATGTGGTCCATTGATGCAGTTGAACTAGGAGTCAGATTTAGGCTGTCGTGTTCACTTGTCTCAGTTTTATTCACAGGGATAGGGGAATAGTTATGTGAGATACTGATGCCCCGTTATAGCCTTATCCTAGTGCAGTGGTGACGAACCTTTGACACTCCAGATGTTTTGGACCACAACTCCCACAATCCTTTGGCACTGGCAGTCTAGGCTTGGAATTCTGGGAATTGTGGTCCAAAACATCTGGACTGCCAAAGGTTTGCCACCACTGTCCTAGTGTCTTTCAGATGTTTGGACCAGAACTCCCATCAGCCTTCCCAAGCCATGCTGAATAGAGCTGACAGGAGTCGTAGTCCAAATCATATAGAGAAACTTATGCAGGGGGGTGCAAGTAAAGGAACAGAAATTACTATTTCTTTTTGCTTGTGACTTCAGTGGGTGCTGTTTGTGCATATTCATGGATATTGTTGTGATCATGCAGAGTAGAAATTTGTTGTTAAGCAAAAAGGTGACCTAGTCAGGAAGGAGAATTATTCAGCCAATATTGGCTCCAGTATGTTTTGTGTACTGGAGTGGTTCTGAGTGGGATATTTGTTAATGATTACAGGTAGCATTTTCATGCAAGCTGATTTTTTCCCTTCTGGACAGAGAATCATGATAATCAATGTCCAAGTAAGACCTTTGAATAAAGGCACTCTGCAGTCCTTTCTTTCCATCATGTGTTTCCCCAACTTTCTGGTTTCTTTCTGTTGGACGTCCTAGTCTACTGACACTTTTCCCAGCACATATTTTTCACCTAAGGGTCAAAAATGCCATGTCTGCTCAATTTCTCTGTCTGTCAGGAATAACACCCTGCCGGTGCATCAACATGACTGTTGTACCACTGATTATTAGAAGGGTTTTAGCTCAACACCATTTGCTTTTTAGCTTAAGCAACCCAAGTGTCATCCACTTTTTACTCAAAGTAGAAAGGGAAAGATCCCTGTAGGAAATCTTGAGGCCAGTCAGTGTTTAAGTACATGAACCAATGGCCAGCCTTGGTTTTAGAAACCTTCCTACATTCTTGGTGTTAATGAAAGGTCAAGGCATCTACAAAGCCATAAATGCAAGATAGCTGTAGATATTACCAATGTATTGAGTTCACTAGTTGTCCAGCCTTGCATTAAAGACTATTTTTAGAAACTCATAAAGGTATTTTTTGAGTTAGATTAGAGTTTTGCTTGACCTTGCTGGTCACCAATGCTACTTTGCAAGCAGAGACAACCATTTCCCATTACAGTGGTACCTTGTATAAAGGAATTAATTCGTTCAAATTAATTATGTTAAGCAAATTTTCCTTTATACAAATTCCCATAGGAATGCATTGAAAACGGAGTAATCCCATTTTTATGTTGTATGGATTTTCCCCATAGGTGATTATGTTAAGCAAATTTCCCCTATCTCCGGAATTTTTTATGTTGTACAAATTTTATGTTATACAAGCTGTTTGTTATACAAGGGTCCACTGTACTTAACTTCAGAAGATAGAAGGCATGGGACTTTCATGTGCTTGATCATTGAGCTGTAGTCCTTCAAGGCATCAGGAACATATGCCCATCTGGTTTGCATGCTGGCAGTATTTCCTTTTGGTCAAGTCAGCCAAAATTCCACAAGCCACCACATGTCAGCTTTTCATATAGCCACAGGTCTCTGTTATCAAGGACATTTTTTGCCATGCTCTTGGTTAAGCGGGACTCAGACTGATGAGTTCCTGGATGGCGGACTACTTGGAAGCTACACGTAAATGGTTATATTGAGTGGGTTATCAATTTAATTGGCTATATTTATCTGTATATTTATACATAGAATAAATGATGGTAAAAATGCAGCATAGATTTTCCTAACCATCTAACTAGACTTTATTTTTAAAAGCGTTTATAGCATAGGACAGTAATGGTAAACCTTTTAGAGACCGAGTGCCCAAACTGCGATTCAAAACCGACTAATTTTCTGCAAAGTGCCAATACAGCAATTTAACCTGAATACTGGTGGCTGTGAAGGGGCAATGTTGGGTCCCCACAGAAAGGGCTCTGAGTGCCACTTTTGGCACCCATGCCATAGGTTCGCCAGCACTAGCATAGGAGAAGAACCTGATGCCCTCCACATGATATTTGAGCCCCATCTTCCATCAGCCCGAGGCTTGCATTCTGCTCCATTCATACAAATAGTACTCTGGGTGGTTTATAGTTTAAGGCTTAAGCCCCGCAGAACAAAATACATTCCACAATATGGCAGTATGACAGTGTTAGTCTTAAAACTGATAATACATCGCACTGATCTTCTCATTGGTATAGCATCAAAATAAAGCATGTTGAGGTGTGTGTTGTGTCGTTACAGTCGTGACCGACTCTTCGTGACTCCATTTCCATGGAGTTTTCTTGGCAGGAATACTGGAGTGGTTTGCCAGTTCCTACTCCAGGCCAGCCTACAGCGCCTGGTATTCCCTGGTGGTCGCCCATCCAAGTACTAACCAGGGCCGATCCTGCTTAGCTTCCAAAATCAGGTGAGATTGGATGTGCTTAGGGCATCTAGGATGTTGAGGTACCTTGCCTATTTATTACTCATGGATTATAATTATATCCATTTTTTCCCTCAGTGATGTTACAATAGCATATATCAGGCATGTCCAAACTTCAACCCTCCAGATGTTTTGGACCACAACTCCCACAGTTCTTTGTCATTGGCAATCTAAGCTTAGAATTCTGGGAGTTGTGGTCCAAAACATTAGGATGGCTGAAGTTTGGGCATGCCTGGCATATATGGTTCTTCTTCCCACTTGTGTCCCCCGCCACAAAAGCCTTGTGAAGTATGTCAGGATGAGAGAGTATGACTGGCCCAAGGGCACCCTGTGAGCTTTATGACCACGTGAGATTTGAACCTGCATCTCCGGAGCCCTACTCGGTACTGACCACTGGGCCGCACTGGCAGGGGAGGGGCTTGGACAGAGTTGCTGTTTTGTCTCTAACTGCGCTTAATTGTTCTTTGCAATCTTTCCGCAGCGTGCAGGGCAAACAGGAGCAGGACCCGCATGTCAGTGGTCTAGGATGGCCAGTGAAAGTGCTAACATCCCAAGTCCTGTGGTGCGTCAGATTGACAAACAGTTTCTGATCTGCAGCATATGCCTCGACCGTTACAAGAACCCCAAAGTTCTCCCCTGTCTGCACACTTTCTGTGAGAGGTAAGACAGAGGAAGTGTTTTATAGTCGGTTGATCTCGCCCAAGTACAGCAATGATCACTGTCTAAAGATCTCAGATTACATGTGATGATTCACAGCGAACCTTCAGTCCGGTTGAAGAGTTCATCTGAAATATAAAGCTAAGTTTAAAGAAGGAAAAGGCTAAAATGCCTTCAAGTTCCTTTACCTTAGCAGATGAAAAAAAAAGGATTCAGGCTCTCGGGGAGGAATGTGCAAAAGTCATGTAAAACTTCATGATGTTCTTTCAGGAAGCCCTTCTGTTTTTTTATTGCAACTCTTAACCAACCTTCAGTTACGGTCAGTACATTTTTATGAAGGACGACATAATGATAATTTCCTCCTAGTGCATCAAGTTGTCCATTTAATCACTTCAATGTGCGAAATAAATTTCGAGGATGTGCAAAGCGTTGGTGCAGAGTAATTTATGCTGGTCTTGTGCTGCTAGTCCTCAGTGAGGCAAAAATGAAGACAGAGACTTAGTTCTTTTTCTTATGCTATCTATTTACTATACATCTGGATATATTATATAGTCGATAAACTCTTCAGCCACACACATATGGAATACTACTTTCTCAGTATCCAAATACCTTATCTCTTATCAGCAGATACTGTTTACAGACAAATGGTCAGTATCTCACCATCATGGCATAACAGCACAACAACATCCAGTACAGGAACATACACAGTCTGCAACAGTAGCAGTAATGTCTTATTATTCATATGGAGAAGGAGAGATCTGGTTGCTTCTGCATGACAGTCTATATACCGTCACCCTGTGATTCTATCCAATCCTCATTCATGGTTGTATCACCTATTCTCAGTCCAAGATGGAACATACTCAGACTCCTGTCCTTGAATCTGTTTCCGTTAATTGCTCAGGTCTAGCATTACCTACCTTGATCTGTTCTATTTATGAAACTTTGAACATTATACTCTGAATGTTCCAACAAAAACAAGTTCCAAATTCTTTCTTGAGTGCAAGACTGAGGAAGTGCAAAATTTTTCTACTTACCGGTACTTGTTAAATGGTGAGGTATTTTCTCCCATTGCAAATAAGAGTTGTTTTGCTTGTGAGAACAATTTTTGCACAAATTGTGCAATTGCTGATATTACAGTAGTTCTCACCTTATTGCATGGGCTTTAAAAATTAGAACCATTGGTAATTTATGCCCTTTGAATAATCAACTGGTTCTTCTGCACTTATGCTGTGAGGTAAGGGCACACACACACTGTGCTTCACAGAAGGGAAAGATGTTCTTTGTATACAAAGGCCCTTTGTGCAAATTGCAGAAACTCGAATGGAGTAGAAAACTGCTTCTTGTCTAGCTGTTGCACTGGACATGAAAAATTATGCAGGATTCACAGATTTCTCAACAGGCTGTTTCCAGACAGGGTGGGATAAATTCATAAGTTTAAAAAAAGCAAACTGATTTAAATCCAAATTTAAATCTGAATTTAAATTTTAAATATCTATTTCTATTTAAATCATGAAAAGATTTTTAAATTTAAATCATGATTCAAATCAATTTTGACCTGTTTCTACGCAGACAAGCAAATTTGCAATAATTTACCACACCCTAACCCCAGCCCCCTACCCTTCATGTTCCTAATTCCCCTGTGCTAAGCACACATGTTGGAGCTTTTAGATGTTACCTTCTAGACTATAGCTACAAGGCAACCACTAGCCACATCGGCTACAGTTGTAGTACTCAAATGTGAGAGCTCTGAGCTCTGAAGGAAGCTTTGGGGGAACTTTTTAGTAATATTCACTTGAAGCACGTATGCATCCAGGAAACCTGCTTTTGCATTCCTGATTATGTGTAATGTCAACTTGGAAGTGCAGCAAACATGAGTAGAAGTTTCTGTAGCCCTTCCTGCTCACTAGAGAACCAGGGAGTTAGAGAGCAGTGTCACAGCTTTACAAATAAAATAGGAGTGAGACCGCTGCCTGCAACTCCTTTAACACTTGTACACCTACCTACACCCTGCCGAGATATAGTAAGGCTGTGTAAGTCTGCCTTTTCTGTTAGACATTGAAGTATTCAATGTTGCCGTAGTTTGCTGGAAATACTGATGCTGTCTTTTGTTCTGGCAGGCCACCTATATCTTTAGCAGTCAGTTATGCAATACACAGATATTGAACAGGACACATTTTCCATGCAATGTATTTCCATGCCGGGAAAGCTCAGTAGGAGTCTTCACATTTAAAAAGAAAAGTGTTGCCATCATGTCTGAGAGCAGAAATGGTCTTTATACAGAAAATGTGCCCCCTTTTTGGGGTGATTTTAGTTTTAACTTTTTAACAAGTTTGTGACAGAAGCATTTTCTTAATTTTTAAATATGTGGATATGCTAATGGCTCCATTTACCGTGAGGCATTTGGTGTTTGTGTGAACCAGTGTCACCCTTGCTGTACACATTTTAGAAGCCAGTTGGGCTGAAAGCCATTCCTATACCACTGTTGCCATGGGCTGCGTTAACTCTAGCTTCAACTTTTTGCATGCTTGCACAGATGCTCGATATTTGTAGTGGTGGCCAACATCCAAATAAGGGCTGAACACAGCTTGTTGGGAGCTGATGCACTCACATGGCTCACCACAGGCAAAAGGTATTGGAAGGATGGCAAGAAAAAACAATTGAGCCATGAATTATTGTAAACCAATTCATGAGCAATTATTGGCTAAAAAGCAGCGCAAGTTATTATTATGAACAATGATGCTTCATGCAATATTATATTAAAATATTAAATTCTATGATAAATAGAATGCTCTATCAGAACTGCAGAGAGGAAGGGACCCCGTGGATCATTGACTGCTGCCCCTTTCAAGGAAGCACAGTGGGAAATCGAACTCCCAAGTTTTGGCTCCGCAGCCAGAGATCAAAGCCAAGCAGCTATGCATATGTTAAAGCTGTAGAACAGAGCCAGAGTTCAATTCAGTGTTTTATGCACACACCGTGACATGTTAGTTAGAGGCTCCCTTCCAGTTTAATGTAGATAGATTTCATATATCAAGCCAAAAGAAAATAAAAAATAAATAAATCTAGTTCAGCATAGATAATACGCCCTGAAATATTCACTAGGCCAGGAGACTCTGCCAAGTGGAGTGTCCCACTGGTTGTATAAACGGCGCTGCACTATTTGGGTCAGCATTCCTGTTGTAGAGGCAGCATTTTTTCACTGATAAAGCCTGACGTGCTTGTATAGAGAGGTACAAGGGACACAAATATTAAACTACTCTTACTATGGTGTACTGTATGGGCAGTGTGATTGAACAGGGTTATCTCACTATTTCTTCCCTGCTTTAGTATCTTCTTCCCTTTTCTCCTTTTCAGACTCTCTCTGACCATTTTACTCTAGAGGTTGCCCAAAGTATGCTTCCTGTAGAATTTAAATATTTAAATAGATTGATGTTGCATTTTCTACCCTCTGCATGATTTTGCTGAATGTGAAGGTATCAGATAGTGCTAATAGACTTCTCCTATTAATAAATTATGTAGGAGGAAACTTCTTTTCTGTTCTGATATTAGCTTGTGCCTTTGCCATCCTCACTAGGTGCCTGCAGAATTACATTCCAGCCCACAGCTTAACCCTTTCTTGCCCAGTGTGCCGCCAGACATCCATCTTACCAGAAAAGGGGGTTTCTGCACTTCAGAACAACTTCTTCATCACCAACCTCATGGATGTCCTGCAGCGAACTCCAGACAATAACGTTGAGGAGTCTTCCATCTTGGAGACGGTCACAGCTGTTGCTGCGGGCAAGCCACTCTCATGCCCCAATCATGAAGGAAATGTAAGTGGGATAGTCTCCATTCGTTGGTCAAGAGAGGGAAATGACCATTCTCCCTGAATCAAGTGGATTCTGTGGTTGAAATGGGGGACTGTTGAGCTAAAGATTGCCTATTCCTTTTTTCATTTGCTCCATAGATTATATTCAATAAAAATTGAATTATTTTCAGTTAAAGAGAATGATTTAGGGTCAATTCATGTGTGTTGATTAGTCCTTAGCAAGCATAATATTGAATCTTTTGGATGCATTGTCTTTTTGCATCATGTTTATTTCGCTATAAAATCAACCAAGATTGCCATGTGTAATGGGCATTCACTGCTGTTAAGCTAAGATGTTAGTGATTCATAGCTAAGCTACTCTGTATCAGTGATGGAGAACCTTTTAGAGACTGAGTGCCCAAACCGATTCAGAACTCACTAATTTTTCGCAAAGTGCCAATATAGCAATTTAATCTGAATGCAGTTGGCTGTGAAGGGGCAATGTCGGGTACCAACAAAAAGGGCTCCGAATGCCACCTTTGGCATCCATGCCATAGGTTCACCAACACTGCTCTATGTACATCCATTATAGTTGTAATTGAAATCAGCTGGTTTTGATTTGAAAGAAGAATATCTTTTTACTTGTTTCTGTCACAGACGAACTTGCTGTTGGTTGAATCATGAGTCTGTTGAAATGTGCTGATTCTGATATGTTTAAAGTGTGGAGCAAGTGTAGTGCAGAAAGTGTCTGGAAAGCAAATACCTCCAGATCAGTCAAGCAAACAATACAAAGAACAGTGCCCTGTAGAAAAAACATGCTCCTTCCCACCAGGTCATTAGCCTGCCTGACCTACAGGAACATTGCTTTGTAACAACAGGTCAGATTCAGAATGGGAACAAAGTCCAGATGGATCGGGTTCAACTTTACCCCACCCCAACATCATGACTCCCATTATGATAATAAGTAACAACAGGAAATGAAAAACTGGTATAAAACACAGATGCTAACAAAGGACCTTGGGAATCACTGTAGCATATGAGTGAATTATTTCATTATTCCACTTGAGTTGGCAGGTTGGCTTTGTTGTTGATATATCAGTGAGCACTAGGTTGCATTCAGAATGTGCCAGAGCAGAGTGAACAATATTGGCAGCGCATTAAGCTTTTTATAAAAATGGAACACAATCAAGCATTTTGGCAAGCAAGCATCTCTAAGCATCCGGTTTGAAAGAAGTGAGAGCTTGGAATAATTGAGGAGGGAGAAAAAGTACATTTCTTATGGTCCTTCTCAAACCGTCAACTAAGTGTAAGATTCTCAATTCCACCATTGTTTTATTTCATAGATACAACACATAATACTGTACAAAAATAACAATTTTCAAAACTAGAAGAGGACTTTCAGCCACTTCTGTGGGTCCCACACTATTTTTTTCCTTATTTTTGCATTCTGGGTGGTCTGTGGTACGCCCAGAGGATACTGCAGTAGGATATTGGCCCTTACCCTTACCAAAAGTTCCCATAGCCATTACAAAATCATTGATCTCTGTTGCCTCATTCCCTTTATTTCATTTTACTTTCCTTCCTTATGCATCACTAAAATTAATATGATTTTAAAATCATTTGACATTGAAGGACATTCAGTAATTTGGCCTCTTGCAGATGTCTTCACTTGCTTAAGACTCCCTGCAAATGGCATTGAGAGATATCCTGCCTATCTCTCCAACCCGGAGGTTTTCCTTAGGCATCCATAATGATAGCCATTGATACCCTTGTTCTCCATGAACTTGTCTAATCCTTTCTTAAAGCTGTCAAGGCTGAAACCTGTCGCCACTTCTTCTGGCAGGGAGTTCCATAGAGCAGTGATCCTCTCAATGAAAAAGTACTTTCTCATATTTGTTTGAGATGTAACACCCAAAAGTTTCATGGAGTGCCCCCTAGTTCTAGTGTTGTATGATGGGGAAAACAGTTCTTCATTATTTACTTTGTCCACACCATGTATGATTTTATAAACATCAATCTGGGTTCTTAGTTCTAATGTACTGGTTATATTGAGTTATATTGAGTGGGTTATCAATTTAATTGGCTATATTTATCTGTATAAAGTTCTTGTTATTTCTTTTAGTGGTTTAGCTATACGCTCCTCAAGGTCTTGCTTTGCTATCCTGATTGTTGCCTTGCATTTGTTCTGCCAGAATTTATGTTTCTGTCTGTCGTCCTAATTTGAACAAGCCTTCCATCTTCTAAATGAGCTATTCTTGATTTTGATCACTTCCCAAACAGCTCCTTTGTTATCTTTTTTGTGAGCAATCTTTGAGTGTTTGAACTCTCTCAGTTTTCCTTTTCAGCTTCTTTTTTTTTTACTAGTTTCCTCATCTTTGGGAAATTTCTTTTTTGAAAATATAAAGGTCTCTGTGTTAGATTTTGTCAGTGATCGTCAGTCTATGGTTAAAGTAAAAGTAATTGTGTTGTGGTCACTGTTCCCTATTGGATCAGTCACATTAACATTTTGCACCAAATCCTGCGTATTACTCAGGATCAAGTCAAGGATTGATTCTGTACCTCTAGTTGGGTCTTCAACCATCTGTTCTAGGGAACAATCATGTAGCATATCTAGGAACTTTATCTCTTTATCATGTGCTGAACAACAGTTCACCCAGTCTATGTGAGGGTAATTGAAGTCCCCCATTATAACCAGGCTTCCCTTCTTGGGTGCCTCCTTTACAACATTCTCCAACTGCCAGTCTCCCTCAGGGGCTTGGGTCGGAGGCCGATAGCATCCTTGTGGCCCGATACTCTTGCCCACAGAGTTTCTAATGGTGACTCCAAATCACCTAGATATTCCAATTCGTACGATGTTATCAGTTCTTTGACATACAAGGCTACTCCACCTCCCATTTGACCCTTCCTGTCCTTCCTGTACAGTTATAGCCTGGGATAACTGTATCCCATTGGTTATCATCCATCCACCAGGTTTCAGTGATGCCAATAATATCCATATGTTTATCTATTGCTAAGTATTCCAGCTCCCCTATTTCATTCCGGAGGCTTCTGGCATTTGCATACAAGCATTTATACATGCTTTTCTGATGCTGTCTTTTGACTCCATTTGCATCATTAGACTGCCCCTTGCATCCTTCCGCTGGAGCGCTGGTGAGTGGTGACTAGCTCCTCATTCTGCTCAGTAATGTTTGCATCCTCCTCACTACTCAAGTAGTCACTTTCCTGAACTGGATGCTGCCCAGCTCCTGACGACTTTCCCGAGATGTAATTGTAGGGCCACAAAAAAGATAAGGACCATCTCTCTCCTTTCCCCAAAAACATTGTAGATCTACTTGCAAGTAAATTATGTACTGCTCAAAACATTTCTTTTGAATGGAGAGGGAGAGAATAAGAGCATGAAAGAAAGTGCCTAATGCACTCACTTAAAGCAGTCAAGAAAATGCAGATAGTATGTTGTTGTTGTTGTTGTTGTTGTTGTTGTTGTTGTTGTTGTTGTTGTTGTTGTTGTTGTTGTTGTTGTTGTTGTTGTTGTTGTTGTTGTTTGCAGTCAAGTTAATTCTGACCTGTGGTAATCCTTTTCGGGTTTTGCCAGGTAGAGAATGCTCAGTAATGGTTTAAAATTCCCTTTTTCTAAGGGCACCCTGGAACTGGGCTTGTCCAAGGCCATACAAGCTGTTTTTTCTGTAATGCACACTGGTTTATTGAACCCCCACTTTGGCTCTACAGCCAGGCATCGAACTCACTGAGGTGTCCATTCAGGCACATATACTGTATTATATGTGTGTAATAAAGCCTTATTTAGAACCTAGGCTTTTTTTTAAAAAATGAGTTTTTAAAAATTCTTTTGTCTTGAGGGTCTTTTTCTGTACACTAGAAATCAGCAGGAAATACGTTATTACAGAAAAATATGATGTCCTTCATTAGATTTAAAAAAAGCTTGGTGGCATTTCTGTTAATCTGTAAGAGTTTTTCAGACCTCTTGAATTCTCTTCTGTGTAATCCTTTTTAATATGCTCTTTCCTAGTTTAAAAAATAACTGATGCTTTCACCCCCTAGTAAAAACCTCTAAATGTCAGCCTAAACAGCGCAGATTATTCTCTGTGAAACTTAATCAGTGCCAAAAATATGGGCCTCATTGTATGCAAACCTGATGCCATGCAATTTGTTTTCCAGAATGAGTCACTAATGAATGCTTCAGGCATTTGTGAAGTAACTTAATATTCCTAAAGCATAAGAAATGAAAGTAAGGGTGAAAAAAGCCACTGTGGTAGCAACATGCTAGAATTTTTCACAACAAGCACCAGGCTTCGGAGAAGTACTTTATTTGTTTATTTAGACCCAAGAGTCACCAAGGGGAGCCAAGTGATGGACCCTTTGAATTTATACATTCCTAAATCTTGAGTTTTGGTTTCCGTACCGAAATCCAGTGATTTTTTTTTAAAAAAAAATCTATGAAGTTTATAAAGGTATCGCATACCCTTGTGGTTCTACAGTATTTTGTTAATGACTACACGACTCCCTTTTATTTCAAATCTCGTTGTGCTTCTGCTAAGACAGGAATGGGCAACTTTGGTGGCTTGTGGGGCTATTTTTGCCTCCCGCTTTTGAATCTTTTGTGGGCCACAGTCACCCACGTTTGAAAACCAGAAATGGCCAGAATATTACTTCTAATTCTTTAAAAAAGGCTGTTGTGAGCCTAAAATATGGGATGGGAAAATGAATGAAAGGCCTTTATATGTCCAATTGCGCCCTCTGGAGTCTTGTAAAGGCATTGGAGGCAGTTTTTTCATCCAACCTTTTTTCATCTTCGTACCGGTAATTGTATAATTTGGGGCTAGTGTTCAGGGGAGTCATTTTCCCCCTAATAGCTGAGAGTTGGACATTCTTGGTATCTGTTGCAAACCATAAAGAGGTCTGGATTTTTTGTCATTTTTGTGTAGAATTATATTTCTTTGGGTCTGTAGAAGTATGATCATTTCTGCCACAAATGTTAATTTAATAAAGCAGAGCTGCAAAAACATGTCTTCCTTCAAACACGAGCTGTATAAATATTTCATTTGCCATGCAGTAGGCTTAAATAAGATATGACCTCATGGTGACTTTTTTTTAACTGAATTTGTAATGGAAATTTTTCTAGCATAGGAGATGAACAGTGCAGTTTGTGTTATCTGCTCAGAAGGAAGCAGCTCTCAGTTTAGTGGACAACGGTATTAGAGATTGCAAAGAGAAGCCACAATCTCTCTCTCTCTCTCTCTCTCTCTCTCTCACTCACTCACTCACTCACTCACTCACTCACTCACACACACACACAGACACACAATCAGTCTGTTCTAAGCCCTATTGGATATACTAAGTGTCTTACTTCTGAAAAGACATGCATAGTTTTAGCGAACCTTCAGCACTCCAGATGTTTTGGACCACAACTCCCACAATCCTTTGTCATTGGCAATTTGGCTTGGAATTTTGGGAGTTGTGGTCTGAAGGTTTGGCACAACTAGGTGGTATCTGATGTTTTGGAGATGTTTTGGAGAGCTTGGTCCAGAAAAAAATGTGCAGGCAGCAGATGTAACATTGAAATCCACTTAATCAGCTTCTTACTCCTACTAGAATTCAAAGGCCACCTGCCAAATAGCTATTAATTCCAGGGACTGATGGCCAATTAAATGCATCTATCCACTAAAATATATTATAGCCCATCCTAGTGATTTCTGGGACGCCCCTTGTCTTGAACTTTAATGTGTTGCAGCCACCTTACTATGAGTTTACGGGCATGACATATTACGCAGCAGTTTGCTTCTAATCAGAGAGATCACCATTCTAACTGTGGTCACACTCCCCCTCTCTGTAATTAGCTGATGGAATTTTACTGCCAGTCTTGCGAGACAGCCATGTGCCGGGAATGTACAGAAGGAGAGCATGCAGAACACCCCACGGTACCTCTCAAGGATGTAGTAGAACAACACAAGGCTTCTCTTCAAACGCAGCTAGACTCCGTCAACAAAAGGTATGGAACTCTGTATAATGCATGTTCTAAGACTATAGAAGTGCATTCTATGACAAGGCAGTTCATGTCATGCTGAAAATAAAAGTGAAATCTAGTTTGTAACTAAAATGAGGTGTCCTTTTTCAATCTGCTTTTTTTTTAAAAAAAATCCTGCTTAAGTTCTTACTGAATGCCAGCATCAGACAGAAGCAGGTGTTGGCGATGATAGAGGAAGGGGGAAAGAGACAAAAAAATATCAGCTTTCCTTCCTGTTTCTATGTTTTCCTCCGTACTTTAGATTTAGAAAGTGTACAAGTTGCAACAGTATTTTCATGCTTGTGCAAAACTTTCACCAGCCTAGCAGAAAACAACAATCCAGATTCATGTTTGTGTTATTTTCCATTTAATTACAATACAGTATTTTTTTCTTTTTGCATTTTATTTAGAAGAAAATTGGATGACAGTCAAAGGTTTAAGACACATTGTTGGTGTGGAATGGTGAAGCATGGGTTAGCACTACAAAGACTAGAGATGTAAAATTTCTGGAAATTTTGAAGCTTTGGTGGTGGGGGGGGGGTACATTTTTTCCCGGGCTGGTGGTGGTTGTGGTGATGGAAATTTTTGGAAAAATTAAAGCAAAATGCCACATTAGCACTCCCCTCTCCCTTTACAGCCTGAAAGTCGTTCTGTTACTTTAGGAACATAAAATATGACTATGGACAATTTGACTTGGCATAAAATTATCACAACTAGCATATTAAATATAGTGTATCCAAACAATTATTACAAACAAAATTTACTTTTTATAAACTAATGTGGCTAAATGTTTCGATTTTCTGGAATCAGATAAATGTAAACTCTTACCTTTTAAAATTAATTAATTTAATTTAATTAGGTATATATTTTCAGGTTATTTATGTTGCTTTGTATTTTCTTCCAATGTTTTGAGGCCTAGAGAAGAGGACAGAATGGAACCAAACATACCCACCCATATGCAAAAGCAAAAGTGAAATCTTTCCCCTTTTCTTGTTGCAGTAACCCCTAAAGGAAGAAATGCATCTTGTTCTTGCATTGGGAAGTTCATTTTGTAACCTAGGACTTGCTTGTCCTCAATGCACAGAAATTAGAATAATCTGATACTATTGTATATGCTGTCTTGGGTCCTTTTCCAAGGAGAAAGGTGGGGTAAAAATACTCTATAATAAAATAAATAAATAAATATTATTTAGAAATGATTTGGAAAATACTTGAACATTCTGTCTTAAAATATTTTATTAATCATGTTAAAACAAAACATTGCATAATCTTTTTTTTCTTATTCTTTTTTCATTTTTTTTCATTTTTTTTAAAGAAGAAAAACCAAAACGGCTTCAGGGAAAAAACAAAAAACTAGTTTTTTCCAATTTTTTCCAGTTTTTTCCGGGCCTTCACATCTCTAACGAGGACTGATCCTTTGTGAATAGGCTCATGCTCCCCTCTCATCTTAAAAAACTGCAGTTTGTTCAAGTTTAGGTGATAGGACAAGCTGCAATTAGTTTAAAATGGAAGCAAAATGTTTCTTGTTTTTGTTCCTCATAAAGAATAGAAGGGGAACGCATGAACCTGAGATCTGCACAGGCTCGTCCTCTGTCTTGATGCTAAACCACAATTTTGTGTAACATACCGATACAGTTATCCAGCCCTGTGTTCTATACTGTATTAGTTCATCTGCAAAACAAATAGTGCCAACATGTTTCTCTGCCACCTGTGTTCTTTTAAGGCCTTTCCATGTCCCTTTACCCTCTACCATCTAGTTTTCTAAACTGCTAGACAAGTTAGTTTGCGAACATAATGGCAAAACATTTGGGAGATTTATAAACACGTAAACTGAATCATAAACTCACTTATGCTGTCTATTTGGGTTGTTACTGTCAAATCTTCTGACATATGGCAATAATAAGGCTGAGTAAGAGATGTTTTTAGTAAGCATTTTTACCATTTACAACCACCAATGAGTTTCTACATGGATTTGAACTTGGATCTCCTCAGTCCTAGTCCGATTCTTTACCCACTACACTACTGCTTTTACTAAGAAATTTCTAGGATTCATGATAGTTTTGTAGGCTACCTGTTGCAGCCTGTCTACTCATTGTAATTTCGTAATTAAAGGAAAAAAGTGTTCTGCTTATATACCACCCCATAGTGCTTCAAGCACTCTCTGGGCTGTTTACAATTTAATTATGCAGGCTACACATTGCTCCCCCCCCCCCGCCCAGCAAGCTGGTAACTCATTTCACCGACCTCAGAAGGATGGAAGGCTGAGTAAACCTTGAGCCGACTATCTGGGACTGAATCCCAGGTCGTGAGCACAGTTTTAGCTGCAGTACAGGCATTTAACCACTGCACCACTGAAAAATTAATTTGTCAGTTAAAATGACTGAGCAGCAACAGATTAATTTATACACAACTACATGCCAATGTTGGTGTGGGTGGCCATAGGCAAAGAGGAGTCTGCAGCTCTAAATGGATAAAAATGCCACCACTCTTGCATTCGGGACCTGTGTTTGTTCAGGATAAAATACATTGGGGAAACAGATAAACATATCAGAACAAACACATTCTAATCCATGAAAGCATAAGGGAGGACCACACAGAAACTGTGATCTGGGTAACACCCACCAAAGCATATAGAAAGTTGGATGGCACAGTCCCTGTGTGACTCCTTTGAGAGACCAGCATAAAAAGGTCACAAAGTTTGCTTTTCTATCAAGAGCTTCTAGCAGCTCCTGTGTCTAATCATACGAACTAGTTGCTTCTCCTTTAGTAAATACTGTTGTTGTTCAAGGTTTAAAGCTAGAGATGAGATGTATAAACAGTCTTGCCACCATTAAAAATTATAATTGACAGAGGCTCGTAAACCTGGTCAAAATGAAAACTGCTAGGAACTTACAAAACTAGGAAAGCAGAAAGTCAATGTATTTGTTTTAGCATTTGGCTGTGTGTATGTTTTAGCATTTGGTGCATTAAAGGTTTTTCCTGATCCAAATTTCAAGCCTATGTCAAAACAGTGAGGACTGTGTCTGTTAAATACGATTTTTGCCCTTTATTGTTGGTGCAGAATGTTATAAGCCACCCAGAGTGGCCAGATGCACAGAATAGAAATACAATAACAAATTAATAAAATTAAATAAATAGGCCATGCTTGTATGTAACCCAAAGCACTGAGTTTGAATTCTCCCTTATCCTTCCTCTAAGATGACTGAAAGGAAGGTAACAGGAGAACTTTAATTATTAATTATTTACTTTAGCAGATCCTTGATTTGTTCTTATGTGTGAATCATGGACATGTTACATGTGGTGTATACATTACATGTGCTTATCCATGTAATGCTAAGCTTAGCATTAGTTAAGCATTATGTGTGAAATCACCTTGTAATATAGAAGTCCCTTAAGGAACAAAAAAGTAGGAGTCCTGCAGTCCTTGTAATCATATGAATGGTCTATGTACATTCAAAAAGTCTATTCACTGAAATAAAAATACCATATCACAATACTATATCATATGACTTTAGGGTGATAATTATTACATTTAAATCCAGCCTTTCTTTCAGTAGGATCAAGGTAGCATACATGGGTCTCCTTATTCTCACAATATTTTCACAACCATCCTGGAAAGTTCATGAAAGGAGAGACCATGACTGGCCTTAGGTCACCCAGGGAGTTTCATAGTTGAATGCAGATTTGGATCCTGGTCCCCTAAATCCTTGTCCAACATATTAGTCACTGAGTGCTTCTGGGTGAGTCTTTTAGAGGGAAGAATTGTGGCAATCCTATTTGAAAGAACATTAACTATATTTTTCCAACAGGCTCCCTGAGATAGATTCTGCTCTTCATTTCATATCTGAAATTATACATCAACTGACCAACCAAAAGTCCAGCATCGTAGATGAAATTCATTCCACCTTTGATGAATTGCAGAAGACCTTAAATGTCCGCAAGAGTGTGCTGCTTATGGAACTGGAAGTGAATTATGGCCTTAAACATAAAGTAAGATCCCTTGCCATGAGTTATATTGTATTGGTTTTTAGCTAATGAGCACATAATGACATTGTGAGTAGGAATGGCTAAAATCTCACCGTTTTTATCTAAGAAAGTAGGAGGAGATAATACGTGTGTCCTGTAAGGTTAATTGACAACCTAGTGTTAATTTGTAGTCATTTTATTATTGGGTTGTGCAAATAAACATCTTTAGAAGTATTACCATAAGATTTCTTAGAGGAAACAAACACACACGGAGAGGGAGGGAGGGAGAGAGAGAGAGAGAGAGAGAGAGAGAGAGAGAGAGAGAGAACTTGAAAAGAGCATTAAAAGCAAAAAAAGTGTGCAGTTTATATACCGCCCCATAATGCTTAAAGCACTCTCTTGGTAGTTTACAATTTAAATATGCAGGCTACACATTGCCCCCTTGCTCCAAGTGAGTTGGATACTCATTTTACCAACCTTGGAAGAACAGAAGACTGAGTCAACCATGAGCCATCTAGCAGGAATTAGACCCCCAGGTTGTGAGCAAAGTTTTGGCTGCAGTGGAGCAATTTAACCACTTAGATTTCCTAAGCTCATATTCAGTATATCCACAAAACTCAGTTTTGAAAACTGAAAACTAAACCATTGTCACAATTCATAGTAAAGTTTTTATGGTCTGGTTTCATTAGGTATAAGGTATTATGCAGCAGAAAATAGAAAGGAGATGTGACTATGATATTCTGACATTATATGGAAGTGATGGTAATACATGATGAGATTTAGAATTCCAGTTAAATATGAATCTGTTAATTCCTTATATCCCTTAGCTAAGATGGAGCAAGGGGGGAAATTCCCCTAGTGCAGTGTTGGCGAACCTATGGCACAGGTGCCAAAGGTGGCACTCAGAGCCCTTTCTGTGGGCACCCAACATCGCCCCTTCACAGCCACCCATATTCAGCTTAAATTGCTGTACGGGCACTTTGCGAAAAATGTGGGGGTTTTGAATTGCAGTTTGGGCACTCAATCTCTAAAAGGTTTGCCATCGCTGCCCTAGTGCATTTTACCCAACAGTCTTGTGTTGCACAAGTGCAAAAGTAGTGCCAAAATGTTGAGGGAAGTCTATATTTTAAATGTAATTCATTTGTTTTTGCCCCATTGTACCTTAATTTTTGCTGGTTCCATTTTCTTTTTTTCTGTGCTATTTTAGCCAAATTGCTTGACTAGAGCTAATAGTAAATGTGCTGTCTGATATTTCTTAAGATAGGACCCCATGTTTATATGCTTTGCATTTCTGTTTTACAGTTAAGAGACCCAGCAGAATTGCAATCCCCACTTAGCCATGAAAATCATTGGCTAACTTTGCATCAGTCACATACTTTCCACCCCATCTTTATTATTGCTTTTTTGTGTGGAGTCAGAGAAGGACGGAATGGGATAAGATTTATCTTGATAGACCTTCTTAGGTTCAGTAAAGGAGGTGTTTGTGGAGCTTAGGGAAAAAAGTTGCTTTTTGAGATGACAGCTCTTAGAATCTATAAGCCATGGTAGCCATGGCCCATGCTGATGGAGGAGGCTGAAGATCTGAGCCCAGAAAAAGTTTCCCAAACTGACAGAGGGGGGTGGAAATCTAAGACTCCATACTTATCATTAGACCCATTCAATCACTTGTCCAAATACTGAAAGGCTATAAGTAAATAGGGGGATGAGGCTGTACATGCTGGCTCCATTCGTGAAACCTACCCCCTCACTCTCCTATTTTGCCATGTTAAGTGTCAAGGCTGAAGGGGTGTGATGCATGTGGATCATAATAACGGGGGAGGAAAGAGAACAAGCCTCTAGTACTGTGGCTAGATATAGCTCATAGCAAACAGAAACTTGCTGCTTGCTTGACAACTTCTTCTTGTATGACATGTCCGTGTGTTCCTCACTGTTTAGGTCCTGCAGAATCAGCTTGATACCTTACTAGAAGGACAGGAAAGTATTAAAAGCTGCAGCAATTTTACTGCCCAGGCACTCAACCATGGAACTGAAACAGAAGTCCTACTTGTCAAGAAGCAGATGAGTGACAAGCTGAATGAGCTGGCTGTCCGAGATTTCCCACTGCAGCCCCGTGAAAATGATCAGCTGGACTTCATTGTGGAAACCGATGGGCTGAAGAAGTCCATTCATAATCTTGGTACTATTTTAACCACAAATGCGGTGGCTTCTGAAACGGTGGCGACAGGGGAAGGACTGAAGCAGACGGTCATAGGGCAGCCCATGTCAGTCACCATCACTACCAAGGACAAGGATGGCGAGCTCTGTAAAACCGGGAATGCTTAC
Organism: Phrynocephalus versicolor; assembly: GCA_023846285.1. NCBI lineage: Eukaryota > Metazoa > Chordata > Lepidosauria > Squamata > Agamidae > Phrynocephalus > Phrynocephalus versicolor. Next base: position 39,300,884 of record JAHTLZ010000330.1, read on the forward strand.
CTCACTGCTGAGCTGAGCACGCCTGATGGGAGTGTGGCAGATGGAGAAATACTTGACAATAAAAATGGCACTTACGAATTTTTGTACACCGTTCAGAAAGAAGGGGACTTCACACTTTCGTTGAGACTCTACGATCAGCATATTAGGGGCAGCCCATTCAAACTCAAGGTGATCAGATCAGCTGATGTGTCCCCCACTACCGAAGGTGTTAAAAGGCGTGTGAAGTCTCCAGGAAGTGGTCACGTAAAGCAGAAGGCTGTAAAAAGGCCAGCTAGTATGTACAGCACTGGCAAAAGAAAAGAGAACCCAATTGAAGATGATCTGATCTTCAGAGTAGGTAAGAAAGAGATATGTCTTGAATTTTTAAAATTTCACCGTCCAGTTTTGAATTAGGTGGATAAAATTAGAAATGGGAATGAATTGAAAAATGAATCATATTTTAGCCAATTTGTCAAAATTTGTCAATTCGTATTAATCATAAATGGAGTCCCCAACAAATACAAATTGATAATTTTTTAGCAATTTTGATTCATCAATTTGTCAGCCTATACAATGCCCCCAAGGCACGTAGAGACACAAATATCTGAGGGAAACATTCCCTCACTCTCCTCTACAATCCCTCCATGTTTGGTGGAGATTGAATTTGTGATGTCTTAGTTATGCACCCCAAAATAACCCCCCTGAGAAAGTTCTCTGCAAGTTTAGTGCCTCTAGGTACCTAGGGAGTACTTTACTGAGGGGGCCTCTTTGGGCATACATAGCTTGGACTTCTCAGGGCTTGTAGAGAAGAGGCAGAGAATTCATCCCTGCAAATGTGAGCTTCTAGATCAGGCATGTCCAAACTTCAGCCCTCCTGATGTTTTGGACCACAACTCCCAGAATTCCAAGCCTGTATTTCCAATGGCAAAGGACTGTGGGAGTTGTGGTCCAAAACATCTGGAGAGCCAAAGTTTGGACATGCCTGTTCTAGATGCTTGCGGGGGGTGGTGGTTAGCATTTTAAAGAGGAGATGAATCAATTTGTTTCTCTGGAAATTCATGAGTTCATCAGCCCTAACAAATCGCAAATCTTGAGGAATCACCATTTTTATTAGTCCCCATCTCCAATAAAAATCAATATATTTAAACAATAAAACAAATTTGATTTAAATCACAGTTTTTTAAAATTTATTTTTTTAAATTAAAATCCACAGTGCAAAATATACATAATATTGCCTTATTTTAGAACACATGCCAGCAAGGAACTTGAAATTGTTTAGATTACAGTACTATAGGACTTCCTATACAATAGAGGTTGTACAAATTAATAAACTGTAGGTGAAATATATTAGTTACACTCTTAGTTACAGTTTTTCAGCTTAATGGTTCCCTTATGTCTGGCTGCTTGAATAGGTAACTGAGAACTCTTTAACTGTATGCAGATGTAAAGAATGAAAAATTGACCTACGTGCATTATTTATGGAATTCCGGGTCTCTGTGGCAGCATTTCTGAAAAGTACACTGCTGAGAGAAATTGTAGCCAATGTTGTTAAGGAATTTATTTTTCAAATATTGGAGGCCTTTTCGATGGTTTACGAAGCAAAGGACAAATGCAACTGGTTTCTAGATAGTGATCTGAATTTAGTGTTGGTATACATCAGGGCTGTCCAACTTCGAACAGTCTGCAGTCTGCTTCCAGCCACCAGACGTTCCTGAGGGCCACTTCCTGAGGGCCACTTCCTGAAGTGCCGCACGTCCCCTCTGGCTACTTTCAGAAGTGTGTGCGCATGTGCGCTTCGCCAGTGCTCCTGAGTAGGAGGGTGGAGTCTCCTATGGAGGAGCTGAGCAAGGGTGTGTGATGTAGTGGTGGCGGAAGGTAAGGGGAAGGGTAGAAATCCAGACCAAAAGTCTGGGCAGGTGGGTGGACCAAAAATAATAAATAAATCACCCCAAGCACGCCATTGCAGGCAGCGTGTTGGGAGGCTGGCCGAGACCTGGCGGGTGACTTCTGGTGGCTACCAGGTACCCTCGGTCGACGGGTTGTACAGACCTGCTATACATCAACATTCTGTTTGCAAACATTCACCCACAATTGCTGTTTGAGGACTGGAGCAGCTTGCTGAGAAAGAATATGACTTACAAATTAAAACTTTATTAATTAAGCTCTCCTCCCCCCCCCAGACAGCATTTACTAAACAGTGAAAATAATAACATAGCACTTACTTGGGATATGGGTCTGTATGTCACACCTCCCTGTTCATTGACTAAATCCATAAAAAGCGTAACTCAAATATACTAAATCATCATTATTTTTAGTAGTATTTTTTACCCTGCCTTTCTCCTTGGAAAACAGCCCAAGGCGGCTTACAGTATGGAGGGACAATATACAGTCCAGTACAGTTAAGACATATTCAAGTTTAAGAACAGGGAATTGAGGGGTAGGACATCTACGCGTAACCGGGCCTTCTCAGTGGTGGCCCCCTCCCTTTGGAACACCCTCCCAAGCGAAGTGTGCTCTGCAGAGTCCCTGCAGGCCTTCCGTAAAGCGTTAAAGACTCTGCTTTTTCGGGAGGCCTTTGTATTCCCCCCCCTCCCCGCCGTTCATACTTTGCATCCCAGAGAAGTTTCCCTGCTGGGAACTGCATGCACTGTCAGGGCGCTAAGCCGGTTAGAATAGTTTGTTTTCTTATTTTATTTTATTGTCTTATTTCATTGTGTTGTTACTGTTTATTATTGTAAGCCGCCCAGAGTTCCCACGGGAAAATGGGCGGGGTATAAATGTAATAAATAAATAAATGAGCAGTTAAGAAAAGAGTATACATTCTATGTAATCATGTACAGCCATCTAAAAGTTGTGAGGTCTCGCCCCTCTGAGGATAAAACTATTGTCTATCCAGTAGACTTTGGCATGTCCAAGGGAAACATAAAAGAACAAAGGTATGGGTAATTTCAGACAATTTATTTTAGGTAATAACATGTCAATGTAAGGGGAAAACGTCACCAAATGGAGATTAAGCTTCTTTTCCAGGAATCATTTTGAGGGAGTGAAAACTTAATAGTTTAAATATAAAGGATTGTCTGAGAAACTGAAGAGGTTAAAGAACCTTTGATTACAGAGACTTACAGAGTAAGTTTGGGTTTATTTGCTGCTGTTTAACCTCCTCCTTAATGTAGGTTGCATTTTCCTTTAGGTACCAAAGGGAGAAACAAAGGAGAGTTTACAAATCTTCAGGGAGTAGCTGCATCTACAAATGGGAAAATACTAATAGCAGACAGCAATAATCAGTGTGTACAGGTAGGATTTCTTTGTGGTTGCTGCCACTGGTGCCTTTTAGTTGACAAATAGTTTTGGAAGCACAAGACTGAGCTCTCACACACAGACAAGATACATTATTCGAACTACGAAGTTAAAGGATTTGTAAAGAATGCTGCTGATTTTGCAGTTATAATTATTTCTATGTAATACATGCATACATACATACATACATACATACATACATACATACATACATACATACATACATACATACATACATACATACACACACCCCTTTAATGGCATTAAAACTGAGAAAATATAACACAACCAAAACAAGTGATGGGAGAGCATTGTCAAATAAAACAATAGCTAAAAGACCAAAGGCAGATGCACTCTCATTTCTTATTAATAACGGCTACTAGAAAATCTGCAACTTGTAAGGTGACCCATTCAGAATTGTCACGAAGTAAAAGGCTTGTGTACTCCTCTGGGGGGCCAGGGAACTCAGACATAATTGGATCTAAAAACTCTTTGCGTAACCTAGTATGGGCAGGGCAACGGCACAGTATATGAGGGATTGTGTTTGGTTCAAGATGGCAAAACTTACAAAGCCTCTAGGATAATGGTATACCCAGGTATCTTCCTGAGAGTACTGAGGAGGGGAAAATATTGAGTCTGGCCAACATGAAAGCACATTTCTTATTTGGATTAATTAACTTATGGAAATAACAGAGATCATGGCCAAAAACAGGAGATAAGTTAAAGAAACATGGAGAGCAGGTCAAATTTAGACTAGAGGAAAGTAATTCAATTTCTTCTTCAAATAATTTTGCCTCTATCTAATAATTCTATCTAATTATTTATATCAAAGGATGGTTCAAACACTTCATATTTTTCTACTTTAAAGTGTTTGCATCGGTATTCCAACTTTCATCTAAATAACTAATAAGAGCTTCTGAGTAGTATAGTCACCAGCTGCGCTAATCCTGTGTTAAGACAAATGCACATCAGTGCTATCCCTTAAAGCAAGCAAATCTTTCAAAGCTACCTGTGTGTGAAAAAAATGCACTTGAACTTAAATCTGTGTCTCAAATGACCAAATAAGCAGAAGGAAAACAGGCTGGTTTTTCCAAATACACTGCTAAGCAAGCTCATGTTTCTTCTTGAGACCTTTAGGTTAATTCCCAGCTTTTCTGACCAATTGAACAAAACAATACTGCAATTTTCTTTCCTACATTCCGTGGGACTGAAAGATGCTTCTCTCTTTTCTTTTGGGCACAAAGTGTTGTGTGGTTTGTTCAACTGCATAGGCAGCTCCAACAGTCTGCAATTTCCTTCCTTCCCCAAACTTTGCCAAAGACTGGGTGTTTTGTAACATAGAGTAAGATGCCAATGGCTATTCAGGAAAGACTATTGGTCACCAACCCATGTTACATGGAATTTCCTAGATCCCACTCACCTCCTTTTGTTTCTTCTGACTATAGACATAGAAATCATTCCATTTGTCCTGCAGGAACAGAGAACATGCTCTGTTCTGATCTGGCTCTTCCCCGCCAGCACCTCTAGCTGGATAACCGTATTTTTCTGTCTATAAAATGCCCATATGTATAAGACAACCACACACTTCCAATCCAAAATTACAGTTTCACAACTGTGTGGTTTTCTCCTCAGCTTACTTCTGTGTATAAGACTACCCTCAATTTTTAATCTAATAATTTTGGACAAAAATAGAGTCTTATACACAGAAAAATACTGAATTTTGTATTTCTGCAAATCTTGGGATTTACTCCCACAATAATCCAAAGAGTCCACTTGAATGTTTCATGTGTGGTGGTTTTTTTTTTGTCTTATAGAAGCAATGGGCGCTTAAAACCTAGCAATGCAGACTTCAAAGGTTTGCAAATGCTGTCACGTCTCATTTTCTATGAAGCCCAATATCTATGTAAGAGAATTCTCCTTGCTATAGGCAGAATACCTCCTTGATCATAGATGATAGGAGGTAGCCCATCAGCCAGCAGCATGGTCATGGAGAACTTCTCAACACTTGTTGCACGCTCTGTCCAAGTCGTAACTGTGACTGTACAGTACTTTAATTGAAAATCATTTTATTTTATTTTTTATAAAATAGATATTTTCCACTGATGGCCAGTTCAAGAGTCGCTTTGGTATCCGCGGGCGGTCTCCTGGTCAGCTGCAGCGGCCAACAGGAGTGGCTGTGCATCCATGTGGTGACATCATTATTGCTGACTACGATAATAAATGGGTTAGCATATTCTCCTGTGATGGAAAATTTAAGGTCAGTTTAAAGTACAAGTGCAAAGTTCAAGGGTTTTCTCTGTTACCATATGATCAGTTAAATAGTTGCTCTGTTCTGCTGTTCAGAGAAGGATGAATTTGAAAGGATGAGGGGTTTTAGCCCCTAACAGTTGCTTTCTTTGCTGTGATAGGGTCTAGGTGAAGAAAAAAGTCTTGGTTGTATGTGAAGTCTCTCCATGTGTGCGATGGGGAGGGGGGGGAGGAAGTGATTCCCAGGTTAGCAGACTCTCCTTTTCAAACCATTCTTCATTCACATGAAGACAGCTCTGGGTGTAGGCATCCAGAGTTAACTGGCCTCCCATGTTTTGGAGCAGCTACTCTTTCCCCTGCTTATCATCATCATCATATAAATTTTATTGCGTGGCTCACAGAGCCATTGCAAAGTGCATCAAGTAAAAACAGTACAATAAAAATATCAATAAAATAACAATACAGATAGATAAAAAGGGGGCTGAGGTACAGAGACCTAGATATCAATTTGACTATTAGAAGTAGTTAAAACAACTTTCATTTTAATAAGTATGGAACAGAACCTTGCCATTCGGAACGTAACAAATTTATCTCTATCACAGAGTAAGATTTTGAGCTTTTCTTCGTCCGATCTACCAGGATATTTTTCTAAGATGAATTTCAAAAGTCTTTCACGATGGATTCCAAATAGTGGGCAATAAAGCACAGCATGTACCAAGTTCTTGACGGATTTATTATCACAAGAACAGACTCTCGTATGGTATGGGGATTGTGTATAACGGCCCTTTAGATTGGCAAGTGGTAGCATATCAAGACGAGCCCGAGTAAATGCTTTTCTATGTTCAAAGTTCGTCAAATCAGCAAAATAAGATGGGCGATTTAGAGCCTTGGGTGTAATGTTCTTATAAAAAAGGGCTGTTTTTAGAGTGCTGAGCGAACCTATGTCTGTTTGAACACAGAGATCAGATAATCTTTGCTTTAGTAAGCGTTTAGCTGCTGTCAATCCAAGGTGTCTCACATGCTCTTGGGAAGAACCAAGTTTGGCCACTAGATTCAGTATAAAAAATTTCCATGATCCAGAGTTCATCTCCCCATAGGATGATGTTAAAAATTCAGAGCGGGTAATAAACAAGATATTCAGCCAATAATTAATTATTGATTTGTTAATTAGTGTTGTTATTGACATTAATGCCAATTCTAATCTGACTAGTGCAGAAGGAGTTGATGGGGGTACTGCCAACAATAAACGGGCAAATTTATTTTGGGTTACTTCAAGGGGGTATAAGTTTCCCATTCCCCATCCTTCAGCACCGTACAACATCTGGGGACGTAGCTTGGTTTTATAAATTTCACAGGTGGGAGGAATCAGGAGGCCTCCTTTGGTCCTACAGAATCTTAGTAATCCAAACATGGCCTTCTCAAATTTCTGTTTTGCAAAGTCAATCTGTGAAGCCCAGGAGCCTGACTGATGGAACATCACACCTAAGTATTTGAAATGGGTTACCTGTTCCAGTATTCTCCCATCCATCATCCATTTATGAACTTGAGGTCTTCTGCTGAAAACCATAATTTTGGTTTTCTCATAGTTGATGTTGAGAGAATTTTCTATACAATAGTTACTAAATTGTTTCAGAAGCCTTCTGAGGCCTATTTGTGTGTGGGATATTAGCAGAGTGTCATCTGCATAAAGTAATATTGATATAGCCTTTCCACCTGACAGGGAAGGATTGTAAACCTGTTAACCTAACCACCATATCATTAACATATAGATTGAAAAGCAAAGGAGCAAGAACACAGCCTTGGCGAACACCTTTAGATGTTTTAACAGTGTTGGATAATTGGCCAGAGATGTCGACTCTATGCTTATGTTCAGTGGTGTAATGGTGCCAGGGATCGCAGGGCCAAAACTCAAGAACTTCCTGAATTTCTGGGACAATGATATCCCATATTCCCAGCCTTCCTGGTTTCTCTAGGCTTAGCTGTGGTCCACACAGCAGGGGGATAAATAAATGGTTTTGGCCAGAAACAATACATTGTTTTAAGTCAACATTATGTAATGCAGAATGTTTGCATTACCTCAGGTGATTGGATCTTGAATGGAAGAGCATTGACTTTACAAAATATCCCCTGATTTGCTAATATGGGTTGATCCATGCATTTTGTTTGGACAATATGTGTGGGGATATTGGCTACGAAGACTGTCATGATGACCCTCTACTCTTTAAAATTTACTGTAACACAACTACTTATGCTTTCAGATTAACCTTTTGCTTTTGTAATGTCCACATAAAGCCATAAAATGTTAAATTAATTCAAATTGCAGCAAAAGGATGAGTAATAACATAATTGACAAAAACATAGGACAGGTTCCTTGTTCCAGAGATTTTTCTTAAAAGGAAGGTTCCCCATGCAGCAAACAAGATTAGCCTTTCTGAAGAAGGAGTTCAAGAATTTCAATAGACCACCAAGTCTGTCCTAAGACGGCAGACTATTCAGACTGGTAGAAAATGTAAGAGAGCCAGGAAGTGGCAACCCTAAATTAGAAGGCAGGCTCATGTGGGAGAGAAAACGATCCTTTGGATAGCCTGCTCCCAAACGTATAAGGCCCTTAATTGTCACTACCCGAACTTTGCACCTGGCCACAGACTGAAAGTCAATACAGCTGTTTAATAGGGGCCACTCTATGGTCCCAGTAGGCATCCAGAGCGAACTGGTCTCCCATGTTTTGGAGCAGCTAAAATTTCCAGGAAATGTCTCAGAAATTGCTTCACATAGAAACCATGGTAGTTATCCAAATGTAATTCAGGCATTGACTATTGTGGTGTATGTGCAAAAGAGATAATTAAACTTTCTTTGCTCCTCTACCTCTAGACAAAAATTGGATCTGGAAAACTTATGGGACCAAAAGGCGTTTCTGTGGATCGCAACGGGCACATCATTGTCGTGGACAACAAAGCTTGTTGTGTGTTTATATTCCAGCCTAATGGGAAAATAGTAACCAGGTTTGGAAGTCGAGGCAATGGAGACAAACAGTTTGCAGGTATCACATCCCAGTTCATATGAATCCCTTTTTAATCTTCTGCATGCATTTGACCGCTATTTCAGCAGTCTGGAGAAACAGTATCCCAACGTGTGCTGTGTCCTACAGTACTCGCTCTTGTCCTGTCACCAAACTTGCTTTTGAGCAGGAAAGGTTAGGACAATGATCTCGTGACCAAGGCTTTTCAGATGCTGTTGCCATATATCCCAGCCTACCTTGAACTTGAGCTAGGTAGTGACTAAACAGTTGCACAACTACCAGGACAATTCTTTCTTATCTTTGGCAGCTCTGAAGTTGCAAAGAAGGCTATTTGTGCATCGCATGCACCAAAGCAGTGTCACAATCACTGTAATGAGTTGAATTTTTGGAGCCTGCTTATGTGTCTCCCTAAAATACGAGACATATGATTGTGAAAGGTACTGAAGGTTTTGAGCAACACATGGTTAACAAATAAGCATTACCTTTATATCATTTAAAGGTGTGGTGGCTCAGCGGACTCGAGTACTGATAACTGTCGGCTGCAAAGATGGCAGCTCAGCAGTTCGAATCCCAGGTGCCACGCAGCGGAGTGAGCTCTTGCTATTAACCCTAGCGCCTGCCAACCTAGCAGTTCGAAAGCATGTAAATGCAAGTAGATAAATAGATACCACTGTAAAAAGTAGAAAGGTAAAACAGTGTTTCATTGAGTCATGTCAGCCACGTGGCCATGGGCTTGCACAACACTGGCTTTTCGGCTTGAATACAGAGATGAGCACCACCCCTAGAGTTGGACACGACTAGCACACATGTGCGGGGGGAACCTTTACCTTTTTAAATATTGTTTGATTGTTACATGCTGAATGAGCATTACTTTTCGTAAATTACTCCTTCCAAATGCAATTTAAGACAAGATTAAATGGTTTTAGTCTCTTTTGGGAAAATATATTTTGCATTTTATTATAGACACATTCTTGATGCTCATGTTGCTGTTAATGTTTAATCGGCTGCAGAAATTAGAGCCTGTGTTCTGTGCCAGAACTTGCACAGCCCTTGGTTATATACCAGCCTGTGCCTGAAAGTGCTTCAGGTGACTGTCCATGAATGTCCTAGACTTCATTCCCTCCTCAAAGACAGTGGCGATAACAATCAGTGTTGATTACATTTCCAAATATGAGCTGGCTTCTTTTTGCATTATAACGTAATTGCTTTGCAAAATCAGGCATATAATTGCACGAAAATGTAATGAAGTGACAGGTTAGCGTTCTCTCTCTCTCTCTCTGTGTGTGTGTATGTAAATGTGTTAAGTGTTATTGTGCATGTCACATAGGTTCAATTACGGTTCCCCTTTTAGCTCAGAATTACCATGCTGCTTTTTTTTAAAACCACTGAAGAGACAAAGGGCACTTTTACACGACCCCTAAGATCCGCTGGCAACTTAAATTCAGACCAGAGATCTTGGGGGTTTGTCGTTCTTCCTGTGTTCCCACTCCTCCGCACCCCCTTGCTCCTGTCTGCGTGAGGGGAGGGAGAAAAAAAGGGAGAAAAGAATGCAGGCTCACCTCCGTCTGCCCGTCGCAGCCCTGGAAGCAAGCATTACAGTCTCGTAAGGGGGTGGGGGGCAAAAAACAAAAAACAAACACAAGGCGAGGAGAGCCCGGCACTCACTGCTTTACATCCGCATCAGAAATTTTTCACCTTCGGAGACCAGGTACTTGGAAAATGTGCTGGGACGCGCTTAGGTGGGCGTGGTCACACTTAATTTTCTTTAAAGTCTGGAGCTGGTGGGAAAACAATGTTAAGCTCCGCATCTGGGAGCCCTTTGCCTCGGATTTTAGGGGTCGTGTAAAAGCGCCCAAAGGTATAGGAAATCTACTGTATATCTTTCCAACTATGAATATGATCCTGTGGCCAGATAGTTAGCTTGATTGGCTGGAAAGGAACTCTGGGTCATTCCATACTCTGGACAAGTGTTCCTGATGGCAGCAGGAAAGAGGACTTCTTCATGGTGGCACCTTCTCTGTCTAGACATTATCTACTCTGTGCTGAGTTCACATACGTCATACGTTTTAGAAGCGGTCCAAATCCTATTTGTTGTGCCCCAAAATGTAACAAATAGGATTTTGACCATTTATAACATTTACAAGCAACGGGGAGCATACTGTTGGGCACATGTATTGACAAAAGGATCCTGTCTGCAGAGTCCAGAGAAGATTACAGTATTTCTTCCACTGCTTCATATCTGCTGCAAGCAGATTATTCTCCTCCTCTCCCTATTTCCCGTGATCCTTTACGCCACTCAAGACTCATTGGTGAGAGTTCTTGGGCAACCCTTTCGGAATGCGGTAGTCAAAGTGGGGAGTGACAAGAGTATGTCAGAAGATTGCCTCTTTCGCCGTACCCTTATGGGCATCTTCCAAAAGAACATGTATACAATTAGATCTGCACCACTGTCCCTCAAACAAGGGGTAAACGCCCCACAACATAATAAGATGCAAAGCTCCACTCCTTGCAGCTGAATAACATGGATTTTGAAATGGAAGAGGTTGAAATAGAAAGTCAGTCTGATTCCCATTCAGATGGTTGTTTAAGGCTTTCTTCAAGAAAGCATTTCAGGAAGAACTACAGGGATATGCTGCCATTCTGACTTCAGTGGTTTCATTGCTTAAGAACGTATTAACAGCGTCATAAATTCTTTAATTACAGGAGTTCAAAATCCCAGGAAAGGGGGAAAGAAATCCCATTCTTTTGCATATGTTAAATGGGGTTTAAACAGTCTGTTGCTTAACAGTGACATTGTGGTGAAAGCTGAAATCGGTGTGGAGGACAGCTAATTAATTGGTTTAAGTACTTCGTGGTAGCAATATCTTAATGTGTTGTTCTCTAGCATATAATTCCACAATTCCTCAAATTTCTAATTTTTGCTGATATTCTTAAATTATCATGTCCGGTTGTAAATAATGGAAATGGGTTGGGGGGCATAGGAGATAATGGCCCTAGAAAACAACGCTTCTCATGACTTCGGTAGAGAGGAAAGGATTATATTTCACTTCCATGCCAGTTCTAATCCTTTGAATCATTGGCCCACAACAATACTATTTGCATTGTTTAAAACCTGTATGTTACATGCAAAGTCTTAACTCCAGTATGCCAGGCTGGAACCTGGCATCTACTGTACAGTATTTTGAACTACAATGATCTACAATGATCTTCCCAATCAGTTTGGAGAGTGAGGATCGAGAAAATGTATCCCCTCCCCCGCCCCGGTTAGAATGGTCTGAGATAATTTCTGAGCGTTTGAAGGTGGGTAGCATAACACTATTTACAGAATTTGAGTCTAGTTCACATAAATGTGTATATTAAGTAGGGAGCTTTTTTTCTTCTCTCTTTTCTCACATTGTAAAAAGTTTTGCCAGCTATAGCCATTGGCTGATGCATTTATGCATCACTACACCTGAGTTTCCTTTGGCTTTTTTTGTTTCCTCTTGTGATGAATTATACTGGAGGCAAGGTTGTGAAAAGTGGCAAGTGTTGCTGTTTTTGAAAGTGCGAAAAACAGACTCGACTCGACTAATATTGTCTTTACAACAGCTATTTAAAGTGAGGCTGAATCCAACTGATTTATTTATGCCAGCATTGAGTCCGATGGCGTATGATTCAACATACATTTGTACAACTTTTCATCAAATGGTTGTAATGGTTTAAATGTTCTTACCTGGGTTGTCCTTTATTTATTTATCTCTGTTTCATTCCAGGCCCTCATTTTGCAGCTGTCAACCACAACAATGAAATTATTATTACTGATTTCCATAATCATTCTGTCAAGGTATGATGACGTTTCTCAAGGAAAGTAACATCATGTGAATTTGCTAACATTTTTGTAATACAGGTCTTAAATAAATTCACTGCTCCTGGCCAGAAGATGCATGACATGACCTTTGAATATTAGCCACCATCAGGAGCCACCTAGTTAATTTTTTAGAACCAGAGTAATGGCTAGATTATTCTTCTGCTTTGCTGCTTTTTAAAAAGGGCTTATGATACTCCAAGGAGTACCATGTTCTTCTCCATCAAACATTCTCTAGAATTGTTTTGCATTGTAATTTTGACATGCTAGCTGTCATGGGACACTTGGATATGTTTAATCAATTCAGATCCCTCTGGTCCACTTCTCAGTGGGCAGTTGGCATCGTGGCTCGTTTTGCATCATTGGTTAGATGGAAAATTATGCCAAGTCATATTGTTAGTCGTCTGGCTTAAGGTATCAGACTGTCATGTTTTCAGTCTCCTACTGCAACAACTGCAACCGTGACACAGGGAAATCATGTCCTGGCCAATTAATTACCCATGGCTTCTTCCCAAAAGGTTCTTTAAGTGCCATATGTAGGAATATTGTGACACTGGCTAAAATCCTGTTGTGTTAAGTTGTACCATATCAGGCTGATGACATCATCAGAGGCAGTGATTTTTGAGGAATGTAAAATTTAGAATCCATCCCATAGGTACCAAGGTGAATTCACTTTCTTGAGACAAAGCGATTGAGGTTATAGAATGGGAAGAGGGGGAAACTTTAATTTCCAAAATTAGCAGAATTACTTTACATCATAACCTTTGGAGGGAGAATTCGAATTTTTTTATTTCTGAAAAAAAGATGCAGCTGTTGATGTCATCAGCCTACATGGCGTTCTTATGCAAACAAGTTTTCAGACACTAAGTGACTCTCTGTGACAAGTGTTTCACATTAATATGCAGTCACATCAGAGGATGTTAACAGGTGATACAGTCTTGATATGCAACCCATTTATAATGCCCTTTGTCTTCATATTTGGGATTGTGTATCGGAAAACCACTGGTTGGATAGCTCAGTTAATTAGGTACCCAATGAAGAGATGGGAGTTCAGCTCCCTACCATGCATCCCAGAAGAGTCAGCCTGTATGGCTTCGGGCAAGCTGCACAGTTCCAGAGAGAAGGGAAATGGTAAACCACTCTTGCATACTCTCTGCCTAGAAAACCCTGAAAAGGGTTGCCATAAGTCAGAATGGACTTGACAGCACACAATTAAAATTATAAAACTACAGTGATATAAGTAGATTTTCCAAAGTGCTACTTTCATAAATTAGGGGATAATTGCAGCATTCTTGTGAAAATAGCATAATGGAAAAGAAGAGTATTAATGGAATGAAATTATTTTTGTTATGTGCCATAAAGTTAGGGTGACTTTAACAGGGTTTCATGAGATATTTATGATGTTACTTTAACATTCCCCCTCTCAGGGAGTCTCTATGGCCAACATGTGAATTTGAACCCAGGTGCAATACACTATTATTCCACACTGGCACGCATGCACGTGCACACACACATGTATATGTGTGCACACGCACACACACAAGTGTTTTCATACAGGCATATATGCATACCTATTTATTTCATTTTATTTTTATACCACACCATGTTGTGGCCTTGCCACTACTCTGTGTAGTTTCCAGTGGTAAAATAAACATACAAAGAATAGCCAAATCCCACCCAGAACAAAAAATAAAATAAAATAAAATAAAGTGCATCGATATAATGAAATAACAGATCTAAAAGTTAAGATGGCAGCAGTGGATAAGGTCCAGGATACAGGGTATAACTGTCAAATTAAAACCAAAAGGCCAACAATTATAAACAGAGGACATTCGGAAATGGCTCCCTGGAAATCTAAAAGACAATACAGGGTGGTCTGTATGTTCCCAATAAGCTGCATTACAAGTGAGCTGTGCAACTCTTTCTTAGCGCTAAGTGGCCAATTCCAAATGAAGATGCTTCTCTCCAACACCTCACTCCTCCCTACTGGCCCAGACTTCTGAAGCTAAGCAGGAAATAATCACGCCTGTGGCTTGGATTAAAATGAAAAAAGTCGGACCAGGGGAGAGGCTGTAAAGCAGATTGTTGGCATAGTTGAGCAACAGGAGGGCTGCAGTTTTGATAAACCTACACCGTTGGAAGCAGCAATTGTTCAGCAATGCAGGATTTCCTAATAATGACAGGGATTGTTCGTTCTGTGGCCGGACTCCAGCAAGCAAGGAAACAATGACATTTAAAATCTCATTAGAAATTGAGAAGAATTTATTTCTGTCCTATTAATAAAATGGAGGGATTTCAAAGCATGGTAAACTTGAGTGGATTACAGCAAATAGTTCCCTTCTTCCTCATGACTCCTGGATAGTATTAGAATAGAATCACTCTTGTGCTATCTATTATATCTATTCTTCTATATTCTGGTATTTTTTGAATACATTAGCTCCAGGAAGTTTTCCCCCCATTCATTTGTACCATAACTCAAAATTCCCTTAAGCATGAGCCAACTCTGTCACTGTATTTCAGTAACATACTGCAATCTTTCACGTACAGTCTATCTTGTCCAAAATATAGGGGGAGAGAATCATTGCCAAATTTTAAAATATAATTTTAATTAAACATATGAATTAAATTCTAAACTTGTTATGAAGCCAAATCTTCATGTTTTATGCTTTAAAAAAGCTAAGCAAAACCAGTTCAATTTAAAATGTCCTAGGGGGCAAATTCCCCACAGAAAAGCTGCTGATAGCAATGAGGAAAGAGTTAGGGATAGGGTACTCTTGTATAGAAGCAACCGTGGCTTCTCCATTATGGCCAGTGTGCCAGTGTCCCATTTCAGCCTTCCCCTAGCTATCCCAAATTGATGCTAAGGTTCTCCATTAGAGTCAAGGATGATGGGAAGTTTTCCTTCGTTTCCCCCCCCAAAAACCAATTCATTCAGTGTATTGGGCATATAAGCAAGGGCCATGCAGTTAGTTAATTGTCATGCCTTTAGAGTATATCCAACATCATCTGCAACGGGTTGAGGTAGAAGATAATTAGTACAGTTGTCCCCTGCCAATTTGTAGTTCATATACTGTGGTCCCAATATATTGTGCAGTATATGAAGGCAAGGGTCTCTGGGGCAAGCTGTGTGGGCCTGTTTGAGGTCTCGTGCACTTACCCCAGGCCTGGTGCTGCCCTGAGGGGGCCTCCAACAGGTTTTCTCGGTCTGTCGGAGGCCCCAGAAGTAGTTTCCGGCATACCGGAAGTGACTTCAAAAAAACCAGAAGTGACTTCCGGGTCACCCAATGCTACTTCTGGGGCCTCCAACAGACCTGGGAAGTCTGTCAGAGGCCCTTTCGGTGCAGCACCAGCCTAAGGTAAGTGTAGGAGGCCCCAGACAGGCCTCCCAGTCCCAACCTGATCCAGCATCTGCATATTGCAGATTTTCCTGATCCAGCATCTGCATATTGCAGATTTTCCTTTATCACAGGTTGGGTCAGGTCTCTATCTGCTGCAATAAACGAGGGACTACTGTCATACTGAGAATGCTATAAAGGCATGTTTGGTCCACTGGCTGATCCTTCTACTTAAAAAAAAAAAAAAGAGGAATCCTGTAACGTAGTTTGAACCATGCCTATTATCATCAAGGATTTCATTCAGCAAAACAAACTATTGCCAAATGAAAAATCTCATAGGGCTGAACTATGCAGTGTGTTATAGATATCTTGGCAAAAAGGTAAAGACATACGAACTGCTGAAAATGTTTGAGAGTCATGACAAGAACTTTTCATATTACTTATAGCTGGAAACTGACTTCTTTTGGTTTGTGTTTTGGCTTGGGAGATGAGCACAGCCTTTGATCACAAGTATGATTGCTCAGTCAGGAAATTCTGTCCAAGTCACATCTCTGGAACTCTAAATGATTGCATCATCTAATGCTGTCCTTTTCCCTTTATGTTAGAACCCCTAGAGCATGGTGTGCTACTTCAGGATTTATTGTAAAATATTTTGCTAGTTCATTCTTGCATAGTATTTTTCCAGGCAATAATATTGTTGGTTTTTCAATCTTGACTTAACTGTAGGTTTGTCTATGGGTTTTTCTGGTACTGGCTGAGAAAGTACATGTTTCTTTTTTCCCAGCATTTGATTTATGTGTCTGAGAAGACTGATTGGGGGTTTTGGTTGTTGTTGTTGTTTTGGCTCTATACTTAAATCATCAGGTATCACATGATGATTAAACACATCCTTAGGCCTACATGCAGTCCCCATCCCCAGTCTGGTTTTATTGCTCCTGGATATGCCTTATTAACAATAATGTATCAATCAATTTTTTTTTGGTTTTGCAATAAAATGGGGTGTGGGGCTCCCAAGCCACTTTTAGTGGAACCGACGTGACCTTCCAGCAACACTTGGCTTTGCCTTTGTTTCCACATATATATGGCTCAATAGATAGAAAATTGGCCCCTTTGCCCTCTGAAGTATCATGGGTAGAATGTAACATGATAATTGATTTTTTTCTCACACAGGTATTTAACCAGGAAGGTGAATTCATGTTGAAGTTCGGCTCAAATGGAGAAGGAAATGGGCAGTTCAATGCTCCAACAGGAGTAGCTGTAGATTCTAATGGAAATATTATTGTAGCAGACTGGGGAAACAGTCGGATACAGGTAGATAAATCTTAATTTTTCATGTTAGAAGTCTTAATGCCCCCTTCTTTAAAGCTGAAGGATGTAATTCTCAAGGCCAGTCAAGTGACTTTGGCTCCTGAGGTAC
The DNA here is from genome assembly GCA_023846285.1 of Phrynocephalus versicolor. NCBI lineage: Eukaryota > Metazoa > Chordata > Lepidosauria > Squamata > Agamidae > Phrynocephalus > Phrynocephalus versicolor. Next base: position 39,318,022 of record JAHTLZ010000330.1, read on the forward strand.
CAGTTCTCAAAAGTTACCCTTGACATTCCTGGCAATAAAAATATAATGTAGAACAACAGTTTGCTTGCCCTTTCACGATACTGAAAATCTGCTGTCTTTGGCACCTGCCTCACGGTGTCTAATAGTAGAGTCAGCCCTGCTTGCTTTTTAATTTTAGGGCTAAAATTCAGTTTGTTGTCTCAAATTCCAAAACATCTAATAGAGCAGAATCTTAAGTATACCTATACAAAATTAAATCCCATTTATCATAGTGGAGCTAACACTCAGGTAAGCTTTGCATCTTTTCTGCTGTTATGAGATCACATACGATAAATAATCAGAAGAAAACAGGGGGGAGCACCCCAAGTATTATAGCATTTTAAAGAAGAAAAATGTTATTTCACAAGGAGCTTCTGTTGGGATCAAAGTCTACTTCCTCAGGCAGCAAAAGGTGCTTCCTATCCTATCCTGCTGCAAAAAAGCAAAATGGTGAGGGGAACAAGACAATAAGGCCTAATTTTGCCTACAGAGTATCACCATTTGGCCCACAAAGGTTTCTAAGAGCCCCCCCCTTCAAGCAACATATCCCAATCCAGACAGATTATCCTGTGTGTAACTGGCCTTCCTATTAGAAGAGCAAGAGGTGTACTGGAAATTCTAGTACAGAACACTTCTGCTAGTCTTCTACAAGGCACAACTTACTGGCTGTGTAAAAGTCTGCTGAAGGAATTATTATGTCTGCCTATTTACTGGGTAGCTATATGTAAGATGTTATCAAGCCTGACTATAGGCCAATGTTGGCAAACCTATGGCACGGGTGCCAAAGGTGGCACTCAGAGCCCTTTCTGTGGGCACCCGACACCGCCCCTTCACAGCCACCTGTATTCAGGTTAAATGGATGTAATGGCACTTGGTGAAAAATTAGTGGGGTTTGAATTGCAGTTTGGGCACTTGGTCTCTTAAAAGGTTCGCCATCACCGATATAGGCAGTTGTAGGTCTATTCCGTTCTCGAAGGCTTTTGTAGAAACCCTTTGGGCAGTGCCAGACATTCATGAGGTCTGCCCTGCAGCTGTGTGGAGCAAGACATTTATCTCACATTTGTCCCACCCAATGTGTGGAATTCAACACATCCCAAAAATTTGTTAGACAAATGTTGAAGGCATACCTATTTAGACAAGCCTTCTCGTATTCTGTGTTGTCTTTAGGGAACAGAAAGGGCTGGCCAGCTCACAGACAACATAAATATTGTATTTTTTGTATTGTGTACTGTATATGTTGTTGTATATCCCTTTGAAAGCTTCAGATTTAAGTAGTTTATATATTGTGGCTATGCACATTATGTACTGGGTGCTAAATATAAATATGGTTTGCTTTCATTTTCCTTCTCCCCCCCCCCAGGTTTTTGATGGAAGTGGATCCTTTTTATCCTATATAAACACATCCGCTGATCCTCTTTATGGTCCCCAAGGATTGGCCCTTACGTCAGATGGCCACGTTGTAGTTGCAGACTCTGGCAACCACTGCTTCAAAGTTTACCGATACTTACAGTAACAACCGGAACTGGGTGGCACTCAAGAAGTTTCTAGCCTCTGAGGGCCAACGTAGAGATCTTTTTTGTGTAGGATGTCTCCTTCGTAAATATTTCAATTTTAATACAGAATGAGTCTCCAGGTTCTTTTCTTTTTCTTTTTAAACCTACTTTGTTTACATAGGATTGCACCTAATTCATTCTGCACTGAACTTGTCCTATGGATTAATAAGAACCCATTTCTCTCCCTGCCCCGAAAGAATTCACAAAGACAGTGGAATACTAGACTTGTGAACTGTGGCTTGCAATTCAATGTAATTAACTGATTTTTGTGAAAGAGGGGGCGAATTTGAAAGGCTACCTGATTTTAAAAGGCTCATTCAACGAGTGAATCGAAGTGCTTGTTCAAAGCATCCAAATTTGGAATTTGTTCTTGTTGAGCATTATTTAACCCAGCAGGAACTCTGGGAAGCTTGTAGATCGCATTGTTACAGTAGGCATTACACTTGTAACATTCTTCTGTCTTAATACCTGTAATAAGTAGTTTATTTTAGTAATAAAGACATGGTTAATTCTTCCTGTACTAGCTGTTAGATCTAACACAGCTGATGTTTTTAGCACTACAAGAAGCAATGCAAAATTCCAGTCCTATGTGAGATGTGATGTACATATTTATCGACTTTCCTCACACTCAGTGTATTGTAAGGATTTTCCAGCACCTAAAACTTCTCAAGTTCTGCAAGTACATTTTTGCATGGAATTGCTGACACTTTAAGTATCACGTTAACATTGGACTAACTTATTGTTATGTCAGGTTAGCAGATTGGATGCTTTCATACACAACCTTGTTATGGTTATAAAAACAGCTCATTTTGTTTAGCCACATGTTTTAAAATAAGATGGCAGGCCACATATATATCCCATTGAAAGATCCACTTTATACATCCAAAGGAAATTTAGTGGCTCACAGATGTGTGTCGGGAGTTACAACCAAGGCTCAGCAAAGCAGATATTTCTTAATTAGGAAAAATTAATTTCAAAAAGTACTGAGTGTAACGCAGTGGATACATTGCAAAAGATCATTATGACTGTGAAAGGCCAAACCCAGGACCTCCAAACCCATTTATAATTTTCTCCATCCTATGGGTATATTGAATGAGTATCAAGAATAAGAAATACAAATGTAGGTGATTTGAGCAACCCAAATACTCTTGTTGCCTTTTGGTCTGCAATGTTCTTCTCTCCACCTGCCTTCAAGCTCCTCATGAACAAGTCTAGTCATTCAAAATTATCACATTCCTATCAGTGCTCCCTGGTTGCTTTAAGTTATTAACAGTAAAGTTAAGAATCATAAGTTTTGAATAGCTTTTATATTGAGTGAAAGAAAAAAAAATAAAACATTTGCTCGCAGGCAGTTTGTCATGTATCGCCTCAAGATGCTGTGGTTTCTATATCTAAAAGAATCTTCCATTTTGTTTTATCAAGGTGACATTTTAGTATGTGCTGGCCCTGAAGTTTTGGGGTGAGTGAAGCCCCAAATCTTCCATAAAACATTTAATGAGTTCAGTAAAAAATACTTTAAAAGCAAAGTCAACTCTCTGGCTGTCCCATAATACAGGAGTAGCTGAAAGACTGGTAAGCCATATTAAACTAAGGCTTCAATTACCAATGTTTATGGCTTTAATTCTTTCTCTATAAGAATAACAGAATGACTTTTAAGATGAATGAGGTCAAGAAACTTATTTTTCCTGGATAAATAAATTAAGGCAGTGGACACTGTTAGTCTTGGACACTAAACCATTTTGAAAATTCTGTGGGGAAAAGGGATATCCTATTTATGTTTTTGTATGTATTTATTAACCATGTAAACAAAAAAACCACAAAAAACCTTAAGCTGTTTTGTAATTGTTATTGAGCTTCTAATTTAAAGGAACTCAAGCTGTTATGTACCTTATTGCTATAGATGTGATTCCAGACTCACTGTCAAACTGATTTGGCTGAAATGTTGTAGAAGTTTACGCTTTTTTGAAGATATCCTTGTGACAAAATGAACTATTAATTTGAATTTAAAAGTGGGATGGGGAAGGCACTGAGCCAAATTATCTGAACAGGAGCAGTGTCCCCCGGGACCTGTTGAGAGTTATTGTGTGAACCTGAGCCCTTTTTTATACTCTGGCTCATTCTAAGAGTTGGAGTAGTAGCAAATCCTGGTAAACAGTACTGTACAACGGAAGCATCAGAATCTAAATTGTTATAAACTGATACATGGAAATCATTTCATGCATGTAGACATGCCCATGCATTCCTTAAAATGTAATATTTTCTTAACTCTTCTAGTAAATAATAATCTTAGTAATGCTGTATGTACAACCTTGCCTCAGATTTGAATGAATGCTTCTTTCCTTTACAACAAAGCTAACACATGTTTAAGGGTGATGTGGCCTTCCCCTCAATACCTTTTTAGATCCTGGTTCTTCCTTGATGAGTTGAGATTTTTAAAAAGGTGTTGGTGATGCACACTATTATAAACTGGTGCTAGTCTGGACCCCCGTTTAATTGCAGATCCTTGTTAGATGCTGTTGAAAGTTCAGCAGCAGCAGAGAGCTTGGCAGAGAGGGTAAAATTAATTGTAGCACTGGGCATTTGAAAATCAGCTAGCAGAACAAAACATTTCTTGCTTACCAGTTTTCAAAACCTGATTCTGAAAGCAAACGGTTTTCGCCCTGGGCTGGATAAACTGGTTAGTATTCTTTTTAAATCCTACACAGACACATTGGCAGAAGCTTTTGTTTAAATAAAATACAAGCATACATTTACCAGAATTATGTTGTTTTGTTCTGCTGAAAGAACATCTAAGGGGATGTACAGATCAGAACCAAATTTGCCAGTCTGCCAAACTCAGCAGTTCCAACATAAGAGTACATCTGTACTGCAAAAGTAAACTGAATTACTAGTTACAAGCTAGCCCAAATATTATTGGTCATTCTAGTTTAGGTGTGTGGTATAGATGTCTTGTGTTGAGTGTTGCTTCAAGGAACAGTAGTGACACATTAGGAGCAGTGCAAGAACACATGTGTTTATTCAAAACTAGGTAAAAAAAATACTGTCAGTTCACTTTTGAATAAACTCATAAACTGTATATTGAAGGGGGTTTTTAACTGTAAAAATGTTAAATACTAATGCAATTTTTACACTGATTTAATGTTTCACCAATGTAACAAGAAAATATTGTCTAATGTTGTGGACCTTTGTAAGACATTACAAGGCTTTCAACTTAACAGCTGATATTTCTTTAGAAACTAATGATCTACTGTTGCCATAATAAAAACAAGTGCCCATTAAGTTATGCTTGTTGTGTGAGGAAATGATTTTTCTTTGTAATTCTTGAATGACAGCTAGGAGTAAAGTGATAATGTCTGGTGAAAATGGATGAATTGTGAACAACGATTTAAAGGTTCTCTTTTCTAGAGAATGTATGAAAGCTATTTGTTCTGTAGAGTAGGATGATTTCAAAATGGTGGTCGTTTTTGATGAATGTATAATGCTTAAATGGATGTTTGTGAACAACACAGCCTTAACCCTGATGGTTTTATTTTTTGCTTTGACATTGGAATGTTCCATAATGTACATCATATATTGTAAGATCCCTGTGCTAGAAATTTAATTGTTTTGTATGTTGTACTGTTTTGGTCCTTTGAGCAATATATTTTGTTTTGTACATTCCAGCTTTTTAAGCCAGGTTCATATGTTTCTGTGTAAAGAATGCTATAAAGTCCAGCACTCTCTGAAAATTTCACTCAAGTATTTTAGTCTCCCCCCATCTTTCCAACCACAGTAATGTATTTACTCCTATTTAGATGAACTATAAATTGTCTAGTTAAGGCTGAGGATGAAAGTTGTTTCTTGAAGAGTGTTTGTGTGTAGGTTTAGCTTCATGTGTGCCATGGTATTTTTATCCATTACTCTACAAGGAGGGCTTAAAAACATTACCTTGTGTTGGAATAGGAAAATTCAGAATCCAAATGTGTATTTTCTGTCATGCACAACTGCCCGCAAATAAAAATAAATGAATAAAGGTTGTTTTCCTCTCCCCCCACCCCCCAGAAATGAAGATGTCCTGTTTTTCATTTCATTTTAATAAATATATCTGTGTTGTTCAGGTGGATGGGAAGAATATAAAGAATGCAGTTGTATTTGTAACATATAGGCAAAGAAAATGTATCTGTTATAATTAAGATAATAAGACAGTGAGATCTTCCCTTCAGTCTCTGAGGGCAAACTGTTCAGTATGCAACAGTATGAAAAATGAGTGGTGAGCTACAAGAAAACGTCTCCTAATACCCTGACTGGAGACATAAAGGCTTAAAGTAAATTTTATTACGTGGAAGTTGAGTCATGGCAACTGGACTTTATTTCTTGAGCAACCAAAATGCTTTGCTATTCCTTCAAGCAGCTTGAATGACTAGTGAAATGTTTCGATCTCTCAAGAAAAATAATCCAGTTGTCATGACTCAGCTTCCAATAACCTCACCTGGATGACGGAGAATCTTAACAGACATAAGTATTATTATACGGCGCATTCCCATCAAGTTGTGAGAAATACTAGTTTCCGTTACCTTTACAAAAGTGCAAGCAAGGGAGACTTACAATTTCTTTGTTTATAACTGTAAAGGTGGCACATATAAGGAGTAGATTAATATCTGCTAGCCATGACCCTGCCTCCTGCCCTACATCAAATCTATATCAAGCTGCAGTAATATTTGTTTCAACCAACTCATTAGTGGGGGGGGGGTCCTCTCCTTTCTCTGTCCAAATTTAAACCTACCACAGTCATCTTATTTGACTACTAGAAAATATTTTTGGAATAGAAAAATATGTTTAGTTGTTTATTCCCATTAGGGAAATGTAAGCAGGCTATGCCAATTGCCAAACTATGCTAAGATAAGTACTTACTGTACAGCTGTTACATGAAATGAAGAGCCAGTGTGGTGCAGCAATTAGAGACCTGGACTGGGACTCAGGAAAATGGGGCTGAACTCTCCATTCAGAAAATTCACCAAGTGACCTTGGGCCCGCCTTGTGGCCTAACATGTCTCACAAGTCACTGTGAGGATAAAGTGTGTGTGGGGGGGAGAGAGCAATGTGTGTTTTATTGAGCTCTTTTCAGGAAAGGCAGAACGTCAATGTAACTAAACAACTAGTTATTCAGCAGATTTTACCACAGGTAAAGAAATGTGTATACAACAATAGGTTTCATGCACCTATCCCATCATTTTCGACTCCAAAATTCCCTAGGACTCCCCTTTACCTGGGATCCTCAGAACCAGAGCAGAGGAGCCTTTAAAATTCTATCTACCTACAGGTGAAACTCAAAAAATTAGAATACCGTGCAAATGTTCTTTTCAGTAAGCTTATGAAAACCCCAAATTCACAATCTCTTAAAATTAGATTATTACATTACGTCAATAACACAAGGATTGGAAATAGAACAATATCGGACCTCTGAAAAGTATAAACTAGAGATGGGCTCGAATCAAAAAAATGGAATTTCGTTTGTCGTTTGAAGGGTCTGTTTTGATTCGTTTCCGTTTTTCGTGAATTTTTGCAAAAAAATCATCTTCGTTTTGTTCATTTCGTTACCATTTCGTTACCATTTATTTCATTTTTTGTGATTTTTTTTTAGGATTTTAAGCAATTCACTCATATTGCAGTAACGGAAACGAAACGCACGACAAAATTTCCGGTGTTTCTATTTGTTTCGTTTCATTTTAGAGACAAAATTCGTTTGTCGTTTCGTTACGTAACGAAACGAAAAATGAAAACGGAAACGAAAAATTGTTCGTTTCGTGCCCATCTCTAGTATAAACATGCATATGTACTCAGTACTTGGTTTGGGCCTATTTGCATCAGTTACAGCTTCAATATGATGTGGCATGGATGCTACCAGACTGTGGCACTGCTGAGGTGTTATGGAAGACCAGGACGCTTCAATAGCGTCCTTCAGCTCCGCTGCATTGTTCAGCCTCATGCCCCTCATCTTTCTCTTGGCTATGTGTTTACCTAATGGGGTGAACTGCGTGATCCAAAGGGACCTTCCAGCTATGCACTTTTAAGATCTTAACATCATCACCATCATTTTTGCAAAAATAGAACCAGGAATAGCTGGACAGGTTTACCAGTCCTGCTGGCAATGTTCTCTGGACTATTAAAAAGGGCTGGACCCCCATTTTCTTCTAGATTTACATGTGACTGACACAATTCCTGGATACATTGAATCTTGCAAATACACATTGAGCAAAAACAAGATAAAACAAGAAGTCTTTAGCACCATATTCCTTTTGTCTTCTGAATTGTTGGAAGAATGTAAAATGTTTGCATGCCCAGTGTTTTATTTGGTGCATAAAAAGAGCAAGAAAATGGGTGACAAATGTGAAAGATGGAAGGAAATGATTATATATAAAATCAAAATCCTGTTGCCTTCCACCTTTACCATCATTACTGTCTTTTCCAGGCAATCCTGTCTTACGTTAATGGTACCCATTCTGCTCCCAGTGTTTCCATCACCTGCACCCCTGAGTGACTGTTTGCTACAGTGGAAACAGCATCATTGAAATGTACCGTGTTTCCCCGAAAATAAGACAGTGTCTTATATTAATTTTTGCTCCCAAATATGTGCTAGGTCTTATTTTCAGGGGATGTCTTATTTTTCCATGAAGAAGAGTAAGGTACACATTTATTGTTACCTTATTATCAGGGAGGCCTTATTTTCAGGGGGTGCCTTATTTTTCAGCAAGAGGCAAAACTGTTAAGTAGGTCTTATTTTCAGGGGATGCCTTATTTTTCAGCGAGAGGCAAAACTGTTAAGTAGGTCTTATTTTCAGGGGATGTCTTATTTTTGGGGAAACAGGGTAGGTACTGTACTGAAATAGAATACTACAGGGCAACATCTGACTTGAAATAAATATTTATTTATTTAAAATACTTTTACCCTAAATTTGTCTCAGAAGGGACCCCAGGCGGCTCACAATACTGAAAGGCATACCAAGTTGGAGACAAAGCGTGGACAACAGCTAGCAAGAGACAATATTCAAGGTTAAGAACAATGATTGAGAAAAGGCATCCTACAAAACGGGAAAAGCGAAATAGCCGCCAGGATTATAGTGGGCTTTCAAGAGGCGATACAGGATTCTTCTCCTAAGTCCCCCACTCTGAAACAGGAAGCCTGCACAGTTTGCTGGTACTGAAGCAATGCAGGACTGCCTCTTAAAAGGGTTCCATACCCCGGAGGCAGTGTGATGCAATGGGTAGACTGAGAGAGCAAGATTCAGGAGATCTGAGTTCAAATCCTCATTCCATCATAGTAACTCACGGGTGTTGGTGGTGGATGCCAATATCACTCCTTAAATATCTAATACAACTTGCAAGACCTACTGGGGTTGCCATAAATCGCTACCGATTTGAAAAAGCCCATCACATCACAAGCAGGACGGAAACTGGTTGAATACAATAAAAGGAAAGCCACAAACAACCATCATTATACAGTACATGTACTGTATTTATAAGCGTGCGCGTTCCTACGGCAGCCAAGGCAGTGCAAAGCCCTTGGTTCCAGAAGAAAAGGCGGGGTTACCCCGTGGCGGCTTTTTAACGCTTAAAGGGAAATGGACGCCGTCCAGGTTAAGTTCACTCTCAACTTTTTCTAGCTCTATCGGTTTCCTTTCCGCTCCGCGGGATTGGGAGAGAGAGAGAGAGAGAGAGAGAGAGAGAGGAGACACACGTCGGGGTGCAATTTCTCCCAGTGGCACCAGATGGCGCTGAGTGGCTGGGAGGCGGAGCGCCGGCGGCGGCGGCGGCGGCTTCCCGCGGATTTTGCCTCTCGGACCGCGCCCGCCTTTTGAGGAGGGGAGGGCGACATGGTAAGCTTGGGTCGCTGCCTCGCCCTTAGGAGACGCCGCGCTGCCGCCGGGCTCTCTCTCTCTCTCTCTCTCTCTCTCTCGTGGCGGGCAAAGGGGCTCTGAGGGCGGGAAGGAGGGACGTGGAGAAGGCGCCCGGGGAGCCCGGGAAGGAGTTATTACGGAGCTCGTCCCTGTTTCGCAAGGCGACCCAGCGAGCCCAGGGAGGAAGGGGCTGCTGCCTCTGCCTTAAATTTGGAGGTTCACCGAGAGTGGGACGTGACTGCAGCCCTATATGCTCTCAGGAGGGAATGCTGTGAATTAACGGAGGTTACTTCTGGGGACGCTCCCGCCCCTCCAATGCTGTTGGGTTGTAGCTGGCATCACCCCCCCACACACATACACACACACACACACACCATAATTAGTGATAAGGGATGATGGCTTGCTGTCCTGCACCCTTCGCACTAGGAGGTGTAAGAGATTAAAAGAGCACAAGCTTAAAGCGGTGGTAAAAAGTCTTTCAAATAGCTGCTGCAAGTTTATTTTTATTTGTTTAGAGCATTATTACCCCGCCTTTCTCCTTGAAAAAGCACCCAAGGCGGCTTACAGTAATGAGGGACAATGTACAGTCCTGTACAATTGAGATATACTGTATTCATGGCCATCTGTTGGAAATACTGTAATGGAGGTTCCTGCATGGCAGGGGGTTGGACTTGATGGCCCCTGAGGTCTCTTCCAACTCTATGATTCTAAGTACAGTGGTACCTTGTATAAAGGAATTAATTTGTTCCAAATGAAATTATGTTAAGCAAAATTTCCTTTATACAAATTTCCCATAGGAATGGATTGAAAATGGATTAATTCCTAATCACAGCTATTTTTATGTTGAATGGATTCGCCCCATAGGCAATTCTGTTAAGCAAATTTCCCCTATCTCCCGAATTTTTATGTTGTAAGATTTTATTTTATACAAATCATTTGTTATACGAGGGCCCACTGTATTGAGAACAGGGAATTGAGAGACATCAGATCTACATTTATTTAATTCCACTGACCCCCTTTTCTGCCAAGAATTGAAGGCAGTGGGTGAAGTAATTCCCTTTTATTTCATCCTCAAAGTCACAACACTGCCAGTGAGGTCTAGTGGTTAGAGTCTTGGACCCAGATGCGGGTTCAAATCCATCAGGCCATAAAACTCACTGGGTTCTTTTGGCCCATTTGCCCTCTGTCAACTTGATCTATTTCAGGCTTGACAAGGAAGAGAAGCATTTTTCTTCTCTTGCTTCCCATAGTCCATCCAGGTGTTTTGGAAGTCTTGGCATTTCATATTATCTCCCAGTCTAAGTCTGTTCCTTTGGCTGTCGTGCAGCATTGGCTTTTCTGCATTCACAAGATTGGTGCCCTGGAACTCTGCAGCTTTAGCGGGGGAAGTAAATGCCAATAGGACGGCCATAATGGAGAACTGATATAGCAAGCCATTGGGATTCTGAGCTGTAACTCCTTATCACTGAACATTGGCTCTGCTGTCTTTAGCTGATAGCAGTGGGAATCTGATGGCGTTTGCTGAGCCGTGGGTTCCTAGACTTGCATCTGGATGAACATCTGAATAATTATAAACAAGAGTGGTCACTGCTCACTTAGAATAACTTTTTCAAGGCCTTTTTTTTCTGAAACAGTTCCTACAATTAGGGTATGGGCATCTAATGTCATCATGGCCGTTTGTTCAGAAATCTAATCATTGTTCAAATGCTGTCATTATGAGCAGAAACTGTCGAAGGAGCTATATATACCCTGTGCGATAGTCAAGTGCTTTTAAAAAAGTGAACACAGGTGCACACTGGGGTTGTATGTTCTGTCACTCTTGTATTTTTGCTCCTCACATACTACAGTCTCTTAGGTTGCCTGCAGAGATGGGCATAAAGTACTTCTTGCCTCTTTGCCGCAATTTGTCTGCATGGCAGCACAGCTGCCACATGTTCCTTTCAACCCTCCCTCTCTGCCACCTCTACTCAACAGCTGGCGCACTGCTCTATCCCTTCCCAGCATGCTGTTTCCCAGTCCAATTAGGAGCCTGGACTTCCCCTTTCTGCCTCCTCCACCAGCTGACCTCTCAGACAAGGAGGAAGGGCATGGAGGGGTTGAGTTGCCAGCTGCAGGCAGAGGCGGAAAAGTGATGTCCAGGATCCTTCCTGGACTGAGAATTCTGGGCCAGGAAAAGATGAAGCAGCATGTGCTTACTGGTGAGTGGAGGTGCTGGTGAAATAGGTGAAGGAAAAGTCCATCACAGGTTACAAACCATGATGGAGATGTGTAATCTCCAGGCTTAAAACCAGGGTACTCCAAGGGCCACATGCAGGGGAGTGGTATCAGGAGACAGATATCTAGTCTTGTGCACTCCCAGATGCATTTGGCAGGGCCACTGTGTGATACAGGAAACTGGACTAGATGGACCTTTGGCCTGATCCAGCATGGCTCCTCTTTATGTTTTTATGATGTGTGGCAGCTGTGCTGACACGCATATGAATCATGACAAAGGGGCACAAAGTACTTCATGCCCATCTCTAGTTGCCAGTTTTGCTTTTGATACATCATGTTCCTTGGGAGTTGCAGTAAAGAAATTCAGTGTTATAGTGGCATCCAAGAATTATACAGTTTCTTCCCACATTTGCAAGAACTACCTGGTAAACTCTCACCTCCACTATCCAAACTAACTAGAGCATTACATGGTGTGTGGCTGGAAAATATTTTTCTGGATGAGTGGGGAAGGTACATTTACAAACAATGTGGAAAGTACTCTGGGATAAGGACGAAGTGAGTTTACACAATATACAAGTCAGTGCAGATCAGCCCAGAGGTCCCTCTGCAACCATAATCCCCCCCCCCCCCCCGCTGCTGGGAATTTTACTTTTTTTTTCAACAGTGAATGCATTTGCATCAGTTCAAACAGTAATGATTGAAGCAGTGCAGAAAGCATCTGCAGCATCTGAATAGTAAGCAGGGAGCAATTCTTAAATTAAAAGAGAGCTGGGTTTTACAAATTGCCTTGATCATCTTTTAAAAGCGAGACTTTCAGCATGATAAAACACTGTTTTCCTTCAAATTGTTTCTTTCCCATTCCATTTCCCTTTGTGCCATTGATCTGGAGCACCTAAGTGCCAAAGGGCTGGTGATGGAGAAAAGAGGAGTTAGACAGTAGAGAGTACAGGAGAAGGAAATTTCTAATCAGCATTTCTTTGCAGTGACTTAAGGTTGCTTTGTTAGAGCTGTGCCGCATATCTGGAAGGCTGCAGAAAAGCTTCCCTATGAAGCTGCAAACAAAGCTCATTGCTCATTTCCTCCCTTCTTCTCTCCTGTCTCCTCTGTGTCATCAGTTTCAGTGAATTTACCTGAGGAAACCAGCTTCCCATTTGTGACTTCTCAGTGGACCCATTCACATTTTTAACACTGTATAATCATGCCCCAAGTTCTGCAGTAGCACTCTTATATTAAATGAGGGGTTGAAGAGCCACTGTGTGAGCCGCTTGGTTGCACAACTACCTCTTTTTAGCTCTGCTTTCAGCTACTCAGCTAAATTCTGTCTGTGTGTGAAGTTCCTGAGACTTTCCACCTGTTGCTTTTCACACGTTTTGGTAACCACAAGAAAAGCTGTGAGAGGTTAAAGAGTCTATAAATGTCAGCTCTGCCAGCCAAGCATAAGAACCTTCCTGTTGCAAGTATGAGTTGAAAGCTCACGTTCTGGCATGTTTGTGTATCGTGCTTTCCCAGGAGGTTGATATGAAGGTGCTTTATCAAGCATGTCCTCATCTGGCAGTGACTCCTCAACTAAATCATGTTTTAAACTGCAACGCTGCACTTTCCTATATATTCCCTCAAGTGCTTTTTTTATTCTTGATGTATCTTCTCAAATTTCTTAGAACACTACATCTGATATCAGTATACAGTAATATGAGAAATAATGCCTTGCTGCTTACAGTTGGCCTTCACCACACATGCCTGGTATACATCTAACCAGTTATCTAAACTCATACACAGCTAGGGGTTGAAAAGATAAACATGAGAGACAGTTCTCAGTGTATGTGCCCACTTGCCTTCTCTGGGTTGTGTCAGATTTTCCTTTAAGTAATTTGGCATAGTCTGCTCTTCTTTTGAAGAGTAGGACGCGAAAAGCAACAACAGATCTGTAAGTCTCTTCTGCATATTATAAAGTTTGGATCTTCATTGTTTATGTTACTTCTGGGAGGCTGAGCGTTTTTATTTATTTATTTATTATTTTATTTATTTCTATACCACCCATCTTCCAGAGGAACTCCGGGCGGTTAACAACATAAATAAAGGTCAAATATAACAACAACAGGATCTCATTAAAAAAACCCACAAAATATTAATATATATACACAGCAAGATGGTGGCATAGGGAGACAGGGGGGAAAAGAATTTTAAAAAAAGAAAAGAGAAAAATTAAAGGTCACCAAATGTCTCTCAAAAAAGCCAGGTTTTCAAAGCTTTTTTTAAAAGGCAGTTTTAATGTATCTTTGCCTTTTAAGATCTCTGTGAGGTAGGCCAGGGCTATATTACAGATGAGCAAATAAGCTTCAAGAATCAGCATACCGGCAAAGTTTATCCATAGAGTCCAAGGGCCCTCCTATGAGACCCTTCATTCTATCAGTTGCCCTCACTAGAACAAATCATGCCATCCCCCTTTCTTGTTCTTGGAGGTAGAACCACTGCACATGAATCTCTGGATCTTTCCCCAACAAATAATGAGCCAGTTGCCTCGTCTTCTATTATCCAGACAAGGCTGAATAAAGTTTCCTAAAAGTATGCCTAGCAAGCTAATAAATACCCAGTGGCTCCTGAAATTATTCATACAGTATTTCTAATCTGGTGCACATATTCCTCACATAAAAACAGATGTTGTATCCAGTTATTGTCCCTGGGCTATTGTAAAGTATTCATAAGTGAATCATACTGGGTGCTGAAGGTGAAAACGTTTCTCATTGCGTGAAAAGGGTATGGCAGAGAGGCTTAAAGGCCAACACAGAAAATTCATGTGGCAGTCATCTGTATAAGGCCATCATGCAGCAGATACTTTAGAATTTGAAAGTGAATGTTGGTATACTAGAAACCAAGCAGAATGTAGAGAACCAGTGAAATACAATTATCTCTGTTTGCAGACTCAGTAGGAAATATTGTAAATGTTTTTAACAGCAAAAAAGGGTAATGTCAGAGAAACGAGAAACATGGAAAGGTGCAGAAAAGCCAGGCCAGCTTGTGCCTGGAGAAGAGGGGAATCTTTTTCACTTGGGCCATGGGGAGAAAAAAGCAAACCAACATGATGAAAAGGTTGAAGCAACATTCCTATGACACAAGATTGCAGAGGTGTTTAGTTGGCCACTGCGGAGACAAAATTAACTAGTAGGTCCTTAGTGTAGTCCAGTGGGGTTGGTTCAGCCATAGAATATGATTAAAAATTAGAATATAAAACTATTGTAATTTGTAGTAATTTATGCTGAAGTATTTATACACATTGTTTTCCATTTTAGAAATATGTTGGCCACTTCTGAGACAAGCTCAAAAATAGGTTGTGCGCTGTTCAAGTCTTACTAGCCAGGTCATAGCTATGTAGCTCCATATGCTGATATTTCATTATTCTGTATACACCAGAGGAAATTGTCAGTCAGCACTGTATAAAGTAATTTTAGATAAAATTGGATATATTGTGTGCATAGAGCCTGGAGAATTGGTAATGTGGGAAGTTACCACAATGGCAGAGCTCTATGTACTGTATACCTCAAAATACTACCTCCAGAAGTAAGATTCATTATGTTGCATGTTTCCTCCTATGTAGTCGAAGAAAAGGGGTCTAAGTGCTGAAGAGAAGAGAACTCGGATGATGGAAATATTTTTTGAAACTGTACGTAATATTTGTTTGTTACTTCAGACTCCATTGTGAATGGTTTCACTGTGAGCATGTAGTGAGCGTAAACTGAAAATATTCGTATAAATCAGAGGCTTGGAGAAAACGGACAACACTGAATAAAGCAGCTGTTACATGGCAGCTCACTTTTTAACCTATACGGAGATATTTCTGTGGTAGTCTGCTTTTCAAAGGGTTGTTTTTTTCTCATAATCATGCCTTATTCATGCATGCCATAATGATGCAGCACTCATGATGCTTCTAGTCCTTGGGGAGAGAAGAGGGATAAGAACAGCCTTAGAACAATTATAATTTTAATGGCATTTCTACTTTTGCAGTGTGAATAAACTCTAGACTATCATTGCCTTTCCCTTTTTGTACTGACCCCCCTCTCCTTGCAAGAGCAGAGGGGAGACATATTGGAAAAGCTAAAGGTTGACTTGATTTGGACAACACCTGGGCTCAGGACAGGAGTGGCCAATGTGTGGTCCTCCAGATGTTGGACAACAAGTCCTGTCAACTACCATCATCGACTGAGCTGAGTATGATTTAAGGGGCATGTGGCGCTACAACTTCCGGAGCACTGCACATTTTTCAGCCCTGCTTAGGGAAGAGAATAGTGGACCCTCTGACGTCTGCAGACAAGATAGAATAGCCTACTGAAATGTAGACATAGGCTTCATTATTTTAAATTGCATTTAATAGTTCTGTGCATTATTTTAAATTGCATTGAAAAGTTCTGTGTTTTTTCAGAACTGTTCAAAGAGCTATTTGAAAGTTTAACACAGTGCTCTGTTTTGAGTGGATCCTTGAGGAATTCTGCTTACTTTCAGAAATGAGCAGCTAGGAAAGCACTGAAGGGTTCAGCCAATACACTCCTCCCCAGCTTGAGTCCCCAGGTGTTCCAGGACTAAACCTCCCAGAAGCCTTCACCACTTGATGTGCTGGCCAGGATTTCTGGGAGTTGCAGTTCAAAAACACCTGGGAACCCAAGGTTGGGAACCACCAAGCTAGCACTTTCTGCCTGTTGTAGATGAAAGTGGTCAGGTGGCGATGTATCTTACGTAAATGGTGTTGTTGAGTCATGACTCTTACAGAGAAATTTGGAAACACTAGGTGTTCTACAATCAAGGTTTAAAATGATTTGAACAGACATGTGCTGATTTTCCTCATTCCTTTCTCTCATAACAGAAAGACGTATTCCAATTAAAAGACATTGAGAAAATTGCTCCCAAAGAGAAGGGAATCAGTGAGTACCTGGACTTGTTTTCCCCCCAATCAAACTGTTATTCATAGTGACAAACTGCTTTGCAAGATCGTCAGATGTCAAAAATCACAGAAGAACTTGGAAATTGTAATCTACCGAGCAATTCCCTCTTCCCTACTGAACAAAGGGTTGCTGTCAAACTTCTGGTCCACAGTTGTGCGGAAGGAACTCTGTTACGAGGGAGGATTGATGGGAAAGTTACAATTTGGCTTGTGCTATGAACAGGATTTCAGCCATTGTAACAATATATATAACGTTTGTTTCTTTGACAGCTGCTATGTCAGTGAAGGATGTCTTACAGAGCTTAGTTGATGATGGCATGGTGGACACTGACCGGATTGGAACTTCTAATTATTTTTGGGCTTTTCCAAGTAAAGCTCTTCATGCAAGAAAACGTAAACTGGAAGAACTCCAGAAGCAGGTAATTCATGTTTGGGGTTACATCTGCCTTGGTAGACAGAGTGACTAACTAGGACTGGGTTCAAACCCCCCCCCCCAACTCGGCAGTGGAACTTCCTTGGAATGGTGGGGCTGATAAAACAGCTTAAATATTTCATATTAGGGTCACTATAAGTTGCTTCTGACTTGACAGCACATAACTCATTCATGCTGCTTATTTACCTGTCACATGGACACATAGAAATGAGCGAAAGCCAACTGCCTCTCGAATCACATTTTACCCTACTTCACAACTTGCATCAATTGAGCCTGTTCACTTGGTATTGTAAATCTTTCTGGACTTTTAAAAAACCTAATCTGAATCTACTGACCTTTTCAATCAAATAATGTTTGTTTATTAAAATATTTAAAAGCCATCATTATTTAGTATAAATATTTTCACAACAGCTCTGGCTTGTGCTATATGAATTAGTGCTTAAATCTCAGACACCATTTTGAGTTGCTTGTTGTTATTAACTGCACTTAAAATATCTACTGCATCATTTTACAGCCATTTATGCTCTTTTGAAGTGTGTGAATCCAGTTATAAATGTTAAATGGCGATCATCATATAGGTTCTAGGTTATGAGATTCTCGTTTATTTTAACAACAACAACAACAACAACAACAACAACAACAACAACAACAACAACAACAACAACAACAACAACAACAACAACAACAATAAATGTGCCATCAATTTGATTCTGACTTATGGTGACCATTTCTAAGATTTCCTTGTTACATAAAAAAGCAAGCTGCTTTGGTTATCTACTGCCCTATTATGCTTAAAGCACTCTGCAATTTTTAATTATGCAGTCTTCTTCACATTGCATCATGGTACTCAGAAGTCAATTAGCAGGGTTATTCTGGGACTGTGCTGCTTGCCCAAGGCTACATAGCCTGACTCCCCCACCCCGGGAGCCATTTATTTATTCAATTAATTTAAAATATTTCTACCCCACCTTTCTCCCCAAAAGAGGACCCAAGGCGGCTATGATGGAGAATCAAACTCTTGACCTCTGGCTTGGCAATAGTATACTCATCTCAGTTATCTATTCAGTTTCTCCACCTTAGACATGATTAATACAGATGCATATCTCACAGTGAGCTCACTTCAGGATGGTGGAAGGGAGGGAGACATAAAGCAATGTGTGGTCTCCTTTCAATAAACAGAGTTTGTGCCTTCAGGGGGAATTGGTTAGGGAACATTGAGGAGGAGCACACAATCTATTGGACTATTCTTATCTGTGAACAGTCTTCTTAGGAGTCTGTTCATAGTCTCCCAGTTATGATGAAGCCTTGTACTGACCTTTGAAGACAATTGAATTATTATTTTTCATTTAAAGAATTAAGGCAAAATATTTCTCTCTCTTGGATTTCAAACATATATCTTTTCTACTCTTGGCTAGTGCACCATCTAATTAAGTGCAGCATATCTTAAACTGATTTAAAGCCTCCGAGAATACATTGATTCAATTTTTTAATTAGATTTCTTTGTTAGTTCTCCTTTGTAATGGAAAACTTGCAAGGATAATTATTTCAGTAATTGAAATCTCCCTTTCAGTAAACAGAATCTTAGGGGTGTCTTGGACTGAGATTGTTAGCTTTCCAACGTTAATAAATTTACCAGTGGGACACTTAAAAAATTTGTGAATCATATCAAATTTCTTTTATATATATATATATATTACTGAAGTAGCGACCGGACTCCTCCTATTGGCATTCTACTATAAGTTTGTGAAATTGCGTAAGTCTAGAGAGTAAACTGGAAACTATCGTACTTTAGGCACATCATGAGAAGACAAAAGCTCATTGGGAAAGCTGAAGGGAGGAAGATCAAATAAGAGAGATGGATTTACTGAATAAAAATAGCATGGTGTTGAAATTGCAAGAAATTAGTAGGGCTTTTGGTGAAAGAACGTTTTGAAGGGCACTCAGTTTATAAAGCCAATATAAGTTGATAGTGTATTGGCACCACAAAACAAGAATAGCGGAGTAAGTTATTCTTACTGGAACTGTGAGTGGGTGTATATGTATTTGTTTGATAAGTAAAAGCATTGTGTTTTCCAAACTTCTTTCACAGGAAGTTGTTTCATTCAATTTCAAATTTTGATCACCAGCAGCAAAATTAATTTAACTGATTTGAACCATCCAGGCTCTAGGAATCAGAGGTTTATAAGTTGCAGGATGTTGACATGTTTGCTATAAAAAGTTTTCGCTAGAGTTCTTAGAAATGCATGTGCCGTGTAACATACTTTTATGCTTGTAGATTCTTTGTGTTGACAGTACTACTGCGGAGGCCGTGCTACTTAATCCATAATTCATGAGGGTTGGATAATATAACATGACAGACATCTTGAAACAATTGTCAAAGGTCTTTTTCATAATTTGAAATATGCTTCAGATTATTTAATTTACATTAACAGATAATTTATTGAACTGGAGTAGGTGGCCAGGAGTTTGATTCCCAGCAGAAAAGCTAGCCTGTGTAGCCTTGGGAAAGCTACACAGCCCTAGGGGACCCTCAAGAACATGGGCAGGTAAATAACCTAGGAGTTACTATAGACATAAGGAACCCTTGTAAGGGTCCCCATAAATCACAATCCACTTGACTGCACTTTATTATTCATTATTAACAGAATACATTACTCAGTTATCACTTTTACTAAACTGTCATCTGGTCTTCAAGAGAATGGATCACAGTCAATGGGACTGTACTGGTTAATTCTGTGTCATATTTTTTTAAAATCATCATTTCCCTTAGCATGCCCTGCAGAATCTTTATTAGAGTTCTGCACATCAGTGGTATCAGTTAGACCTGTGGTGTGGAACCTAAATATCTCAGTCCTATTACTTGTTCAGGAAGATAGAAGTCTTTCTTATGTGTGTTAGTATCTTATATAAAATTCATGATATACTGTACCTACTAGTTCTTAATCCAGGATGGGGGGGGGTGGACATAATAATATTATATATAGTAATTAACAATGCACTATCCTTTGAGAGGATAAGTACTGCCTCCAGGCTTACGGTCTAAAAGCCATGAAAAGAAACCGAATTGCATCTATCATCTTGAATGGGTTTTAGAAGATAATAAAACAATCTGATGAGATGTCAAGTGCTTGTTGCAACCTTTCTGTTTGAGGGATTACACAATTGCTTGTTAATGCTTTAACACTTGTTGAATTTACTCCAAAACATTCAGCAGTGTACAGCACATGTAAAACATTGTTGTCACTGGTGTTATTATTCAATACTCATTTTAATTAACAAATAAGCAAATGGCCACTATGTGCAGGGGGGTGGTTAAAAAAAACACAGAATGAATTTAGGCTTGCCAGAGAGATTAAAGATAGTAAAAAGGGTTTTTTTTTTTAAGTTATGTCCACAGCAAAAGGAAAAATAAGGAAATGATAAGGTTAATGTCGCAATGATATCCAGTAACTAAGAGGAGACGGGGAATATGCAGAACTACTCAACACCTTCTTTGCCTCAGTTTTCCCCCAAAAGGTAAAAGGAGTTCAGTCGAGACGAACAGTAGATGAGGTAGGGTAGAGAGTGCAACATAGAATAGGTAGGGATGTAGTACAGGAACACCTGGAAACCCTAAATGGATTTAAGTCTCCAGGGCTAGATCAATTACACCCAATGATATTAAAAGAACTGGCGGAAGTAATTTCAGAACCATTGGCAATAATCTTTGAGAATTCCTGGAGAACAGGGGAAGTCCTCATAGATTGGAGGAAGGCAAATGTTGTCCCCATCTTCAAGAAAGGAAAAAAGAGGACCCAAATAATTATCGCTCAGCCAGCTTGACTTCTATTCCTGGAAAGATTCTAGAGCAGATTATTAAGCAGTCAGTCTGTAATGCTGTCATTAGTAGACGTCAACATAGGTTTCCTAAGAACAAGTCATGGCAGACTAATTTGATTTCTTTCTTTGATAGAGTTACAGGCCTGGTGGATGAGGGGAACGCTGTGGATGTTGCTTATCTTGATTTCAGTAAGGCCTTCAATAAGGTTCCCCATGATACACTTGCAAAGAAGTTAGTAAAATGTGGAATAGATAGTGCTACTGTTAGGTGGATTTGTAATTGGTTGACTGATTGTACCTAAAGGATTATTATAAATGGCTTCTCCTCAGCATAGAGAGGTGACTAGTGGGGTGCCCCAGGGTACTGTTCTGGGTCCAGTCCTATCCAATAGCTTTGTTAATGACTTGGGTGAAGGAATAGAGACTGATTAGACTGATTAAATTTGCAGAAGATACGAAATTGGGAAGAGGTGCTAATTCCCTAGAGAATAGGATAAAAATCTAAAATGACCTAGAGTGATTAGAGTGTTGGGACAAAGCTAATGGAATGTGTTTCAGCAGAGAGAAATGTAGGGTCTTGCATCTAGGCAGAAAGAAATGAATTGCATAGTTATAGGATGATAGACACCTGGCTGGAAAATAGTACATGTGAAAGGGATCTGGGAGACTGGATGGACCACAAATTGAACATGAGGCAGCAGTATGGTGCGGCGGCCAAGAAAGCCAATGTGATTTTTGGTTGCATCAACAAGGGAAGTGATAGTACTACTCTATTCTGTTCTGGTCAGACCCCACCTGGAGTACTGTGGAGTACCTGGAGTACTGTGTTCAGTTCTGCACACCTCAATTTAAAAAGGATATTGACAATCTCAAGTGGGTCCAGAGGAGGGCAACCAGGATGGTTAAAGGTCTAGAAGAAATGTCTTACGAAGAGCAGCTTAGGGAGCTGGGAATGTTTAGCCTTACAAAAAGTTGAGAGGGGATATGATAGCCATGTTTAAATATTTGAAAGGATGTCATATTGAAGAGGGGGCTGGCTTGTTTTCCATGGCTTCAGAGACTAGGACTCAGAGCAATGGTTTCAAACTACAGGAAAAGAGATTCCATTTGAACATTAGGAAGAACTTCCTAACAGAGCTGTTTGATAGTGGAATATGCTGCCAGAGAGGGTGATGGAGGTTTTTAAGCAGAGGCTGGATGGCCATCTGTCGGGAGTGCTTTGATTGGGGTTCCTGCATGGCAGGGGGTTGGACTGGATGGCCCTTGAAGTCTCTTCCAACTCTATGATGTTATGATTCTATGATAATGGGTCATAGACATGACACATTGTTGCAGCTCGTTGTGTGCTACTGTATTACTATGATGAAAGACAGAAAGGGGGAATGCTTCCTCAGGAATGGTAGCAGGATACCAGGACAGCACAGATATTGAAATAACGAGCAATTCACTATGTTGATGGACTTTTTAACAGTGTTGGCCATGCTGTGGTGTAGCAAAACAAAATGACTATGAACCAATGAGTTGTGTGTGTGTGTGTAAATCTAGATTTGTATAAGGCTTGGGACTGCAATGATAATGTACCCCTGGTTTTGAATTCACACACAGAGGCAGAACAATTTTCTCTTCTCTCTCCCCCCCCCCATGCACAAACGTGATACATAGGCACAAACTCACACAGCATCAGTCTTCAAAGGCAAACATTTTGCTCAGTAGTGATTGCTAGAACTTTTCTACTTCATTCAGCCTTTGAGGAATTACAGAGCCCCGCCTAGCACAACTTGGACTAGCAGTGGCATCTGACTCATCTGCAACCAACCAGGAAAACAAGACTCTTTGTGCTTGGAAGTTAAAACGGTGTGGCTGCAGTGACTAAAATTTGGTGCATGCTGACTCTGCAAGAAATATGACCTCCTCTAACCCTGGAGACAGAACCTCTTTTTTTACAAATGTGTCCCATGCCAATCATTTGTGATGTGAAGCATGGTAAGCAAACAACATCTGTCATGTTGGTAATTAGAGAATATTGGTACAGATTAAGTGAAAATTTAAAAACAGCACCTCCAAGATAATTAATTTTCTTTGGATTTATGCACAAAGCTGTTTCTAAAACATTCTGTCCTCTTTCTGTTTCCATCAGAATAACTCAGAAATATGCCAGTCACTTTCATTTACAGTAGTATCTTGGTTTAAAAGCATAATTCATTCCAGAAATATGCTTGTAAACCAAAGCACTCATATTTCAAAGCAAATTTCCCCACAGGAAATAGTGGAAACTCAGATGATGCATTAGGCCCTATAGACAACATACTGTATATACAAAATGCCAAAACTCACAAAGTAAATTGGCTAGAAGTCCATTTCTACATCATGGTTTAGGTACCTGGCTGCAGAATCTGTTCTGCTTGGGACTAACAACTGGATTTTACTCTGTGTATTTTTTACTGGACTAGCTGTCCCATGACTAAATATGGTTTGAAAAATAAAGGTGTAGAAAACAAATATAAATATAAATATAAATAAAACTCTAATCTGCACTCACATTCGAAAATGTTCCTGGCTGGTGCAAGGGACACCCTCTCTCTTCCTCCTGATTGCCTAAGATGAAACATTCCAGACAATCACCCAAAATTCCAGAAGGGAGAGAGAGAGAGAGCACTACAATTGGCTCACTTGTGATCATCTGACCTGCTCTGGTGCTCATGTTGCAAGACATTGCTCATTGATCAAGGCAAAATTGTTCAAAAATGTTTGCTCATCTTGCAGAACACTTATAGAGCAAGGTACTAGTAATCCAAGGTATTTACTGTATAGGAAACTGAGATAAGTGAGCTTCACTGAATCCACTTTAGTTTCATCTGAGATAGGTGTTAGTCCAAACTGTGCTAGTTTCTATAAATATACTGTGCTATAAAAAGTAAAGATGGCCATTTGCTGTCTAGTTTAAACTGCTACATTTCAAAGGGCGAGGTATTTCGATCTTGATGGTGTAAAAAGACTTCCAACCACCCAATTGCAAGTTATGGGTTTAGAAAGGACCATGGCCACATATTTATCTTTATTTGTTTTATTTTGCATCATTTGTAGGGTGCCTTTCTCCCACTGAGAAGACACAAGGCACAGTGTTAAAACAAGTAATGCTAAAAACAGTAAACTACTGATTAAAAAACAGTTAATGTACAATAATAACTAAAATCCATTAAATACTTTTTTTAAATGTAAAAGGCAAAATAAAAAAGCAAAATATTGGCATCTAGGTACTCACTCATAGTTATTAAGGTAGATCACTTCCACAAATCAGATTCCAAGTGGATCAGAAATGAGAGCCATTGGCAGACATCAGTCAGGATAATTTTTCAGATGACTACCAGCAGCAGTGATGTTTGGGAATTAGATAGTTTCTCTTCCTCTCCCACCTCTCCCATGGATCGCTGTCAATAAAGGGAATGTCAAGGGAGCCATGAGTGTCTAGTGGTCAGTGTTCCCTCTAATTTTCTCGAGAGCTGACTAAGAGCCCCTCCCTGTTTGTGGAGTTCTGGCTGCAAATGGAAGCAAATGGATGGCCCCGATCCAGCGCTGTACAGCTTAGAGTGAATGTTGCTTGTGGCCGAGGAAGGCAAGGCTTAGTTTCTGAAAAGTTGTTCTGTCTTATGGTGTCATTAGCTGTACAGCACAAAGGAAGGTCCAGCTCAAACAGCAGAATGATGTTTCCCAAGCTCTGGATTAATACAGGAAAGCCTAAACCACAGCAGATCTCGCAACTCAACCAGTCTGTCTCAAATGTGTGATCAAAATATTTCCATTCAGGCATGTCCAAACTTCGGCCCTCCTGATGTTTTGGACCACAACTCCCAGAATTCTAAGCTTAGATTGCTAATGGCAAAGGACTGTGGGGGTTGCAGTCCAAAACATCTGGAGGGCTGAAGTTTGGACATGCCTAAAGATGGGAAAGTGATTCGAAAACTTTCCTCTGTAGAGGACCATATCATTGTTTTTCACTTAATGAGGACTACAATGTGATAGTCATGCATCAATAGGCTATTCACAGCTCTTGGTGAAAATTCACACTATGTTGGCTTGATCCAGATGTCCATGTTGACAACCGTGGATTGGTTCAGAGGATCATGGAATACACTTCCATACAGACCAAATTCACTAGGTGGCCTTGAGCAGATAAGATATTCTCAGTCTTACCCCAGTCTTGTGCAAATAAAATGGTATAGGTCTCTGTGTGCTGCTCTGAATTCTTTGCAAGTGTGATTTGATATCCACAGTGTGGATGCATGTTGCAAAGAATTGTGACCCAAAATTTGGACAGTTTTCTTCTTTGGCTAAAGTGCTAGCCCCCAAACATAATATTTTGAAGCTCTGTGGATAAGTGAGTCCATGAAACAGAAAATGTCAAAGGTGCTGCTTTGTATGAATGCCAGTATTCTCAGTTTGGAGAGGACCAAGAGTATCTCCAAATGTTCATGTTCACTCTAGCATGGAGGATTTAAGCAGATGCTGGCAAATTAACTCTTGCCTCCCCATTGCGTTGTTAGTTTACTGTGCTTTCCAGAAACAGATTAATCAGATTTTTCTCCCTATTTGCTATTTACTTAAATAAGATTCTTTTACTGGTGACTGCATTTTTTTGTTTTGATGGTACTAATTCTATTTCCAGGGTGGTACTCTATTGGCTTTACCCATAGGTAATGATTAGATATGACCGCATTGCTCCCGTACTGGCTCACCTGCACTGGCTACTTGCTGTGTCCCAGATCAGGTTCAAGGTGATGGTTTGGGTCCTGAATATATGATGGATTGCCTGTTCCTTAAGTTAATAAATGCCTGTCCAACTAGATATTCTTTTGTGTTGGCACATCGAGTGGCCACCGCTAGAAAAGCCAAAAAAAAAAAACCTGTTACAAGAAGCTGGGCTTTCTCCGTGCCTCCCCCCCCACCCCGCTCTTTGGAGCAAACTGCCAGTTGATATCCCTTTGGCTCCACCTGTGGCAATATATAAGAAGTCTTTGAAGACCTGGCTCTACCGCAAGGCTTTTGGCAGTGCTGCATGTTGCTTGCCACCTACCTGGCTCCCTATTATGATTTGTTTGTTCTAGGTGTTTATTATGTTTACTTAAATTATGTAAAATGTTATTTTTATTTTGTTGTTTTAACTTGTACACCACCTGGAGTGGTTCCTTGAATTGAACTTGGTAGTATATAAACCCCTAGATAGATAGATAGATAGATAGATAGATAGATAGATAGATAGATAGATAGATAGATAGATAGATAGATAGATAGATAGATTTGATAGAGTTCCCTTGACCTCTAAATGGATGGATTCTGCATTGCGTCTTTTGGCAAAGGCATTGTACCTGTAGCAGGCACATATCTTTGCAGGTGACATTTCTCCTATCATTGCATCTTTGTGTTGGGAATAAGTTCAGCTATAATATGAGGTTTTTGTTTTTGCAGCAGTTGTCAAGAGACAGAGGAACTCTGCCAAAAAAAAAAATAGTTGGCAAGTTTTCTGGCTGCTGCAGTGGAAGGGGAAAGCCCGAAGCATTATCATAGGCTTTAACAACAGATTATGCCAAGACTAGTTAGGACATGAAGAGCTTTGTATGAAATGATCAGTCTTATATTTGAAGTGTGGGATAGGAAGCAAAACATGGAGTCTTATGTATTTAAGGGAGTAAGCTGAAGTCCATGAACACTTAAAGAAACAAAAACTTTTTTCAAAATAATAATTATTACCAGCTGCTCTATTTTTTTTAATGTTTTGCACTGGATGAAAGCCATATGCCACATTTTTTAAAATGTGGATTTAAACTCTTAGATCTCAGGCTAAAAAAGTAATTTTTCTGGGCTCCGGAGTACATTTCAGAAAAAGTCTATACACAGGATAACCATTAACCATATCAGACAGATTTATTTATTTATTTATTTATTTATTTATTTATTTATTTATTTATT
>JAHTLZ010000330.1:39344836-39371573 GCA_023846285.1 Phrynocephalus versicolor
ATTTATTTATTTATTTATTTATTTATTTATTTATTTATTTATTTATTTATTTATTTATATACCACCAAGCTTAATTCAGAGAGCAACTCCAGGTGTTGTACAAGGAAAGTTGAAACAACAAAATAAAATTAACATTTTACATATATTAAGCAAGCATAGTAAGCATATAGGGTCCTGTCCAGGTCTGCAGTTCATTATTATGCAGGTCGTTATTATTGCTATAATCCTATTACCTTATTTGTTGTGTGTGTGTGTGTGTGTGTGTGTGTGTGTTGCTTCGTTGCAGTTGTGACCGACTCTACATGACCCCACGTCCATGGAGTTTTCTTGGCAGGAATACTGTTGTGGCTTGCCAGTTCCTACTCCAGGCGCCTACAGCACCTGGTATTCCCTGGTGGTCTCCCATCCAAGTACTAACCAGGGTTGATCCTGCTTAGCTTCCGAAATCAGGCGAGATCGGATGTACTTAGGGCATCTAGGCAGCTCCTTATTTGTTAGGTTGTGTCATTGAAGGGGATGAGGGAGATTCCTTTCCCCCCAACTATTTTCATGTAGTCTAACTTTTTTATATAAAATGTATTTTTCTATTGATGCAGCACTATTCTAGATAAACAAGATACATTGGCAGTATTATCTGTACTGTGCTAAGTAGATCCATTGCTGTTTCACTATGTCACTTTATTATTGTTTTTAAAGGAAAACTTCCCTGCTGAATGATAGGTGCGAAAACAGGTGGGAAGGAGCAGAAAGGGGTGTTTGCCATCATTCAAAAGGGGGACAAATTGGGGTGATCCAGAGACCTGTCTAGACTCTTCTCCTGGGAGAGGAAATACCAACCAGTGTGAATGAAAGGACTGCTCAAGTAAGGGATAAAATATATCACACTAAAGATAAGGATGTTTTAAGCACAAACCAGATCACTCCAACATCCTTTATCTGAATGTGCCTACAACTGAATTTTTCTTCATATGTAGGTGTCCTGCCTTCCCAAACTTGTTCAGATCACCTGGTATATGTGTTGATAATCTGTCCCAACTGTTTGTCCTTGTGAGACTGAAGTATATCACATTATGTATTCAACTAGAATTCAGCTTCCCAGATGTTGAGAGGAGGGAGAGGTACCTCCACCATGCTCGCACACATGCGCGCAACACACACACACACACACACACACACACTTCAACAAAGTTAGCAGCCTGCTTATATATGGCTTGATCGCTTTTTAAAAGCTCTTGTGTCTTGTAACTGTCATCTAATAACTGTAAGATCCTGGATCTAAGGACACCCCAAAGCAGCTACATAGCAACTCTTGGATTACTTTTCGGGAGGCAAAGACTGGGCTGTTAAAGTTATGTATAAGATTTTCCAGACTGGTGCCCTCCAGATGTTTTGTACTACATCTTTTGTTCCTGAACATTGGTTATGCTGGTAGTGTCTGAAACAATCTAAAACAACCAGTATTGGGGAAGACCATGGAATTCCAGTAATAGCAAATAAAGTCCTTTAAAAAAGATAACAAGGATTTGGTGCCAGGTGGGATACACCTGGGTAGAAAACTTTGGGAAATAGAAATTCATACCTCTTTGTGCCTTTTGATTAGCAGCTAATATGTTCCATTTGCCTCTATTCCTTTCCACCTAAAAATGAATTGGTACATACAGAATTCAGAGAGAGCCATCTGTCCTTCACACCCACTCAGCAAGCTCGGTTATAGAGCTGCTATGATGTTACACCACTCTTTAAATAAATGCATACTTCCCCATCATAATCTTTTCTAACGGTAAAAAAGCTATTTTGCCTGAATTAGAGATCTTTACTACACAAACTCTAGGATGAGAGATACTGATCTTTGCAGTATCTCATGCTGATTTATGTCCTCTTTTAATGGTTCCTTACTAAATACCTCATTAACCGCTATAGGGGAGATATGATAAGATTCATCAAATACTTGAAGGATTGTCATACAAAGGAGAGGCAGGATCTGTTCTTTATCATTGCAGAGTTCAGGGTGCATAATAAGAATGCCTCAAGTTACAGAAAGCCAGATTATGGTTGAATATGAGGAAAATCATCCTAACTGGTAGACCAGTATGACAATGGAACCAATTTACAGTGGTACCTCAGTTTAAAAATGCCTTGGTGAAAGAAAAACTCAGTTTAAGGAAAGAGATTACTGGAAATGGGGATGCATTTCTGCCAACTCCCGAATGCTCGTCCAGCTTGGGGAAGATGGTGGAGGGCTAGTCCTGCCCACTGGAGAAGGCACCCTAGGCTTATACTCAAGTCAATAAGTTTTCCCAGTTTGGGGGGGGTGGAATTAGGTGCCTCGGATTATATTCGGGTCAGCTTATACTAAGTATATACAGTAAGAATTTTTGCGCAATACAAATGAGAATAAATTAATTACTTAAACTGAGGTACCACTGTACCTCAGGATCTGGTGAAGACTTTAAGTGCTGGAGGCATTCAAGAGAAAATGAGATAATCATCCCTCAGACATCTTTGATTTGGATTCTTGCATTGAGCAGTGGTTTGGGCCTGATGGCCTTATTGGCCCCTTTCAGTTCCATTCTATGATTCTCTGTAAAAATATCCTTGTACAGTATTAGGAAATCTCTTTGAATGACTTCAACATAAATGGGTGTGGAGAGAGAGAGAGAGGAGAGAACCTATCAGTGAATCAACAGAACAGAATCTTAGCTATGTAAATTGCATGATATATTATGAGCCATTCTCAGCCTTCAAATACTACTGTGTAAGCAAAACATCTAGAGGCTTCAGAAATACAATGTAGTTACCCCACCCAGCAGGTCATGCATTATATTTTCTACACTTTGTGGTGCTGATTAATTAAAACTGCTTAGCAACACAGAATCATGTATGGTCTCTGTTCAGATAGTGGTGCTTTCTCTTAGTGATTTAGTCCTGACTGATGGCAGTAACATATAAATCTATAAAATGGCCTTCAGATCTTCCAGTGATTCTTCTAGTATGGAAAGAGGATAACAAGTGTGCACCCATACATTTACTTAAATTCCTATTGGATATAGCTGCTCTTTTAACAAGGTTTATTTCTGTGCTATAATGTTTAGCAGTCCTTCATAACCTCTGACCCACCAATATGTACAGCCACATATTGTGTCACATGGTATACAGTCATTTTTACTAGTATTTCCCCAGAAAATAAAGCGGTGTTGTGGTGTAACAGAAGCACCAAGTCAACAGTTGATTACAGATTATTAATAACCATATTGCTCACCATAGTGTTAGCTCTTTAGAAAGAGTATATAGAGAACATGTAAGAAGGAGCAGAAAGCACAGCAAGGTGCATGCCAATGATTTGGACAGGATCCAAACAACCCCCAGCTGGGCGAGGATCACTGGGTCCCTGTTTTGTCCACCAGATTGGTGGGTGAAGCAGGGATCCAGTGATCCCCGCCCAGCCTGAACTGTTTGCAAGGGAACAGCCCAGGTTGGGTGAGGATCAATGGGTCTTTGTTTTGCCCACCAAATTGCTCACCCAGCCCAAGCTATTTACGAAGTAAGCTGCAGATCACCCCCACCGCAGCCCAGGTTGGGTGAGGATCACTGGGTCCCTCTTTTGTCAACCAATTTGGTGGGAAAAACAGGGACACAATCATCCTCACTCAGCCTGGGCTTTTCCGTTGCAATCAGCCTAGGCTGGGTGAGGATCAGTGAGTCCCTTTTTTGCCAACCAATGTAGTGGGTGAAGGAGGGACCCATTGATCTCACCCAGCCTGGGCTGTTTACAAGGTAAGTGGCAGTGACAGATCACCGTCACCGCTACTTACCTCTGGGCTGGGTGAGGATCAATGGGTCCCTGTTTTACCCACCAAATTGTTGGGTAAAGCAGGGGCCCAGGGATCTTCACCCAGCCTGAGTTGTTTGCAAGGGAAGCTTTTCCCCTGCCCCAACCCAGCAAAGAGGGAAAGCTTTCCCCCTTTGCTGCATCAAACACCCTACAGACAGCTTGGAGCTGTCAAAATCATCTGTCTTGTCAGCTGTAGGGGAAACAGACCTTTGCTGTCAGGTGATTAAGGGGCTTTGGAACAACCTTCCCATAGGAATGCATCGAACACCTATTAATCCATTCCCTCTGGAACTGAGTAATTAATAACATAAGAAGAGCCATGCTGGATTAGGCCAAAGGCCCATCTAGTCCAGCTTCCTGTATCTCACAGTGGCCCCACCAAATGTGTCTGGGAGTTTTCAAATTTAGTTTTCAATGCATTCCTATGGGGAACCACATTTTGCAAGACTTTCTTTGTAAGTACATCTTATGAAGTACTACGGTACTGTGTCTAGTTCTGGATGCCAGTAAACTGGAGCAACTTCAGAGGAATGCAAGAAAGATTATCAGGGGACTGGAAACCATGCTGTATGAGGAAAGACTAAAGGAATGTGGCATGTATGTTTAACTTTGAGAAAAGAAGAGTGAGGGGAGATACAGTAGCACTTTCCAACTCCGTGTAAGCACAAGGGAGGGGCAGGATCTATTCTTGATCATCCCAGAATACTGGACCTGTAATACAGTAATAGGATGAAGCTACAGGGAAGCCAGCTCTAGACTGAATATCATGGAAAACATTTTAACTGTTGGAGCCTTTAATAACTGAATCAATTACAGTGGACCCTCATATAACAAATGGTTTGTATAACATAAAATCTATACGACATAAAAAATTCCAGAGATAGGGAAATTTTGCTTAACAGAACTGTCTATGGAGCAAATTCGTACAGCATAAAAATTGGTCATGATTAGGGATTACTCTGTTTTCATTTCATTCCTATGGGAAATTTGTATAAAGGAAAATTTGCTTAACAATTTCATTTGGAATGAATTAATTCCTTTATACAAGCTACCACTGTACTTCAAAATGTGGTGAGGTGGTTCTAACACTGGAGGCATTAAAGTGAAATTGGGCAACCCTCTGTTAGATCTGCTTTGATTTAGATTCCTTCAGGGGATTAGATTCAATTGCATTATTGGCCCTTTACAATTCACTTATTCTGTGATCTATGCTTCGCTGTTAGCTTCCCATAAAATGAAGCACAGAGGCTCTCATTTTTCTTTTTTTCTTTTTCTTTTTTTTATATCATTTTTAATGTAACTGTTGCTGATGCTTTTCTGTCTCATTATTAGCACCACCTTCTGTAAGCTTGAAGCCTGTAGCTACATGGCTTATCCAAGTGGACTGTGTAGTGGCAATGACAGGGTGAAATTTTTCGCTTTCTGATACTTCTGTCTTCTTGGGTACAGCTGACGTTTGGTAGGACATGTCTGATCCTGGAATGTATTTCCAAGGAAAAAAGCTGAGCGCCTCAAACCTATAGCTGCAGTTTTATGAGTAACATAGTATGCAAGGTTTCCAAGACAGAAACTTAAATGACACCTCTTTCTTTGTAAGTGGGTGTGGTTTTCTTAGAGATTCATCTAAGGTTGGGAGTAGCTAGTAGGTATGTATATACAGTTCGTACAGTAAACCCCACAATTGTTTCTTAGCCTATTTGCTTTATTTGATAGTGTCTTTAAATTGTTTTCTCTTACCATAAATGGGTCAGTAAAGACAGGCATTTCTCAGTGTCATTGTATGTGCGTTTTTCTATTTCAAAAAGAAAGAAAATTAAAACCTTTTAGTTTCAGGCACTGGGGGGCACACTTTTGCCCTCCAGATTCTTTGGACCACAACTCCAATAGTCCTTTATCATTGGCAATATAGACTCAGAATTCTGGGAATTGCAGTCCAAAACATCTGGAGGGCTGGAAGTCCCCCAGTCCAGTTAAAAGCAAAAGCATAGTTGAAATATATATACAGTACTTAAAAAGCAGGGCCATTTAGACTAGAGATCAACTTTATTTCACTTTAACTTCCTTTCCATGTAAATACAAGAGGTAAGCTCTACTGCTTTGAATTATTCACTAAAGATTTTAGAAAATCTAGAATGAAATTAAACTTCTCCCCCAAAATATATCTGCTAAACTGGACTTTATTGCAGTCCAATCTATAGTTATATAATCTTATTACTGTAACTCTAGATTAGAGTGCACTGCAAATCTGCCATTTGTAGATGATGACATTATCAAAGCCTGTGTTTAATTTTTCGCACTACTAGTAATACAGAGAATGTGGTAGCTAGTAGAATAATGCTGTGGCATCGTGGTCTGAACTTCCTTGCTTTTTTCAAGCATCAATTTTGCTTCCAACCAAAGGTCCTAGCTAGGGGCTAAGAGACAGTGGCGTAAAGTTACGTTTCACATGTGTAATGATTAGTAACCTCATTTGTTATTAGGAGATGCAGGAATTTGCAGTAAATATGCAAATAAGTGCCCAAAGCTTTTGCTTGTATATCTGTATGTTCCCTTTTGTTTCTGGTTTTTTAAAAAAGTTCTACCTGCATTGTTAGAAAGTAGCACAGAGGTTGATAATCCTGTATGTCATGAAGTACCTCTTAAGCTTATAGTGCATGTACTTTCCTTTCAAAGTGATGTGGAGGTTAAATGAATCAATTCAAAATCAGTTTCCTGAGTTTTTTGCTGAGTTTTAATGGTGCTAGTCTTTGCAGCAAAAACAATGTTGTGACCTGTGATACCTTAGAGACACTACCATAATAATAAAAAATAGTGTTTAAGGTACCATAAGACTCTTCACTGGTTTTTGATCAATTTAAGGGCTTCTCCTTAGGGGGTTGTAAAAAGCTGCTGGAAAGGGATCTGCACCTTATTTTGCTAATTAAAATACTTAACAATTAAAAGGAATATGTTATAAAGTGGTACCTCTGCTTACAAGTTAAATCTGTTCTGAATGCATGCTCATAAGTCGAACAACTCGTAAGTAGAGCAGCCGTATCTAAAAAAAAAATTGTAAGTAGGGCAGACTGCATCTAAAATTTGTAAGGCAGCAGTTAAAACACCAATGATTCTCCACTCTTAAGTTAAATTGCTCGTCAGTAGAGCTGCTTCTCAGTAGAGGTACCAATGTATTCTGTCTTATGCAAAATGTACATTCCTGATTTATCACTGAAGACTAAACCTAATTAAAGCTCTCCATATGTGGAAATCAGATCCATACGTGAAGGCATGTGCTGTTTCTTTCCTTTCTCCAGTTCTCAGAATATTGCCAGAGGAAAAAAAGCTTAGAGGAGAGCATTGAGAAATCAAAAATTGGACGCCAAGATACTGTAAGTTTTTTTTTTTTAAATTCAGAACTATCCAGAAGAAATTACAATCTGAAAACTTTAGGGGGTTAATAGTGAAAAGGTTTTCTTAACCATACCTCCTTGCCAGTGGGAGGGATAATTCATCTGAAAGACAGTCTTATAGTGGCTATAGTATATGGTTTTTGGAGGGCAGGGGTTATCTCTCTATGTCTTTGTCTAAAAGCAAAGGACCCCTGTGATGGCAGCAGCTGGTATTCATCTGAGATGGCAATCTGAACACCTCTATGAATTTCTGCCCCTATACATACACAAGCGTGTATCCAAGCATGTGTATTGTAGAAAGAGGAGCTGCTTTAGTTTCACTGAAGGTAAAATACATTAAAAGCAGTGTTCTCCAATCCCTCTCAGTGATCCTGACCAGCACTACCAGGTTTGTACCACAGTTAATATTATGGTTGCAGAGACCTCCAAAATTGGCAGGAGGAATTATGTGGGATGAGTATAGAGATTCCACACTGCATCAGACCTGCAGGGTATGCACCTGGATTAATAGTCGATGTTCCTTTGAACAAACAAAAACAAAACATTTTCCTCTAGCTTGCTGCAAATCTCTTGTTTGTACTGTATTTGTAGAGGGGAAAGGAGATATATAACAATTGCCTTCCATTGTAATCCTTACCTTTTGAGATTGACTTTGGTTTCTCCCAAAATAAACCAAACCTAGGCAGAACGTACTGCGCTAGCAAAGGAACTTGCCGCTCTTCAACAGAAGAAAGCCCATCTGAAGGGAGAAATAGATAAATACACAGAATGTGATCCAGATGTTGTTGAAGAAGTCCGTAAGTTGTGACTTGTTCCACTTTCATTGTTCAATGTATTCAATCAATGCTGACTAGGGATGGGCAATTTGAGCCACACGTGAGCCCAGGTGGTGTTCAGAAGCCTTCGACACACAAGCAGCCTATCATTTACCTTGTTCTGCATTCGAACAGAGATGAGCTCTAAAAAGGAAGCAGGCTCTGATGTCATGTTTGCTTCTCCATGGTGCTGACCAATCAGACAGGGAGGTGGGATGATGCCTATTCATGCACAGCTCCTGATTAGCCAGCACCATGGAGAAGCAAAGATGATGTTGGAGCTCAGCTCTGTGTGGGCGCAAAACAAGGTAAGTGATTGGCTGCTTGTGTGTCGGAGGCTTCCGAACACCACCTGGGCTTATGCAGGTTGTTTCGGAACCAGTAGGTTCCGACACGAATTGCCCTTCCCTAATGCTGACCCAAGACATTTTGCAGTTGGAGACAAACTGCTCCCCCTTTCCCTATACAAAATGATCTAAACCGAGAGTTGAATTTCATTTCAGACCATAGGATGAGATAATTCCTCCATTGCATCCAAGGATGACAGAGTAATTTAAGGGGTGCGAAAGGGGTTATGGGAGACACACAAGCCTGTCCTTCCACAGTGGTGAATAGCTCTGGGGAATTGACTACTGATGCCTTCAACATCTTTTACCTGGAGTGATTGCCTCGCTCTGCCTGACGGTAGAAGGAGACTCATTTGTACATTTTAGACAGTAACTGAAGTTTTATAGCATAACAGGTTCTAATAGCAGCTGTAATTCACCTACTAGAACTGAGCTTCTTGTACATAGTTATTCATAGCAAAATGTTTTAATCACTCTGTTTACAAGAAAGTGGCAAGAGAGTATCTAGTATATGGAGGAATAACCTACAGTACGTGTGCAGGGTTGGGGTGTAACATGTATATATTTCATTTTATATATAAATAAAAAGGAACCATGCTGGAACATACCAAAAGTTAATTTAGTTCACAGGACAGAGGCACTAGCATTCTACTATTTTTACTCTCCAGCAACTAATATCCAGTGATATACTTCTTCTGAATCTGAGGGTTATATATAACTGTCAAGCTAACAGACTCCATACATTTTTCTAATAGCCTGCACCAAATGGCCATTTCAGGCCTGGTGTTGATCGGGCTACAAAGCATCTGTTGAGGCTGGAGAGAGGAGTGATGTGCCATTTGACATGCTTCTCCTGGCTGAACAGCAAACAGCCTCTTGTAGCCTGGTCAGCTGTCAGTTAAACACTTCCCCTGATCATCTGTGGAGGACTGGGGGAAGTGAATTGTTTTCCCCCTCCCCCCACCCCCACATAGCTGCTCCTTCCCTCCATCTGTGCCTTTTTGTTTTCTTCTTTTCATTCTCTCTGCTTCCCTTCCCTGGTTCTTCTCCCTTTCTCCCCCAGAATCTGCAGCCAGGGTGGCAGGCTGCCGGAAGCTGCTGTCTCCTGGCTAAACAGTGAATGTGCCCCCCAAAATGCATGCCCTACCTCTAGTCCAAAAAGGTGCACAGCAGCTCCTGACTGTTCTAGAAGATGCACAGGCATGGCATTTCATTCATTCTTTTCTACTCCAGTTTTCTAATACAGAGTAGGACTCAGATTTCTTATGCAGCATAAAACAAGCAGAATTTTTTGAAACTGCTGCCGTAAAGCCATTGAAAGCATTTTGGTTCAGAAACAGTTAAAATCATCTTTATAAATACTGAAACAGATCATAAGCTTATTTAAAAAGATGGGTCTTCATGCCATTCCTAAAGGAAGGAAGAGTAGAAATGGATCAAAAATCAGTAGTGCATGAGTGGACAACTTTGGTGGTTCAAGCAGTGTGGTTTTGCTATCAGGATTCTTCTCTAAAATCCACAAACTATCAAAAATGTTCACTTGCTTTATCTACAGGGTTGCCTCTACTTAAGAGTTTAATCAGTTCCGAATGCATGCACTTAAATCGAACAACTCTTAAGTAGAGTAGCCCTATCTAAAAAATAAAAAAATGTAAGTAGAGTACACCTCATCTAACATTTGTAAGGTAGCAGTTAAAACGGCAACAGTTTTTTGCTCTTAAGTCGAATTGCTCTTAAGTCGAGCTGCTAGTAAGTAGAGGTACCAATGTATTTTATTGCTCCTTTCTCCTTAAAAGGCCCCAAGGCAGCTTACATGATTAAAAACAGCATTGAAAAGCTAAAAAAAGAGAATATACAAATATTTAAAAAGAATTAAACAAGTCTTATACTAAAAGGGTAAATAACATCAATGTTAAAACACAAGAGAGCATAATAATCCATTTAAAACCTCTCCCGGACCACCAGTCATTAAGGGAAACCATTCCTAAAAAGAAAGGTATTTGCTTCTCATGGGAGGGAGTTCCGGCCATCCTTGCTTCTCATGGGAGGGAGTTCCAGAATCTGGGAGAGAAGACCCTTTCCCATGTCTCCACTTGACACACCTGTAAGGGTGGCGGGATGGAGAAAAAAGATTTCCCCTTATGATCTTAAAGCCTGGGCAGGCTCATAGAAGGAGATGTGGTCTTTTAGATAAACTTTCAAACAAAAACAATAAAGCTAAGTATATAGAAGTCCCGCCTCATAAGCTGGAATATCAAATCTTTTGGTTGCAGGGCTGCATCCTAATTACTGCTTTTGAGGAGCATTGCAATAAAGCCTCTGGACATAGTGGGTTTTGGGGGATGTGTGTCTCCAGTAAAGTCCTTGGAAGTATTTTGCCATGTAATGTAATCATGCATTGTTAGCGAACCAGCGTCTGTGGTGGCCTTTTATAAAATGGGGGGAAATGTTTCACCCAGTTGCCTCCATTTCTATACTGAAGAGTATAGCATATTAAACAGTAGATTACGTCTGTGCCTCTGCAGGGCTGTAATTGTTATAGTACTGGGTCTTTGTGAACCTTTTAAAAGGGGTGGGGTGGGGGGGGCTCTTGTCATATCCCATCAGTACAGGCTTCCTGTGTCCCTTACGGAAAGGTCAGGCTGTCAAATCCCATCAGTCCCTAAGTATTATCTCTCCAAAAAGCGTCTGATAGGGTTTGTCAGGACTAAAGAACAAAAGACTTCTGGCAAGTATGCATCCACGCATTGTCTACAACCATACGCTGGGCTTAGCTGTGCAGTCCACGCATTACTGACCTATTTGGGGTTTTGCTCTCTTGTTCTGCCTCTGAATGAATGGGCTTTCAGGTGAGCTGAAAATCTGCCTCTTATATTTCGAAGCACTCCTTCACCTCCATATAACTCCACTTCTAGATTTCTGCCGCACGTACAGCAAACAACACGGGCCAAGAGCGGTTTCTTTTTATTCTCTCCTGTTAGTTTATGGTTTTTCACAGTAGCTGGCTTTGCCTCAAGTATGTCACCCGCATAGAAGAGAAACAGGGTGACAGTTCTTTCCTGATCTTCCGTGATCTGAGAAGCTCAGTAAATTGGAGTGTGGGCGGTGATCTAGGCAGCACATGTCAGATGTGCTAGTGATCTAGTCAAGGCTGTCAAAGGATTTGGCAACCTAGAAATAGTGTACTGGCTTTTCTTTTTCGAATGCTGTTTTTTTCCTCAAGAGGACCCATGCACTGTCTGTGCTGAGTGAAGTCTTAAAGTGTGGAACAGAACAATCCGTAGTATTTTAGATCATGTTATGAGAAGCTCCGTGTCATGCCATAATTATGCAAATTATGTAATACCTGTATTTGTATTTAGCATCGTTTGAATAATATGTTCTAAGGACAGTTTGACTCTTTCTGATAGAGATTGTTTTCTTTCCATAAAGCTTTTATTATTCATGTGCTACCTGTGAAATGGTTTCTTTGCTCAGCTACAGTGTTATGTCCTGTTAAAGTATCTTTGAAAAATGTAGAAGACATAATGAGACAGGAGGGAATGGACACTCGCTGTTCATACACGGTCCATACAATAGGTGGAATATTCTGAACTGTCATTTAGAAAAGGTTGTATCATGATGGCTGGATGTCTGAATGGGGGCTTAAAATAACCGTATTGTTTGGTTTTTAATAGGGACAAACATATCTCGCTAAAGATTGGCACTTGAAGGATCTCTTTTTAGAAACAGTTAAGTCTGAAAAATAGAAGATGGGGTTTCACTCAGTTGGACACAGGTTTAAAATGCTCGTAGTTGCCATCAAAGTAGCAAGCACCATAGTACTACAGATGTAATTCATACTAGCATATAATATACTGCAGTACTTTTCTTTTTTAGTTCTTATATCAGGATGACCTGCACCACCGTTTTTGCTTTTTCCAGCAATCATCTTGCTGTTTCAGTAACAAACAACACTCTAGGAAAGCACACAGTTGTAGTTGTTATTTCAGGTGCCACTGGGTTATATTTTTCAAACCTTTCACAAGTAATGCTTGATGTAATTGCTTGGGAATATCAGAGGAAAGAATTACATGGCAGAAATATTGGGGGAAGAAACTGCAACAGGGTTACTAAACCTATCTGAACTGCCAGCTACAAAGTTGGCAGCTCAGCGGTTCAAATCCGGAGTGCCACGCAGCGGAATGAGCTCCTGCTGTTAACCCCACCTCCTGCCAACCTATCAGTTTGAAAGCATGTAAATACAAGTAGATAAATAGGTACCACTGTAAAAAGTGGGAAGTTGCCTTGCAGCCATGCCGGCCATATGGCCATGGACTTGCACAACACTGGCTCTTCGGCTTGAAAACGGAGATGAACACTGCCCCTAGAGTTGGACACAACTGGCACACATGTGTTTGTGTGTGTGGGGGGGGGGAACCTTTTAGTCATACGTATATAAATCCCAATTGTGGTTACACACCTTAATGTGGAGACCAGCACCATCTGGTAGTTAGACTTATTTATTTATTTATTTATTTATTTATTTATTGGGCTTGTATACCGCCCGTCTTCCCGAAGGAACTCCGGGCGGTTCACAACAAGGAAATACAAACCGAAACAATTAAATATATCAATATAAAAACAATTAAACAACAATAAAACCAAACCAAACGTCAGATGGCAGATGGCGGGGGGGGGAGAGAATTTAGATTTAGTCACCGAACGCCTCTTGGAACAGCAAGGTTTTTAATGCTTCCCTGAAGGCTGGCAGGGACTGTGCAAGGCGCACTTTGCTGGGGAGATGATTCCACAGGACAGGGCCAGCCACAGAGAAGGCTCGTAGATATTTTTCGAGCCTCCCTGGGCGTGGCCACCCACAGCATGTGTGCCCGCGACAACCTAGTCGGTCAGGCCGATGTTGACCGCTGGGCGATTCACTCTGCAAGGTAGTCAGGTCCCAGGCCATGGAGAGTTTTATAAATTAAAACCAAGACCTTGAATCTGATTCGGGATGCAACGGGCAGCCACTGCAGACGAGCCAGAACTGGGGTGATGTGGTCGAACCGGCGCACACCCGCCACCAGTCTGGCCGCCGCATTCTGTACCTGTACCTCATGTAGAGCGCGTTGCAATAGTCTAGCCTCGAGATCGCCAGTGCTTGCACAACAGTCCTGAGGGAGTCCCCATCTAGATCGGGACGAATCTGGGCTATTTGTCGGAGATGGAAAAAGGCAGTCCTGGACACAGCAGCCACCTGGGCCTCCATAGAGAGTGCTGGGTCCAGGACTACGCCCAGATTCCGGACAGATGCCTAGCCACATGGTTATAATGTGGGTATATTTTATAGTTTCTCTGAAAATGTGTAACAAGTGCAGATGTTAGATGAGTTATTTGAGTAACAGCTTTCAAAATCCTGTAGCCTCAGACTTCAGAACTTGGGAACACCTATCTGGGGGGGTGGGGGTAGATTCCCCTAGTTTCTGAACAGGCATTGACATACAG
Organism: Phrynocephalus versicolor; assembly: GCA_023846285.1. Taxonomy (NCBI): domain Eukaryota; kingdom Metazoa; phylum Chordata; class Lepidosauria; order Squamata; family Agamidae; genus Phrynocephalus; species Phrynocephalus versicolor. The sequence goes on from JAHTLZ010000330.1 coordinate 39,358,704, forward strand.
GATATTTTGGGGAGGGGGACACTTCCTTTTTCTTGAGTGTCTGCAATTTATCTGGCAGGAGTCCATATCCCTCTTCAAAGAGATTCTTTAGAAAGAGTCCATATTTTAAAGACGCTGGAATTTTTCACAGGGCTTACCACAGGGCTTCCAGTTGGTTTATGCACGCTAAACTTCCTTGTGAATCTCTGACACCAGTCCATTCTGCAAATCAGTCCTGCTTTCAGTACAGACCACACAACAAAGAAGTGTTTTGTGTTGAATTCATTTCTCAGCTTCTCAAAAGACAAGCTCTACGCTGCGCATTGAATACTGCTAAAAATGTTAGGCAAGCAGTGGCAAGACAAGAGTGTATGGGTGTGAGAAATATGGCATCTGTTTCATTGTAGGAATGATCTGTCTTGAGTCCGTATGCTTAGGGTGCAGGAAGGGGAGAGCTGAAATGCATTTGTTTGCTTCGCTCACCTTCACTGCTTATAAACTGGCCCATCCTAGAATGTAGATTGTTTTGCCATGTACCTAAAGTGGTGTTCTGGGGTTGACTTACACAGTCTATTGTTTGTTTGCCTTATATCATAAATTTATCTCTGCATGTGTTGACAGGTACGTCCGTGTGGACTTATGAACCTTAGCCAAATAAGATTTCAGTTTGAAAGGAATATACTTGAATCATATGAGGTAGCATGGTTAGTGTCAATAGCTACTTGTTTCTATGCAACACTGTTCACCTGAATAAATTACCTTCATGGAAAAGTCAACTGAAAATGAAACTCCATAAGTGAGTGAGGTTGCTCATTTAAAACGAACATAAAACAGGGAATAAAATATTCTACAACTGATAAAGAACTTCCATTTTCTGCTGGAAATGCAGTACATCTGAGATTCATCACAATAGAATATAGTTGTAATGTTGGATTCTCCTCTCCTACACCTACCTTTTAGTACACCAGCAGAAACTGAATCTTTGGAATGTCATTTCACTTTGATATAACTTAACTATTATTTGAGAATTGGTTAAATGTTAACTTTAGAAAAGTAGTAACACCACTTTAAGCTCTTGAAAAATAAGAATAGTGCTCATGATTTGCAAAACTGTTGAAAATGTGGCTTAATCCTCTGGGCTGTTTGTATTTTGGTTCTAGGAATTTGCAATACTATTTTTTTTCCTTTCCCTTTATTTTTTTTTCAGGTCAAGCAAATACAGTAGCAAAGGAAGCAGCCAACAGATGGACTGGTGTGTGGCTGTTTACATTCTCTAATAGCATTCCTGTCTTTTCCTTCAGCAAAAATGAACTCAAGGGAAGAAGCAGTCGTTTGCAAAACTTTATAATTTTTGCATCTTACTTTAAGTGTGAATTGTTGGGCAACAAATGGGCCTATAAAATTGTCTTGTTGGTAATTTTTGCCATTGCTACTCTGTTACTGTTATTACAGATACATTTCCCCCTCCTTTAAACAATAGCCTTTGTCATTGCCAGACATAATTGTTGCTTTTGTTTGCATATAAACCACTGTATTAGCTGTCTTCAGGCATTCAACCTATATGGATGGTGGGCAACAGAGGGTATACAATCCGACCAGGCCATCATGTCCACACCCCATAAAAGACTGCACAGGTGCTCTAAATGCATTCAGTTGAGCATCCTTTTATTGCATCCATGCACTGCAGCGCTGATAGGAATGGTCTGCCAACCACAAAAATGCTCTTAAGTGGATTCAGTTGAGTATCTTTGTACTGCCTATGCAGCCCTTTGTATTAATCATGCAAATCCCTGTAGGACTTCTGGATGGACTGGAAATAATTGAGAGTTAGATCTATGTGATTGCCCCCATCCTCACCATATTTTTCAGCCTAGCATGCCTTCAAGCAGAATAGGGCTTAACTATGAGACAGGTCAGATCTGTTAAGTATTGTGTAGAGTTCTTTTCAGATTTGTTTCTTCACGGTAGAGATGTAAAGAATGCTTGCTGAATTAGCTGTTCTCATTGTTTTAACCTGTTTATCTTGGGAGGAATTTCCAAGCCCTGTGATCTAGCTCATTTCTGGGAGAAAGCAGGACAAGGAGCACTGTCGGGTTGGAATCTCTAGAACTTGCTCAGACTGCCTGTTCTTGAAATACAAGTGACAGTAACACACAAAATGCTCAGAGCTAGCTAAATCTTAACAATGCCAACAACCCTTCATGTGATTCGTGCTTGTAAAAGCAAGACAAAGATGGGTGTACATCTCTTCTTCACAGGCGATAAGGCAGAGATGAAGAAGCTGTGATCTTCTAGATTTTGCTGGGTTCCGTCTCCCATTGGTCCCAGGCAACATGGCCAGTGGTCAGGGGGAGTGGGAGTAAAACCATCAAAGTTGTAGTAAAACCATCAGGAGAACCAAACATCTTATAGCACAACCGTGCTACAAAACTATTTCAATCTATAAACAAATTTGCATCATTAAAAAAGTAACAGCCTCACAATTGTTTCATCTGAACAGCTTGTCACAAACAATGCTATATAATCCAGTCTAAACACATTTGCTGGCATTTATACGGAATTCATCTGCATCAGTTCACTAACTTGCTAGTAATTAATGTTTTTGCCATATATTTATTTTATTGATTTGACTATGCGGTTTTAAGGACCCAATGCCATATAGGCTAGTCTATGCATTGTTCTGTCATCTCCTGATCTTCTTCCTTGTGGTTTTTCCACCTTTGTTTTAAGGATCTATTGCCCTTGATCATGGGATAGTTCCTACTGCATATAGCTTGTTTATCCTATGTGATCCATTGGAGTTCTGAGACTAGTGTGGAAGCTCTAGGCCAGGATGTGGAGGGATGAGATAACCTTTCCAATCTGATTGCCACATTCGAATTTGGAACTGGGATAGTAGGCTACATTCCAAGCTTTGTGTAAGCTTCTTAGGTGTGTGTGTGTGTGTGTGTGTGTGTGTGTGTGTGTGTGTGTGTGTATGTGTGTAATTATTAAAAAGTAACATTTTTCTTCCTTTACAGATAATATTTTTGCAATAAAATCATGGGCCAAGAGGAAGTTTGGTTTTGAAGATAATAAAATTGACAAAGCGTTTGGTATTCCAGATGACTTCGACTACATTGATTAGTCTTGTTTAGAAAGCACAGCAATTGTTTCGTATAGTATCGATCAAGATTTGGTTTTGTTCTGTTCCCTTTTCTTTCCAGTTGATATTGCTTTTTTTGTTAATAAAAGCTGAAAATATGTTGAAAATTTGTTTATCATTTCACTGTCTTATCCTCCTGGTGTGAGTCTTCCTGTAAGTCTTTGTTTGTGTAGTACATTCAAGCCTATGATGTGCTTATAGCCCAAGAATTGAAAGTGTACCAGGAGCCATGGCCTGCACTGAAATCAGCAGGCACTACCAGCACTCCTTAAAGGCACATGATCTGGATCAACCTTGTTACTGACCCATTATACCATGCAAGCATGCTGGGCTTTACATGCCAATTGATTGGCAGTATGCACTCTGTGGTCCCACTACACAGCTGCACATATACAAATTCCAAGGATCTCATTGTGGGGCAAACTGCTATTATCCTTACACTTGGTTATAGTTGATATATGTATATCTTACTTTTCTTATTATAACAACAAACAACTTATGGCAACATTTTTTCAGGGGTTTCAAGGCATAGAATCTTCAGAAGTGGTTTATCACTTCTAGGGGTGCCATAAGACTGCATAAATTCCCCACGGCCACATAGGCAGGCACTTCTCCTAGGAGGCACATTGGGGAATTGAACTCCCAGCCAAATACCTACACCTCTAAGCTGTATCCTCATTACAGCTATATAAAATAGATTAAGTGGAGAGGTAGTAACTGGTTCAAGACCATTGGTGAACTCATTACTAATGGGATTATACCTTATATCTCCCCAGCTTGAGCCTGAAACTAATCTCTACCCTTGGATTGAGGAAGCTTCACCTTCTAAGGTCAAGCCTAGGATATCTATTATTTAGTACCATTTTGTTGTTCCCTAGTATGCACTCTGTGAGGGTTTTCCTTTATCTAAAGGGCTGTCATGCATCCTCCAAGGTCTCCTTATTGGTAGTAAAAGCTTTATGTTAGAATATGCTGGCATGTTTGGTTTCACACTCATGACCTGCCAATTACTGGAATGCACCCCTCTGAAACTCAAGGCAATTGAATCCAGGTCTTGGTGCTACTCATGTCCTACTCTAGGCGCGCTGCTCATATCCGTTTTCAAGCCAAAACCAATGTTGTGCAAGTCCATGACCGTCTGGCCATCATGGCTGCGCAGCTGGCTGGGATGTTCTGAAAGTTACCAAAGATTTTAATTTTCCCATCACTTATAGCTGTTGTGAGTTTTTCAGGCTGTTTGGCCCTGTTCTGGGAGTTTTTCTTCCTGACGTTTCTCCAGTCTCTGTGGCTGGCATCTTCAGAGGACAAGGAGCTCAGACAACTAGATGTTCTCCAACGGGCACAGAGAGAACTCCTAGTTCCCTGAACTCCTTGCCCTCTGAAGATGCTGGCACCACAGAGACTGGCAACACGCCCGGCCCCCCCCCCCCCCCGAGAGACTTCCAGAACACAGCCAAACAGCTCAAAGAATTCACAACAGCTATCAGATCCCGGCCATGAAAGCCTTCGAGAATACATTTCCCATCACTGGCAATATCACTGTGAAAGTGACCAACTGACCATACATTGGCTCACTGAATTACAAACTGCTGTATGAAATGGTAATGACTAACAATAGCCTTTTAAAATAGTACATGTTTGTTAGCATTTTCTTCAAAAACAAAGAGTTTAAAGATGCAATGAAATCCTGTTACTTGAGAGTATTAAGCCACCAAATTAATGCAATGTATCGGTGAGTTAACCCACCAATCCCCCACTGATTCAACGGTCCTACTCTGGTTGTCACTCACTGTGCTAAGCTACAGGACTTACAATATCTAGAAAAGGGTGGAAATGGTCAACAATTTCCAAAACGTCACTGTTCAGTGCTTGCTCTCTCTTTGTTTTTTGTTTTTTTCCAATTAAGAACCTGTAACCTTTGTTCATAGGAAAGTTGCTCCAGCATTTGGTTGCCTTCTCACCATATTAAACTTAATGTGATAGGTGTCCATTGCGAACCAGTCATGCTAGGAAAAGGAAGTACAGGCATTAGGGTAAAGTTGTAAAGTCCACTTTTTCAAGTTCTCTGTGAAAAAACCCTGACAGGAAATATAAATGACTGCCAGGTGTGAGGAAATGCTCTTAGCTTTTAACTACCCTGTGTTTGGGTTCTTCACATGTTCTCACTCACTGCCATTTTAAAACATAGCAATGCTGACTGTATATGCAGACGGCCATTAAAGAGATGGCAACTTTTCAAACAGCAACAAGCTGTTTGCAGAATTCTGTCAATATACCAAAGATCCGACCCAGGAATCTTCTTCTTCAAGTGCCGTGTCCTTGTAGAACGTTGTTGATCAGTATCCTGAACTGGTTTTTATCTAAAGCTATTCTAAACAGAGCAGCTGTGCTCACTGCAGACTATTGGCTTTAGTTCTTAAGCCAGAATGTTCTTCTACGCCCTGGGCCACGCTTCCCATATATTTTTCCTTGAAGGATAACCCACAGCAGATGCTATTTTTTGTTGTCCAAATATCTGCCGAAAGAGGGGAGGGGTGACTGGGTAGTTCAGTGGTTTAGGTATCTGGCTGTGAAACAAGAAATTAAGGGTTAAATGCCCCACTGAGTCTCTTTGAAATGGTTTGGACTTGATGCTCCCTTGTGTTCCTTCCAGCACTGCAGTTCTAAGGTTATTTCTATTGGCAGCTTTCCACCTTGTATCATATTAAAAGACCACACAATTACCAAACTGACATTTGCTGAATGATTGCTTGAATTCTTATTTCTTATATATGCTTGTGTTTGGCTATTTATTCGATTTCATGGCACATTTGAAGGATGAGTCCAATGCTCCATTTAGGAACAGGTAACTGGCTACAATCATGGTTTCCAACTGTGAGCTGCACTGAAATTCTCCTTACCCTGACTCTTGCCTATCCTGTCTGGAGATGATGTGAATTATAATTCCACAATATCCAGAGACCAAGGGTTGGGAGCCACTGGGCTTGCAACAGGAGTGCCTATTGGGGAAGAGCTTGAAAAAAGTTACATTTTTGATTATAACTCCAAATTCCCGTTACTGATCTGGCTACTGGGCATAATAGTTAAGCAATTCTGAAAGTGGTTATTTAAAAAAAAGCAATTTGTGAAGACTTCCGGTTCCAGCTATACCACGACAACACAATTTGATGAGTGCTCCAGCATATCAAGTTGAATTCCTCCAGATAAAGGGGCCCCTAAGGGGGTAAACTTCCCTGGAGGGGAAACAAAGAAAAGGCAGCGCCTGCAGACATGAAGGGATCGGGAGTGAACTTCAGTAAGAAGCAGAAAAATGCCTTACCCACTGGGGAAGACCGATGCTATTCTGGTGAAGGCACAGCTCTCAGTGCTGGATGCTGTAAATCAGGCCTGCCCAACAGGTCAACCGCCTTCTGGCAATGGTGTTTGGGTTTTCCAGTGGTGTGCGCAGCGGCCACAGAGGCGGGCCCAGGCCTTCTTGCTGGCCCTGCTTGCCAGAGACAACAAACAGGCTCAGCAAGCAAGCCGAGTCCCACATCCATGGCTGCTGCGCATTGCTGGAGCCACCACCACCATTGCCATTGTTGCCACCGCCACCGCCACCCCCATCGCCCCTGCCGCCCCCACCACCATCGTTGCCATCCCTGCCTCCGCCGCCCCCTGGCAGCCCCGGCACCATCGCTATCCCCGCCACCCCGCCACCGCCACTGAAACTGTAATTAAAAGCAATTTTAACTTTCTGTTGTGAGCAAAAAAAGAATAATACTATTATTTGGATTACAAAGAATAATAGATATCTTGGACCCAACCTCTACAGACACAAAAATTTCCAATCCTGATAAAGTAACAGAAATAGAGCAGACACCAAACTCCAAACTACAGATGACAATAGCAGGAACAATGCAAGCTAGACCTCAATACGAACTCTTGGATATCATGAAATCTCTGGGAAAAACTGAAATTAGCTCGAATCAAGAGATTATTAATATGGGTGCCAAAAAGAGGAAAATCTGGGACTTTTTCAGTAGCAGAGCAGCCATCAAGATTACTATCAAGATAATACAACAACCCATGAAGAAAATGGATTTCACAAGGGAAAAACAACTTGTGAAGATAAGGGGCTTGGCAGGAAAAGGGAAAATTGAAAAAAATTGTCTTAGTGAATTTATTACATTTTTTCTGTATTCTGGTCATCTAAGGCTACTAGATAATTGGTTTGGTATGGGAAACGGAAAATGAAAATGTGAAGACACACCTGATATATTAATAAATGTTAATCTGTTAAATGTATAAAAGAATAGTGGCACTTAGACATAGATAAGAACTTCTATGCATAAAGTGAAACATATAGACCAGGAGGTAGCTCTTTTATAACAGCCCATAAACTTGAATAGCCCATATTAACTTGAATTAGAGATGACTAGAGATGATTGCTGAAATTGGAAAAATAGGTAATTATACTGTGGATGATATATAGAAGATATATAGTTAGCCAAATATATCCTAAATTGCTTAGTACTGAAGAGTTAAACAGTGAGATTGAATAGATTGTTGACATTAGGCAGGCTATATTCTTTGTATTAAAAATAGATGTAAGTAAAGATAGAATATGGATGAGATAGTATGAAAGTATGCTTAGTCAAGCTGGGAAAGAAGATATGAATTATACTGGGCTCAAAAGTTGGGAAAAGCTGTGACTAAATTGATAACATGACAGGAGACAAGCAATATATTTGTTTTATGTAATTTAATGTAGAAATAAAAAAATGTATCATAAAAATAGCAATTTGTCAAACTGCTCTTCAGTGAGCCTTTCCATTGCGTGCAATGGAAATAAAAAACATGAATGGTTTGTCTTCATCTGTAAAGCAGGCTACACTGAGTGGTACAGCCATCGTTGCCTTAAGTTTGTATTATTTATGGGAAAATATACTACATCAAGGCTGGTGCATCAAACAAGTTCAGTGTGAGGAATGTGATCAGATCCATGCATGCCAATTTATAATTTTATGTGACAAGGATATATCATGCATGCAAATTGTGCATCACGTTCATGCAATTTGCTACAGATGCAGTAAAAAAAGGCATTCCAAGGTTGAATAAATTGAAGGCAGGCTCCATTTATACTCTTTTTTTTCAGTCTTGGGCCGTGCCTAGAGAACACTGAAAAGTATTACATATCTATGCAGCACTGAAAAATGTTGAATCATTGATTAATGTAAGCACTCTGGGGTTGGCTTGCTACAATGCCATAGTGCTTACATTACACACAAGCTACACACAGGAAGTGCAAAGACAACTATCTAACACCAAATTCTACCAGCCCCTAACCACAGATCCAACCACCAAATACAGAACCTTGTGAAAGACCTCCCTGGAAACATACATGAACAAATCCTGCAAAATACACCACAAGAACTACCAAAAATACATAAACAAGGTTACCCTGGTTGACTGATTTATCAAGCATCAACACCATCACAGTTGGAGTATCTGGATACTTGGGCAATGCTCTCAAACCCTATGCTACCAATGCACCCAGTTAGAGTATGTAAGGGACACCACAGACTGCCTAAGGAAACTTCAGGCAAACACAGAACCTACCTGATAATACTATCAGGTAGGTTCTGTGTAGAGGCTCTCTATACCAACATACCACATGTAGATGGACTACAAGCTATCACGAACACCATCCAAAACAAGGAAGAATCCAACATAATCACCACCCTCTGTGACTTTGTGCTCACACACAGCTATTTCTCATTTGACAATAAAACCTACCTCCAGATCAATGGAACCGCAATGGGCACTCTCATGGCCCCACAAAACGTGAACATATTCATGGCTGACCTGGAACAACGCTTTCTTAACCACTGCACCCAGAAACCACTTCTCTATTTGAGATACATTGATGACATTTTTCTGATCTGGACCCATGGAGAAGAATCCCTTAAAAAATCCACCAGGACTTCAATGGTTTTCACCCAAACATCCACCTCACCCCGGAACAATCCACACAACAGGTGAACTTTCTGGACACCACTGTGAAACTACAACATGGCCATCTTAGTACCACACTGTACCGAAAACCAACCGGCCGGTATACCTATCTGCATTCGTCCAGCTTCGATCCTGAACACACAACAAAATCAATCATATATAGACAAGCCCTTAGATACAACCGCATCTGCTCTGACCCACAGGATAGAGACTCCAAACTCAAGGATCTAGAAAATGCTTTCCTCAGACTACAATTTAATTACAAATGGCTACCTTTACAAATGCCATGGTTACATAGAAATGTGAAGTCCCAAACAGCAGTTTCTCCATCAGTTCAGTCATTTGCTTCTTCAGTAGTTTCACCCTAACACAGGTATAAACCAAATATGTTATTACTTTTTCAGTGTCTTTTTAAATTATGCCCCATCTTCCTTTCTGTACTGAGAAAAATGACACACATGCATGGGCATCTTTCTCTATCCCTGTCTTCAGCAAAGCTTCAGGACTGTGAAATCAAGGCAGATGAAACTTGTCATGGACACTCATGTATATTTAATTTTAAAAACAGGCCAATGGATTCTGGTTAATTAAAATCTTGTCTGTAGTCTACAATACCATCTTTGAACGTTGCAAATTTGTAATCTAGCCAGGAGATGAGGTGGAAGGCAGACCTGGGAGACTGATCCAGGCAACTTCGCATTCTGCTTCTCTCTATCAAGTCCAAGACCTTAAACATAGAAGAAAGAAAACACTTCTCTCTGAGAACATGGAAGGGATGGGAGGAGAGAGTAGGGCTGGGTGAACATGAAGGATGGAAAGAAAGAAACAAAAATCAGGAAAGGAAAAGAGGGAGGATACAAAAGGCAGAGGGGAAGAGAAAAAGCAGAGAAAGGAGTGACTGGAGTTTCTAACACAGGTTAAAACTGGTATTCCTTCTGGTTTTCAATGTGTTTTTTCTAGTTTTTCGCATCACATTCACCATATGTTGAGTTCTAGCAGTCTAATGACATACACTTAATTTTCTGCAGTCTCTTTGTTGGGAAATGGGGCCTCTCTCCCAACAATGGACTATTTAAATCCTGGTAGTGAAGTAAAAGCTATTCTGAACATAATGAGAAGAAATAAATCATCAGGGGTTGATGGGATAGTGATGGAACTATTTCAAGATGAAGATAAATAAAGAAATGAATTACGATATCCAGTGGGTACTGCTGATTAGTTCAATATTTGTCCCTACATATTTGTCTGGTCCTCCTTGTTTTCATTCACCTCCTTTGACAGCATAACATCCCCCGAATATATGCACACACAAATTCAAGCCACAAAAATATCATAGACTTCTTTTTTGATATGATCAATCTGTTTGCCATGGAGGTCCCCTCTCCCATTTGCTAGTAATATGGGACACTCATGCTTTTCAGAGATTGGAAAAGTTAAATTTTAAGTTTAGTATTCCCAAATTACCAGAGCCAGCATAGGTACTATGTTAGCTGGGGTCTTCTAGAAATCAGAGACCCAAAATGCAACTTTCCCCATCTTGGGTGCTTTTTCTGTTCATCCATTTCCTGCTGGAAACCACAGCATCAGCAGAGTAATTTTTTCAGAGGCTTTTTTAAAAAAAGTTTCTTATTACAGACTTCCATATGTGTTCTGCACATCAAGGTTATAGTCTTTAACTGGATCCAAATGTCCACTTATTAAATGTTTGGTCGGAGATCCCCTCCCTTCCCAGCTTGTCAGATAAATATAGTTTGAGTTTATTACACCTTCTCAAATTAAATATTAGAAAAGATCTTTCAGAATCATCTCCAGCTTTCAAGAATGCACAGACACCTCTAAGCACTAGTAATTAGCCTGAACATTATGGTTAATTGAACTAAATATTCTCCATTCTTGTGGTTTGCAGGTTTAGCTCTGCATTAAAATATGCATATGAGTCATGCATCATCCATCACTGTGGGAAAGAGAACTGCCTTTATTTTTAAACATGAAATATGACCTGTTCCCTTGTTATAAATAATGCTAAGCAGAAAAGTTTATCCTGTTCAAAAGATACGATAATGAGCTCTGCTTCTCTTAAGTGATTGCATCTTTTAGTTGAAGAGCACATATTCAGTGAAAACACATCTAATTATTTTCTCATGATCTGTAACTGCAAGGATGTTAAATGTGTGTGAACAACGGAGGGCTGCTTTACTTCTTTTTAATAAGGAGTAAATATATTATTCACACTAAATGAGTATCTTCCGGTCCTGAGTCTCCATATGTTCTTGGAATACAATTCCCACCATTTGTGACCTTGGCTGCACTGGATGGGAATGATGATAACTGTAGTCCAGAAGCATTTGGGGAACTCCAGGATGAAAGATTGTTATTGGGGATTATGGGTTTCTTCCTTTACATCCTTTGTACATTCCAAGGGACAAGGTACATCTGGGAGACTGCTGCACTTAGCAAAAGCAAGGGACTACGTCACTCCTTCCTCTGCCGTGATGCCCTCTTGCCTGATGCTGAACAGACTAGTCTGGCAATGAAGCTTCCCAAAGTTTTTGGAAAATAATGTAGTAGTTGCTACCCACAATTAAGCTCCTGACATAATTATGACCTTCATGTTTCTCCAAGGAAAAACCCTCTACCTTTATCTGAAGCTCAGGACAATCTAAACAGCTGTTTTGCGATGACTGCCAGATGTCTTCTGTCCCAAGAATAAAAACAGCCCTGCCACTCACTGGTCATGGTTAATGAAGCTCTTTGGATCCTCTCCTTTGTGTGTTTTTTGTTTGTTTGCTTCAGGCCTACTAGGTATTGCCTCTGTTCTGTTTGTCCCAGATGCTCCAGTTTAATGCCCACCATAGTCCCAAGGGACAAGAAATCATTCGTATTTTTGGAAGGTTTATCTATCTACCTTGGTTACAGGGAGATTTCCATAAAGGTCTAAGTGCTGAGGAGTTCTCAAGTCCTATCATTTTAACTCAGTCACTACAACCTGACTACAGTAGGACCCTGGTATTCACTGGGGATTGGTTCCAGGCCTTCCTGTGGATAGTGAAAACTATGGATAAGAGAGAAAGCCCACAAACTGCTGTTTCCTGACAGTAGCTTGCTTTACGACTGCTGTTTTGAGACAGTAGCTTGCTTTACAGATGCTATTTGTGACAAGAGCTTGCTTTACAGCTTGCTTTGTGGCTGTTTGAATTATTTAATCATTTCTTCTGCCAACCGTGGATAACTGAATCAGTGGATACGGGGGTCCTACTGTATATGGAAGAGCAGTGGTGGACCTACATTATTGGAGCCCTGAAGTTTTAAAAAGCAAAGTGTTCTGCTTATATACCACCCCATACCACTTCAAGTAGTCTCTGGGAGGTTAACATTTTTTTAATTACAGTATGCAGGCTATACATTGTCCCCCACCCCACCCCACCCCCAGCAAGCTGGGTACTCATTTGGAAGGATGGACGGCTGAGTCAACCATGAGCCTGCTACCTGGGATTGAACCCCAGGTTATAAACACAGTTTTATCTGCAGTACAGGCATTTAACCACTGTGCCATGGGGCTGCCTGCTCTAGGGCACCCTTCACAATCATCAGTGAGGTCTACTCTAGATAATCTCTGTTGTCTTATTCCATGGGGTTGGGCTATATGGGATAGATAGATAGATAGATAGATAGATAGATAGATAGATAGATAGATAGATAGATAGATAGATAGATAGATAGATAGATAGATAGATAGATAGATAGATAGA
>JAHTLZ010000330.1:39383468-39440898 GCA_023846285.1 Phrynocephalus versicolor
AATGGCGATGCCACAGAGACACTGTGAGTGAGAAAGATTCTCCTACAGGCATGTGAGGCACAGAAAAGAGATAAAGATGGGAAACTCCATCCCCAAAATAATAAATGTTAGAGCCATGAAAAAAAAGAAAAACTACAAGAAGAGGGAAGATCCCACGCTGGACCGCTGGGGGTGGGGTGGGAATAAATTAATGCTGACATGTTGCATTAAAAGTTCTTCCAGAGGCAACAAGATCTGATTTTCTCCTTCAAATATTGTTTTTCTTCAGTGAGTGATCATTGTGGAATCTTTCTTTAAAGATAGAGTGAGCAACTATGGACCCTCAGATGTTTTTGGACCACAGAATCATAGAGTTGGAAGGGACCCCGAGGGCCATCCACGTCTAACCCCCTGCCATGCAGGATTCTCCATCACAGGACTCCCGACAGATGGCCATCCAGCCTCTGTTTAAAAACCTCCAACGAAGGAGGTTCCACCACCCTCCATGGAAGCATATTCTACTGCCGGATGGCTCTAACTGTCAGGTCCAATTCTGTGCACCTCAATTTAAAAACCTTGAACAGGTCCAGAAGAGGGTGACCAGGATGGTTAAAGGTCTGGAAGAAATGTCTTACAAGGAACGGCTTAGGGAGCTGGGAATGTTGAGCCTTAAAAAGAGAAGGTTGAGAGGGGATATGATAGCCATGTTTAAATATTTGAAAGGATGTCATATTGAAGAGGGGACTAGTTTGTTTTCCATGGTTTCAGAAACCAGGACTCTGGGAAATGGTTTCAAACTGCAGGAAAAGAGGTTCAATCTGAACATTAGGAAGAACTTCAATTCACATGACCTGCCCTCAGTGGCTCTGCTGTTTAAGGCTGATAAAAATTTAAGCCAAATATATAGTTCCCTGTTGCCCACTGTGAAAAGAGATCTAAATTATAATAGGAATCCATGGTTTACATTCCATAGATTCTGCATATTCCACCAGCAGAAGGGGGAAGGAACAATATCTAACCCACCTGCAGATCTCTATGTGCCCTAAAAACTTGTCCTGGAGGGCCAGAAATTCTCAATGGAAGCCTGTGGAAGCAAGAACATTGAGCAGAAATACATCATTGGGTTATAGCCAAATTTATTTATTTATTTAACCTATTTCCCCCCATTTCCCTTTTAAAAAGGACCCAAAGCACTTACATTAGAAACGCAATATTTTTTAAAAAGTAATTTATGGAAGTAATTTATCAAATAATGATATTATGTAAAAATGTTAGGTAAAGGCAATTTAAAAAGCCAACAACACAAGATTTAGAAGCAACAAAATTTAAGCCATCCCATTTATTGTGTCCTATATCATCAGCTACTAAGGAAAAACCTGCTTGAAGGACAGCAAAGGTGGGGCTAACCATCTTTCTGTATTTATATAAATCAGTGTGGCTTTCTATGCCACATCTATAACACAATATGTTTATTTAGCTTAAAGCCTCTTGGATAGTACAATAAGATTGCATGCTTCTTTGGTAATGGGTTGGTCAGTTTCTCCCTCCAGTACAAACGTTGGCAGAATCCAAAGATGGAAATGCCAGCTGTGGTTGGTGGAGCACAAGGCACAGGCAATGGTGGGTAGAGCCGTAATTGAGATGTAGAGCTGGGACAGAAGTGAGCATTGAAAAGACAGACAAACCTACAGAAAAGCAGCTAGGTAGATAAGCAAGCAAACACACAGAGAAACGCACTCACAATAGGAATGTATGCTGCCTTGGGATAAATGCTTAAAAAACAAACCCAGTCAGTATTTGGAGCATAGCAAAGAGTCCAGAGGCATAAAAGCGGCAGAATAGTACGCCCAGAGTCTCCTATGTTAAAATCTAGCATTCATGTTTCATTATTTGAAATAGGGAAAGAGAATAATAATTTAGGAAGGGAACATACTCTTAATCCAAGAGATTAATCTTCCTTGCCTTTCCAATTGGAAAGTCAAACTTTTATTGCTGCACTAGCAGCAACTTCGGCGGTTACTTCACGTCCTTCTTTGTTCCGCGACTAGTTTTGTACCATGACACCATTGGCCGCAATCATGTGGTTTTGTCCCTCTTTCAGTGTTCCCATGGTCATGATAACTTGTCTCGTGACAAGTGTTACCTCACGGTCTTGTACCATGACAAACACTGAATTTGTCTAGATTCCTTTTTCCTTTTTGGGGGGGGGAGGCTTAAAAATTATTTTTCGATATTTTGCTTCTGAAAAGTCAAAATCTTTACAGGCAGGGAAGGAGTCTGCAGCTCATCTGGCTAGCTTTCACTTTCTCCATGTGGCCGCATTGGAATGCTGTGGGTGATAGTCTTTCTTTATTCTTTATTCCTTTTGCTTGTTAATTAATTGCCTGTCTGGTGTCCCTCTTGCCTGGCTTTGAAGTTTGGTTTGTTTTATTGGTATTTAACAGAGGAGGGCAAGGGGGTGGTGATCATCTGGGGTGGGTGGGCACTTTGAACGTAACACCCAACTCAGTACCTGGGACACAGTTTTCTGAGAGAAATGAATGTTTTGTTGTGTGACAGTTGTTACCTCACGCTGTCTTGTCTTGGAACAGAAAATGAGAACAAACTGTGACAATGAAATACCCTACCCCAGCGCCAGGTACAGATTTGTCTCGCTTAGCACCCGTTCCGGGGGGCTGATTGAGACAAATTTCAGCTGTTACGCGACAGACGTGAAGTAAGATTTTTTTGTACCACTACAAAGTGCAACACTTAGAGAGACAAAACGGATGTGAAGTAACCGCCTTCAGAGCCAGGGAAAAGGAATAATGAGGGGCAGAAAGATGTAATCAGCATAAGAAAAGTAGGATCGCTACATTGCCATTTTAATAAGAAATCAAAGAGGAGCATGACCACTGCCTTCACACGCTTCCGTCCTAGTGACTGCTGTGGTAAACTGTATCTTTTTCTTGGCATGTGGAAGCAGGGGCAGGGTACAAATATAAAACAGAACACCCAGCTATGCTACTGCAACGTCCCCTGTCCTGAGTTGGTAAATGCCACATTGATTTACAGTGGATCAGAAAGGATCTCAGTCTTCTAAGTGTTTAACAACACCATGCATCAAAAATGACAAAGAACCACCATCAATCTAACTGTACTGGTGAGTGGATGAAAGTTTGGTGTATGCACGAGTGAGATCAATTTTCTGGTTTCAGAATGATTTGCTTCTGCAGCCTGCTTCCACATTGGGGGAAATAGGCACATCTATTCAAAAGACGGAATTCTGACACCTCTGATGTAGAATAATCTGTGTTTGCTCAGGAAGGTGGTAGAATGTTGAGATAGCAGCTACTGTGGAGTGTCTGTATAGGTGTACATTCTTGACAAGCAATCCTCCAGCCCAGAAGAAAAGAGAACATTAGAAAGACAGCCCCACCCTTGACTGGTTCAGCTAGTTTAGTTGCAAGGAGGTGCAGCCACACACATTAAGGTCAATTTTAAAAGATGATACCACTTTTGAAGCTTTAGATGGTACAGCCCATATCGCCAATCTGTTCTCTAACATCTGCCACTACCCCTTTTTATCTTTGGAGCAATTGGATATTTCAGGACAAGGCACTAGATCCATCCTGCTCCATGACAGCTCTGGTTCTGGAAACAATCATTATTCACGCAGATGGACAAAAGGTCCAAAAGCTTTGAATGGATACTGAAAGGAAATGGATGCCAACTTCCTTTTTCTCCTCAAGAATTTCAGGGCCCAGCATCAGGTGTGAAGAGCTCAGTATCCTTGAATGTTCTTCTGTTTTAAATTATTTGCATTGATTGCTATGACTAAAGCTAAAAACACGAACACACTTGCCCCACAAAAATCAGCAGGGTCAACTTTGGAATGCACATGTTTATGGATAGTCTGTAAACCTTTTCTTATCATTTCTGCTATTTAGGATTGGCTAACTGAATACAGTAGCTGAGTTGTAACAAATTAATTCCAAACACCAGTCTTTTCATATGGATTTAGGACTGTCTCCTTCTGCAATATTCTATCAGCCTAATGCTCATTAGTTCAGGCCCTATGTGAGTGGTGGTGAACCTTCAGCTCTCCAGATGTTTTGGACCACAACTCCCACAATCCTTTTTCACTGGCAATAAAGGCTCGGAATTCTGGGAGCTGTGGTCCAAATCATCAGGAGTGCTGAAGGTTCACCACCACTGCCCTATGCTGTATTCTGTTGCTATCTAGCAACTCCCTGGTTCAGGAGGCTTTATCTGGCTTTTTCCTTGCAGGAGCTATTTTGCTTAACCACACTAAGGGTGTGACCACACTAGCTCTTTTGGTGTGGGCTGGTGTGGCTGAAATATGATCACCTGAGGTTGAAGGGAGGGAGAGGAGTAATATGCCATTTAGAATGCTTCTCATGTCCAAATGGCATATTAATCTCTGTCTCTTTCCACTCTGAATTGAACACTTCCTCTGCTCCTCTGTAGAGGGTCAAGGAAAGTGAAATCATTATTTTTGTTTGCACTAGACAATCACTGAGGCACTGAATCACTTATGTTATTTTTTTTTTATTTGCCTTGTGTATACTACCAATCAAGAAACTGCCCATAGCTGCTGTTTCAATCAACAGTTCTCACAAAGGAAAAAGAATTTTTAAAATAATCTTAAGTGATTCAGTGCAACAGCAATGCTCTAACAGAATAAAATAATAATAATAATAATTTAATTTTCCCTGCCAAACTACAGAAGTACAGGCAAAGTGTTCAATTTGCCAATATCCTGAAGTGGCTCACTTATTAAGACACTTTGTGTGTGGGTGTGTGGGTGTGTTGTGTCATTACAGTCGTGACCGACTCTTTGTGACCCCATATGCATGGAGTTTTCTTGGCAGGAATACTAGAGTGGTTTGCCAGTTCCTACTCCAGGCGCCTACAGCACCTGGTATTCCCTGGTGGTCTCCCATCCAAGTACTAACCAGGGCCGACCCTGCTTAGCTTCCAAAATCAAGCGAGATTGGATGTGCTTAGGGCACCTAGACACTTTATGATACCAGAAATTGAAACAGAAGGTGCCTTGGCAAGTTTGAAAGCTGTAATACTCAGCTTCAGTCCACTCTTAGGGATTACACACACTGGAAATGACTAAACTAGAGCACACTAACATGCACCAAAAATGTTGACACCTCAGGGGCTCAAAAAGGTGTGGGTTGGGGTGCTCTGGAGGCAAATTAGTCCACTGTAGCAATTACGTCATAATGTGGTTGCTGCAAAACCAATCTATACCACACAATGCACTAAAAAGTGGAATGAATGCTCATCTTGGCTGAACCCTACATTAAAATATATTTCCTTTGTTGCTGGCTGTTCTTGTGCTTTTGTGTTTTTGTTGTTGGTTTTATTTTGCTCACCTGGGTCTTATGATATTCCTTCCAAACAAGTATGCTTGCTGGCTACTGTAGCAAACAAAAATGCTAATGGTACCCCAAGGTAACACATTTTATTTATTTATTTTTATTTATTTTAGAGTATTTTACCTTGACTTTCTCCTTTGAAAAGGACCTACGGCTTGATAGATAGATAGATAGATAGATAGATAGATAGATAGATAGATAGATGTAGATGGCTTAAATCAGTGTTGGCAAACCTATGGCATGGGTGCCAAACGTGGCACTCGGAGCCCTTTCTGTGGGCACCCAGCATTGCCCCTTCACAGCTACCTGTATTCAAGTTAAATGGCTATATTGACACTTTGAGAATAATTAGTGGGTTCTGAATTGCAGTTTGGGCACTCGGTCTCTAAAAGGTTCGCCATCATTGGGTTAAACCATAAACTGTATATACATGGATGGTTAACATGGCAAAAGGACTATGAACTTCAAGGTAAAGGAAATCCGAACATAAAAGTAGATATTACTTTATTAACGATGGTCATTCAAAAGAAAAATAGTTGCCATTGATGGCACGAACATTCTGGCACTGTTGAAATAATCAAAATGTAGTATAATCAAAGAACAAAATGTCTTTGCCTTTGTTCTATCTACAGAAGATGCAGCTGGACATTAATTTCAGTACAGAGAACACAGTGCTATGAGGAGGACTAAGAAGGACATGTGTATTCTCTGGCACTGCAGCTATCTGCAGGTATGTCCCCTTCAATATGTCAGGCTGGGTTGGGCTGCTGAGGCCTGAAGTCCAAACCTGTTTTAAAGGTTAACTCTTGTTATAGAGTTTGACAGAAGACTGAAGCTGGAACTCTTGTTATTCCAAAACAGGGAAGCTTGGAAATTGTTTGAGACTCCAATGCATTTTTAAATGTTCTCAAGTTATTTTTTTTTTGAAACTGCTTATAAACTGGCAAGTGTTTATAAAAACCAACAAAAGAACAGTGCCATCCACCTGTGACTCTAATGTGTTGTTTGCCTGTGCTTAGAGATGTGAAGGCCTGGTGGGAAAACTGGAAAAATTTGAGGGAAAACAGTTTTTTCCCTTCCCCCCCCCCGAAACCTTTTTGGTTGTTTTTTTCCCTCCCAAAATCAGAAAAATTGAAAAAAGAAAGAGGAAAAAATGATTATGGAATGTTTTATTTTAACATGATGAATAAACTATTTTGAGACATGGTGTTCAAATAGTTTCCAAATCATTTCTAAGATATATGCATAGCATTAGATTATTCTAATTTCTGTACACTAAGGACAAGCAAGTCCTAGGTTACAAACTGAACTTTCCAGTGCAAGAAAAGATGCATTTCTTCCTTTAGGAGGTGCTGCTATTGTCACAAGAAAAAAGGTATCACTTTTGTTTTTATATATGGGTGGTGGGCAAGTTTGGTTCTGTTCTGTCCTCTTCACGACCACTCCCTTCTATACATTTCCCCCCTCTTCAATTCTTTTTATGAGAATGAGGTTTTTATTTTAATTATACTTAATACTGTGGAGAGGAAATATGAATGATAGTTAATTCTGGATTTTTAAACATTGTTTTGTACAGTTTTTTGTTCCACATAAACTAATCATCAGTTCAGGAGACTGTTATTTATTTGTTACACTATTTGTTACAAATATTTATTTGTTACAATTACAAATAAATATTTAAAATATAAATTCTATTTGTAATAATGGTTTGGATACACTATATTTTAACATGCCAGTTGTGATAATTTTATGCCAAGTCAAATTGTCCATACTCCTAATTTATGTTCCTAAAGTAAGATAATGACTTTCAAGATGTAAAAGGCTGTGTCTGCTAATGTAGCATTTTCTCCCCCCCCCCAAAAAAATTCCATTTTTCTCCATTTTTTCCCAAGCTTCAAAATTTCTGGAAATTTTACTTCTCTAGCTATTTGAATTCTAGGTCTACTATACCAAATGATCAGCAAGTCCCTTTGAGCTCAGGGAGGGCTTAACAGTGTAAATTTGTATAGTGTAGCCTACACGTGAATAATTGTAGAAAGCTATTTCTTTAATTGCACATCAAACACATTCCAAAGAGCTCTTTCTTTCTCTCCTGACCTTCTCTCCTATGGATTTATACACCACATGTGGGAGCAGATACATTATTTAGCCCTTGTTACAATCTGGATACACAGATTGTTGCAACAAACTAGCACAAAATAGTCTTGCAAAACTTTGATATGCACTAGACTAGCAATGGCGAACCTTTTGGCGAGCCGAGTGCCCAAACTGTGATTCAAAACCCACTATTTTTTCTCAAAGTGCCAATACAGCAATCTCACCTCAATACAAGTGGCTGTGAAGGGGTGATGTCGGGTGCCCACAGAAAGGGCTGCGAGTGCCACCTTTGGCACCCGTGCCATAGGTTCGCCAACTCTTCACTAGACTCTGTGGATCATGAAAGGTTAGGTAGTCTTCAAGGGCCCTTGCTAATTTAGATAAGATGAAAATAATGACTACAGTAAATATATATACACAATTTTAAGGTTGACAATGAAGAAATGGAAATAGTTAAGAGATGTGTGTACCCTGGTTCAATCATCAATTCTAACAGAGACAGCAGCCAAGAAATAGAAAGAATACTGAAACTAGGAAAGGCAGCAATGGAGGAATTAGAAAAGATAAACAAGTGTAAGGATGAGTCACTGGAAACCAGGATCACCCATACTCTTGTATTACTGGTCACCATGTATGGGTGTAAAATCTGGACAATTAAGAAAGCTGACAATGGGGGGAAATGATTTGTTTGAACTATACTGCTGGAGGAGAGCTTTGCAGATACCTCGGACTGTCAGAAAGATGAGCAATTGGGTCCTAGAGCAAAACAAGCATGAACTATCTCTGGAGGCAAAAATGCTGAAATGGCAGCTATCCTACTTTGGGCATATCATGAGAAGGCAAGATTGTCTTGCAAAGGCAAAATGCTAAGAAAGGCTGAAGACACCAGGAAAAGAGGAACACCAAAGATGAGATGGACTGATTCCCTAAAGCAGTGGTGGCGAACCTTTAGCATTCCAGATGTTTTGGACCACAACTCCCACAGTCCTTTATCACTGGCAATCTAGGTTCGGAATTTTGGGAGTTGTGGTCCAAAACATCCGGAGTGCTGAAGGTTCAACACCACTGCCCTAAAGGAACGACAGGGTTGTGTTTACAAGAGCTGAGCAGGGCAGTTGACGGCAGGACATTTAGGATATCTCTCATTCATAGGGCCATGAGTTGGAGGAAGCTTGACAGCACATAACAACAGGAACATGACAAACTAATAAAAAGACCAAATCTCAATTGTTGCTTGCTCCAGTCTCTCCCTCATCCTGCAAACTAGTTTTAGCACAGACATTCCAGCATGGTGGCTCAGCGGACTAAGAGGCCAAAACAGTCAGCTGCAAAGTCAGCAGTTTGAATCCCGGGTGCCACGCAGTGGAGCGAGCTCCCACTGATAACTGCAGCTCCTGCCACCCTAGCAGTTTGAAAGCATATAAAATGCAAATAGATAAATAGGTACCGTCATAAAAAGCGGGAAGGTAAAACAGTGTTTCTTTGCAGCCATGCAGGCCAGATGGCCACAGACTTGCAGCACACTGTCTCTTGGGCTTGAATATTGAGATGAGCAACATCCCTAGAGGTGGGCATGACTAGCACGCATGTGCCGGGGAACTTTTATACAGCACTTCAAATGCTGGATTACAGCTGTCCTTAACCCTCACTAACATCTGGGGGGCCAACAAAGTACATGCACCTGCCTTGGGAGATGCATTTGCTCAGTGGGGTTACCTGTTGGGAGGGCCTGCAGGGGCCTCAGACAGGTTCACATTCTCCATCAGCCTCAGCGGGTGTTTTAGGGCTGAATCAGACCTACACGCAGGCACCAACCCTATAAAGCAAGGCCCTGAGAACACACGAGACAGGACAAAAGAGAACCCGCTTGGTGGAAAAAAAACTGAGGTTAAAAAATGTTTGTATTTTGTTCATGTTTGTAAACCGCCCAGAGTAGCTTTTTGCTAGATGGTTGCAGTATATAAATCAAATAAAAAAATAAAAAAAGATGTGTCTAAACAAAAAATTGGGCGACAGTCTCCCAAATAAAACGCCCCTCCCCCAAGGACGAAAGTCGTTTCTGACGATTGGCATCGGCAATCAAAAGGCGAGACCACACGGCCCTCTGGTGTATAATATCGGCCCGAAACGGGCACTGCCAACCTCTCGCCCCTCCCAGGAATGGGGCGACGTCCGTGTTCTGCAGAACGGAGTCTAAATACGGAGCGGGAGCGAAGGCCCGGCCCGATTCTCTCTCTCTCTCCCCCCCCCCCCCACTCCTGCCCGCCCGCTCGTTTCTTTGCGCATTGGCCTCCGCAGCCCGCCCGCCAGCCTGCCCGCTTCCCATGTGCTCTGAAGGCAGCCACTGGAGCAGCGGCGGCGGCGGCGGCGGCGGCGACTGTGGGCTGTTGCCGCCACTGCCGCGTCCAGCGCGCTCGGGCGGAGCCCAGGCAGGGCGAAGGGGAGGAAAGCGCGCGGTGGGGAGGGGGGGAGCGGGGAGGCGGCCTCCTCATTGACAACGCTCCACCCCGCCCCGCGCCGCGTTGCCTTCCTCCCTATCTCTGCCGCACACCCGCGCGGAGCGGAGGGAGGCGGAGGCCAGGGGCGCCACGGCCGCCACCACCACCACCTCCGCAGCGACAGCTGTCCCACCGCCCGCCAGGGCGCCCAAGCCGGAGCCAGCCGAGCCTTCAGGAAAGCAGCGGCGGCGGCAGCGGCAGCAGCATGGCGGGGCTGCGCTACCCGTCTCCAAGCGGCAGCTACTGCCGCACAGCCACGGCCATGAACCTCCTGCTCGGCGTCTTCCAGGTCCTCTTGCCTTGCTTCCGCCCCGGGGAGGCGCAGGGCCAAGGTAACGCGGGAGAGAAGCGAGCCGGCGGCCGAGCCGGGCTGCTGCCCGGGGTCCTGGGCTTGGCGGCGGAAGGATTGGCGTTGGCGGGAGGGGGTCGTGCCCGAGCTGAGGCAATGCCACCCGAGGGCCTCCCCCCCCCCCGGGCGAGGCTGTAAGGCAGCCCGAGTCCTCCTCCTCCTCCTCCTCTCTTGCCTTCTTTGTGCCGCGGCTGCAGCAGTGGCGCTGCTCCGCTCTCGGCGCCGCGCTCCCCAGCCCTTGCAGAGGCAGAGCCTGAGGCGAGCTCCCGCTCCTGCCCTTAAAAAGACTTGAAACAAAACGGAGGTGGCGGCTTCGTGGGTTGGCCCCTTTTCTCTTTCTCTCGCTCTCTCTCTCTTTTCCTCTCCCGCCGGTGTTGGCTCGGAAGGGCGGCTGGAGCCTCCTAAGGGAGCCGCGAGGCCAAGGGTGGCGGGAGGTGTGGGAAGAGAGAGAGGGGGGGGGCAGGGAGGCAGGCGGCGGCCGCAGCTGAGGGAGAGTGGGCGACGCGTTCCCGGCCCGAGGAGCGTGCGGGGCTCCTTCCATATCTCGCCTGCTGCTCCTCCGCCCTCGGGCGACACGCCGTTCGGCCTGTGGCTGCCGCCCTCTCGGCCCCTTTTTACAGCCTTGCCACGCTTGGCCTTGTTGGGGAGGGAAAAAAATAATAATAATAAAGGCCAGGGTTCGTCCCTCACGGGCTGCGCCGGGTTGGTCCTGTGAACGGCGGCGGCGGCAGCAGCTGCTGCAGCGCCTGAACATCGAAGCGCCGCTGGCGACCCTGAGGACAAAATACAACAAAGCCCGGGCGGCCGCGTGCGTGGTGCACGTTGCCCGCGGGGCGGAGAGGCCCCATCAGTGAAAGGGGGAAGGGGGGAATCCGTGCCAGTTCCCCGACGCGGCGGTGTTCACGATCCAGGCCTCCACGCTTCTCCTCTGCCTTGCTGTTCTCCCCACAACCCGCGCCCGCGCGCACCTGATGGCTTGCTTGTATTGGGCCCCACTGGGTTGGGGGAGGAGAATGAGGCTTCTGTTCTGTTGTTTTTGTTTCATCCTAGCCATCGATCCCATCCCCAACGTGGTGGAGCTGTGGCAGGCCGAGGAAGGGGAGTTGCTGATGCCTGCTCAGGTAAGGAAATCTGTACTGGAGGGTTGGTTGGTTGGTTGGTTGGGGAAGGAGGAGAATGGGATGTTGAGTAGGCCACCTGAAAAAGGAAAAGTCCCCACACCCCACATGGGGCCTTTGCTTCCTTGTGTGTATGTTGTGTCCTACAGTCTTGACGGACTCTACGTGACTCCATGTCCATGGAATTTTCTTGGCAGGCGTACTGGAGTGGCTTGCCAGTTCCTACTCCAGGCACCTACAGCACCTGGTATTCCCTGGTGGTCTCCCATCCAAGTATTAACCAAGGCCGAGACCCTCCTTAGCTTCAGAAGGCCAAATGAGTCAGCTCCTGTCAGCCTTGATCTGCTTGCCCTCCTCCTCCTCCTCCTCCTCCTGCAGCCTCCCTTTCAATAAGATTTTTGCCAGTCATGGCAGTTTCAGATCAAGAAATGGTGGCCTGCTGGCAGAACAGCATTTCTGCATCACCTTGACAGGTCTTTTTTTTTTTTTTTTGGTCCACACTTGCAGTTGGTATTTCAGTGTGACCTGTTTTTTGTCGTAATTGTCATGTTAAACCCATGGTGCAATATTTAACTGTTTAGATGTTGTATTTTAATCTTAAGGAGGTGTGGGCAATCTTGACTGTTCCTTGTTAATTAGTTTTGAGATCTGTGTGCACACTTCTGTGCAGGGGTATTCATTAATACTTCAGTACTGAATTATGCCTGGTCCCACTAGGAATCTTTTAATAATTTGGTTACAGCTTGCAACACTCAAAAAAACCAGCAACCCAACTAGTACTCCCCTGCCACATTATCTTTCACTAGTTTAACAGAAAATATAATAATACCATTGTACCTTTTCTGTACTGTGGATTCTCACCAGATTGTATAAATCTTACACCTTTTATACATTTTCTAATTCTTTCCAACAGGTAAAATGTTTATGAATTATTACAATATTAAGGAATTGTGAGATTAGACCAAGGGGTAGAAAACTGGTTGTAAGATTTAGATGGTTTCAGTTTAATACCGATACAGTACTTTCCCATGTAAGCAGATTGGTATACATTTTTATAGTAGTAAAAGAGACCAGTAAAATTGTATCAAGTCTGACTGCATGAATGGGCATAAGTTACATTGAATTCAGAAAGACAGACTTCTGAGTAAACATGCAGTGAGATTCAGAGAAAAGTTGCATTGTAGTCTTAACATGACTGGGCTGATGAAAGCTGAACTAATAATTCTTCCACAAGCAGTGGGCGCTTAAGATGGAATCCTCCTCTGCTCCATTTGGGCTGAGAAATAAGCAAAGTCTGCTGCAGAGAGGAAACTAAGGAGGCTGATTTCTGGAGAGCAAATCCAGTACTTGAGGCAACTGTAGATGGTGAATGGCCTCTGAGGAACCTGAAATGATTTGTCCCCTTGTATTTTGCTTCTTGAGCTATAGAATCATAGAATAAAGGAGATAGAAAGGCTCTCTACCGTCAGGGCCAACTCCCGACACCCCTCCCCCCGTGCATGCAGGAATCCAAGTTTAAGTGTAAATGACAGGTGGCTGTCTACCAGTCTCTTGAATACACTCACCACCAATTGAGGCAATAGGTTCTATTGTCGCATAGCAGTACTGTATCTGGCTTCCTGTAACTAGAGCCCATTATTATGTGTTCTGCACTCTGGAATGACTGAGAAGAGATTCTTCCTCCTCCTCTATATGACTACCTTTCAGGTATTTGAAGAGTGCTATCAGATCTCCTCTTAGTCTTCTTTTCTCAAGGCTAAACATGTCCAAATCTTGCAGTCTTTCATCATCAGGGCTTGGTTTCTGATCATTCTCATTGCCCTCCTCTAAAATAGTTCCAGTTTGTCTTCATCCTGCTTATAGTGCAGTGTCCACAGTTGGCTCCAGTACTCAAAATGAGGTGTAACCTGTACCAAATTGATTTGGAGGCTATGCCTCTGTTTATGCAGCTTAAATTTGCATTTGCCTTTTTTTTTGCAGCCACATTGCACTGTTACCTGATATTAACCTTGTGATCTACAACAACTCCAAGATTCTCATTGTCTGAAACATTGCTGAGCCAAATGTCCCATAGCTTGTAACTGTGCACTTGGTTTGTTTTTCTTAGGTGTAGAATTTTGAACTTAGCCCTATTTACTTTCATTTTGTAAAGATGTTTGGGATTTTCTTCCTATCTTCCAGAGGGTTAGATGTTCCACCCAATTTTGTATTACTTGCAGAAGTGAGAACCATTCCTTATACTATCTCATCCAAGTCATTAATAAAAATATGGAAGAGCATCAGGCCAAGGACTGAGCTTCGTAAAACCCTCCTTGTTGCCTTCTACCAGTTAGAGAAGAAGGCATTGATAATCATACTGTTTGAGTATGATTCTGTACTGTATTTACTGACAGTTCTATCCAGCCTGCACTTAATTTGCTAAGATCAACCCAAAGGCTTATATTAGCCAAGAATATCATGGTGTGCTTTGTCAAATGTTTTACTGAAGTCAAGATGTATTACAGCTACAGAATTCTCATCATCTACCAAGGTTACATAATAATAAAAAATAAGATTAGTCTGGCAAGATTTTTTCTTGACAAATTCATGTTGGCTTCCAGTTATTATTGCAGTATTTCCAATATGCTTGCAGAGTGACTGCTTGATAATTTGATCCAGAATTTTCCCTGGGATTGATGGCAAACCATCTGGTCTATAGTTTTCATGTTCCCTGTTTTAGAAGTCAGGGACAACATTAGCCCTTCTGGTACTTCACCCATCCTTCACGATTTCAAGAAAATGAAAGACAGAGGTTCTGAGATTCTCTTTGTTGTTGTTACTTGTCGTCAAATCACCTCTGGCATTTGGTGACCTTGTGAATGAGGCATCTTCAGAATATCTTGTCCCAAACTGCCCTGCTCAACTCTTGCAGTCTCAAAACCCTTGGTTTCCTTTAGTGACTCAATTCATCAAATAGCCATCCTCTTTTCTTGCTGTGTTCAACCTTTCCCTAAGAATCCTTGCGATATGCCCAAAGTAGGACAAGCTGACTTTCATCATTTCTAATGAAATGAAGACAGTCCTACTTGGGTCATTATGAGAGTCTGACCTTTCTGTTTTCTTGGATTTCCCATATGATAATGACTTAATAAGTCTTTATTCAGCCCTTTTAAATGGGTCTCCAACGTCCATACACAGGCATATCATACAGAAATCCATAATAGGTTCAGATGATGGAGGAGTTGAAAATTGGTGGAAGAAACATCAGTGGCTAGACACGACAGTGGCAGCAAGATCAGCTTACTGACAGAAAGCAGCAATGACTTCAAATGACTTTTAGAGAAAATGAAAGAAGAAAGTGCCAAAGCAGGACTGCGTCTGAATGCCGAGAAGCCAAAAATCATGACTATGGAAGAACTACACAACTTTAATGTTGTCATTGAAGAAGTTGGAAGAGAGGAGTTGTTGGTTTTTTGTTTTTTTTGCCTCAGTTCAGTCATCAATCCAAATGGAGACTGTAGTCAAGAAATCAGAAGAACACTCAGACTAGGAAGAGAACCAAAGAAGGAATTAGAAAAGATAAACAAGTGTAAGGATGTGTCACTGGAGAAACATACCAAGATCATTCACACTCTTGTATTTCCTATTACCATGTAGGGATGTGAAAGCCATGTAGGAAAGAAAGCTGACAGGTAAAAAAGTTAAATCATTTGAAATGTGGTGCTGGAGGAGGAGAGCTTTGTGGAAACCCTGGCTAGCCAGAAAGACAAACAAGTGGGTTCTAAACCAAATCAAGCCTGAACTTTTTATGAAGGCAAAAAAATTGAAACTGAGGCTCCTACTTTGGGCACACCAACATAAGGCAGGACTCTGTGGAAAGACAACAATGCTATTAAAAGTTGAAAGCAGCAGCGGAAGTTGAAGACCCATATGAGACAGAAAGACTGACTAAAAGGTTGAGGTGGTGAGATCCGAGGAAGGCTGTTGAGGGCAGGACATTTTGCGGATGCTGTAGCTTGTTTAGGGGATGACTTGATGGCACATAACAACATCCATATACAGTAGACCTTGACGCAGCTCTTTCTCCTTCAAACCTTGTGGTGTAGTATCCCCCAGGCCCAAACAGTGACTTTTAGGTCATCCAAAGAATGTCAAAGTAGATTGAATTTTCTAAAACAAATGTGTTACCAGCAATGTGTAGCCTGCACTTTGTAATTAAAAATTGTAAACCGCCCAGAGACTACTTGTAGTAGTATGGGGCGGTATATAAGCAGAACACTTTGCTTTGCTTTGCTTTATCTAGTGTCAAATTTA
Source organism: Phrynocephalus versicolor (assembly GCA_023846285.1). NCBI lineage: Eukaryota > Metazoa > Chordata > Lepidosauria > Squamata > Agamidae > Phrynocephalus > Phrynocephalus versicolor. The sequence continues at coordinate 39,399,196 of JAHTLZ010000330.1, forward strand.
TGTCCATTAATTATTTTGTGTACAGAGTGGACGTTTTGCCCTGTTATGTGGAGTAGAGAAAGCATTGCTGGTAAAGAGTAGCCTTCCCACTCCACCCCTTCTGTCTAATGTGAGAATGTAGGATTAGCCCAAAGAGGTATATCAGCCAACATTCTGTTCACCTGCAGTGGCTAAACTATACTGATCCTGGCGCAGTGGTTAAATGCCTGTACTGCAGGTAAAACTGTGCTCATGACCTGGGGTTCAATCCCAGATAGCCAGCTCATGGTTAACTCAACCTTCCATCTTTCCAAGGTCAGTAAAGTGAGTACCCAGCTTGCTGGGGGGTGGGGGGGCAATGTGTAGCCTGCATAATTAAATTGTAATCTGCCCAGAGAGTGCTTGAAGTGCTATGGGGCGGTATATAAGCAGAACACACTTTGCTTTGCTTTTGATTGGGTGAAGGTCTTGAGCTGATTTAGAATATCTAATTTTCCCCCTGTGTTGACCATCTTCACTGAGAGCAAACCAATTTTATTGCTCTGTGGAATATTCAACCATTTTCCATGTCCTTGAAATCTGAGTTAGTAAAAAAGCCTTTACCTGAAAATGTACCTTTTAGATACCTGTGTTTGTTTGTTTTTGCTGCAAAAAGTCAAGAGTCTTGTGGCACTGTAGAACAAATAGGTTTCACTTGGTGTAAGCTTTTGCAAGCTATAGCTGGCTGCAGTCTAGATTTTTTTGGTGCTAAATAGAATATGTTTGTCTTTAAGGTGCTGCAAAGTTTGTTGTCTTTACCTGAAAGATACTAGAAATATTACGTATTTTTCCTCTCTTATACATCAGCTATTTCTTTCCTTTTTGCTATTAGGGGCTTTCTATAAGTAAGTTCCTCTTCTGATCCTTTCCTCTCAAGTCTCTTTTCTACTTTCACTATGAAAAGTTTATTGGTCATGACTTCCTTACTAGCATGTATTTAGAAACATGCTAATTCTGAAATAGAATCTGGCTCACTTTTAGCATTTCCAATACTGGTAATTATAAAAAATGCTAGTGCGTTTAAGCAAGATCTGTCTAGTCCTTGCTCAAACTGATGTGAGAGAATTAGAGGAAGTGGATTCCAGAAAGAAAGTCATGTCCATCTGTTTTTGGCTGTAGCTTAAAATCCCTTTTAAGGAAGGAGTTTCTTTTTGCATTCTTGTTGTTTGATTTCCCCCAGTGACTTGCAAGGTGTTTTGTTTGCTTTTGTTCATCCTATGTGTGTGATTCTGATGCTAAGATATGCACAAAATGATTTATCTGGCTAAAAACAAGTCTCAAGAATTACTTTCTTTGCATGTTAAAATAGATTCAGAAGTTTTTAACTCTTAGGAACTGACACTTGAAACATGATTGAATGACTTTAGGATGGTCATAGAAAGATAGGAAACTGACACACTCCTACACCCCAGTTATTTAGGAGTAAGAATGAAGCAAACAATGACAAGGAATAGACTGTTACATATCAGCTGAGGGAGATAAAAAAAACTGATTTGGTGGAAGAGTCTTGCCTTCATGTACAAAAAGATTATCTTAACCATTAGTAGCCTAAAAGGGAAATAACAGACTTCATTAAGTTGTGCTTATCTGTTTACCTGGAAATGCCCTTCGCTTGCCACAGGCAGTTTGTGTGGGTAAACATTTTGCAGCCTTGCTTTAGGATATGAATAACAGGACTGAAAATAAGTCCTTATATTCTTTTTTTTAAGTACATACCGAAATTTTAGATGTTCCATAAAATGGCGGTGTCTTTCTGGATTTATGTATATATGCCTTCAAAACGATTATTCTTTCAGGTGAAGAGTAATTTCATGATGGGAGTGGCTTTTCTCTCAGGGGAAGAGTCATATCTTTGTTGGAGTTGCTGTAAGTGAAGCCCCTCCTTCACACACCTAATCACTGTCTCAAACTGCCTTCCTGGCTTGGTGAAGATAAGTAGTTAGGGAAGCTTTTTCATTTAAAAAAACACACACATCAGATCAACAGTAATTGCTACGTGTCAATATAAACCATTGAAATGGATATGAAAACAACCACAAATTGCTGGTTTGTTTTGAAATTTCTTTTGTAGGAAGATTGGCTAATCTGTCTTTAAAGGGGACAAGATTTCCTCTCACTGTTGTGGTATTTATGGGCATAGATAAATAAATAATGTCATACTGACAGCAGTCTTTTTTTTTAATGAAAAACTTATGTCCCCAACAGCTTCCCCATGACAGAAAGGGCCCCAAAGGGGGACTTGGGGACCTGTGGGTGGGGAATTGTTTATTCTTGGATACTTGCCTTGGCTGATGACATCATCACCTTTACCTGGCATTCCTATGCAAATAGTATCTGAGCTGGGGTTTTTGACTCCAGTTCCTAGCAAAGATTCACAGACACTTTTACAGTGCAGGTTTTGTGCAGTGTTTGGAAACAAAATGACAAAGAAATTATGCAAGGTTAATAAAACATTTAAAGAAAAGATGCATAGTAAAAATAATAAAACTAAGCTTTATTTAATTAAAAGTGATCAAACGTGGAAAGTAGCTGCTGCCTAACTAATATGAATGGTGCCCAAGAGACTTGGAAAAAAATTGTACAGAGGGCACTGCCAGCTGATTAGAGGTCATTGCATCGGGTTGCTTCCTGAAGCAGTAAAGTGTGATAAAGTTAATCACTAGTTTGTATTGGACTATAGATAAAACTTGCCATTGTGTCTTGATCCTATAGAACTTGTGTGAGTGAGGTATACTCGAGTTGACTTGGGCGATCTTACATTTAGAGGCTGTGGTATAATCTGTTGAATGTTTTTAAAAAACAAAGGACTCCTACTGATAACATTTTTGTTAGATCAAAATGCCAAATCTTGAAGTATCTCCCAAAGAACCTGGTTTGCTGTAATAAGATTAATAATCAAGAAGGGTCTGAAGTTCCTTTTAATATTCTTGTGCTAAACCACATCTATATCACATTTAAACCCCACTACAGATTAACTGGTGTTATCCTGATAATGCGCCAGAAGCAGAGATCCAGAGCCTTTAAACTGTTTTGTTATATGTGATGTCTGCAGCCAAAGGCTTAAAGAAATGACTTATTAAGACAGGGTATGTTTGAATGAGCAACCCTGGAGACATTCTTATAGAGAATTTCAAAAGGTTCAAGTTTGTGGTCACCATCCTGTACGCAACAACCAGCTATAAGGAGAACTCTTTAGTTTGCATATTTTAACTGCACATTTTCACATGCACATGCTTTGCTACAGAGCCATTGCTGCAGCTGTTATCAACCCCCAGAGGTTGTCTACAGTTTGAATTTCAGGGGGTGGGGTGGGAGGATGGAATACAATATCCCTGTGACTTTTGCCATCAAAGTGTTATATGCAAGTGTAAGTGGAGAGGAATGGCAGCTTCTGATAATCAATAGAAAATTCAAAGTTCTTTACTACTTCTTTGCCATGGATAAAAAGCATCCAAACTTTAAGTGGACCATCATTTAGAAGCTTGAAGCAAAGATTCTTTGCAAAGAGAGAATTGAGAATGATTTGTGCACATAGTGTTTGTGAATGAGATGTCAGAATTATTGGTAGCAAGTGGTTGGGCTGCCAGCAGTGGTCTTTGGGGACATCAGTTCCCATGGCCTAAGCTTATGAATGGAATGCCACTTGTCATCTCTTCAGTAAAGCAATGATTTCCGGGACTGTCCCACGAGTCTTCAAGCAGCTATAAATGCTGATATGACACTATAATTTCCCCTTTCTTCCCATTGCTTAATGCTCTTGTTCCACTCATTTTACTCTGTGTTAAATGCCTACTTACAAATTATTCTTCTAGCTATAATTTGGCTGTTCAGTTGTATGATTTTCACACGGTGGGCTTTTGACCAACGTTAGAAGGATAATTTTAGATTAGATGTCAGTTTGTGCTTGTAGCAAAGGAGAAACTCCTGAACAATCAAAAGCAAAACAGAACACCTCCAACACCCAATGAATGCAAATTTGCAAACACTGATGTTTTTACTAAAACATTTGTAAGGAACCTGGTATTGATGGCAGCTGTATTAGAATACCCCGTTCAAATTGATTCAGTGTGTTATAATGTATTCTGTATAACTGTTAAAAACTTTGATGGCTTTTACCATCTTATATCTGAATGCGAAGAAGCAGCTAGGCTGAGATAGGTGTGGAAATGAAATAGAGTTCATGTGCTTAAACTGTGGTGTGAAGTGTTTTGAAAGAAAAAATTCTGTATTGGGAGAATATTTAAAAAAAATAAGAATTCATACAAAAACATTGGTGGGGTTAGGTCAGAAAAGAGGATTGTGATCTTGAACTGATGTACCTGATGCCAAATACAGTGGTACACTGACTTATGATGCCCCTGACATCTGAGAATCCTGACTAAGAGGCGTGCTTCCGTGGTCCCCCCTCTCCCACCGGATGCTTACGAGCAAAAGATAGGGTTTCCCTGACTTGCGGGTTTTTTTTGAAACTGGTTCTCTCATGGTGCTTTGCGTCTGGGAGGTTTTAAAACACCGGCACCATGCTTCCCAACCTCCCTTACACACTCTCGAGCTGGGTGCTAAGGAAGAGTGTGCATGGTCATGCAGACTACTTCTTGGAAGGGGCGATCCATGCTGACCATGAACATGCCTCTCTACCACCTGGCTTGAGCATGTGCAAGGGAGGCTCATCCATGCTTGCAAGCAGCCCCGGGGAAGTGGCAGTGGCAGATCGGATCCGCTGCCTCTGCTTGCCTGGGTTGCTATGTCACTTTTGAAAATGGTGAACTCCCCCCCCCCAAGCTTCATAGGGTGGGGGCACACCATTTTCAAAAGCGCTTGGGTTGATGGCGCAAACAACACATGTTTCCTCCCCCCCCATGGGCTCGTTGGGGAGGGGGAAGTGGCAGTTCATTTAAAATGTGTTCATGCCACTGACCCAAGCGCATGGGTCCGTGGCACGAGCACATTTTAAACAATGTGCACCTTATCCCCCCCCGCAATGCAGGGGGGGGGGTTGGGGAAAGGCAAGTGTTAAAGCAATTTCCCATAGAAATGCATTGACATCCTTCCCTCAGGAATGGATTAATTTATTTTCAATGTATTCTTATGGGAAACCACTCCCCGACTTAAGAGTGTTTGCTCGGAACAGATTATTCTCATTAGTCGGGGTTCCACTGTAGAGATCCATTTTTGGTCAACAGAAAATATTTAAGAGCATAGTGACTAAATGCTGTCAACACTTGGGTCCACTTGGACCAACCATGACATGCAAAAACATGAAGATTTTCATGACATCTGGGTCATACATTGCAGATTCCCAGATCTAATGGAAGCTTGTATAGAAGTCATTCAAAAATTCCTGTTTTTTATAGTACATAAAATGTGGCAGCCAGTTTGAGGTAGTCTTTAAAGTTGCTTATGGAAGTAATAAAGCATAGCTTTCCATGCTTAATCTCGTGGTGCAGTAGTTAAACTGGTGTGGGCAAGCCAAAACTTGTGTTTCAACCTGGGTTCAGCCCCAGGTACAGTAGTTGACTTGAGGTTCACTCAGCCCTGCATCCTTCCAAGGCCAGGACATTCCTGTATTTTCCCATCTATAAGAGGCTCCCATGTATAAGATCACCCAAACTTTTTCGACCCAAAATTAGAGTTTCACAACCACACTGTTCTCTCCTCAATTTTTAGCCTAACAATTTTAGAGGAAAATATAGTCTTATACATGGAAAATACTGTAAGTATTCATCTCACAGGAGAAGGGGTAGTGTGTAGCATGAGTAATTAAATTGCTAATCACCCATAAATTTGAGTACTATGGGGCAGTATATAAGAAGCACATGTTGCTTTTTTTTACAGCAGTTTTAAATTATCCTGTGTACATTTACTTATAACAAATAATGATGTATATTTGCTCTGTTATCTTTGACTTTTAAATAATTATTGTCACTGCTTCTAGTCTTCACCAGTTATATGTATCTAGTTTATGATGTGGATCATTTTGTTTGTTCAGCTAACAGGTGGCAAGCAGCTATTGCCCAAATGAAAATTTCCTCTGCCACCGTGGTTATTAGAGAAAGTTATTAAATATTATTTATATTGGATTGAAAAATGTAGCAAGCCAATTAGAACATCAAGTTAAATGTAATTGACTAGCTTTGGAGGGAGGCTTGGTAATTTTTGCAGGTGCATGGAAGCTCGCATCAGTTGCTCAGAACAGGTGTCATCTTTGTTCCCTAGGCTGAGTCAGAAGAGGATGTGGAGGAACATTCACAAGAACAGAGGTGAGCAAAATGAAAAAAAATAAAAATAAAAGCATTTTAAATCATGAAAAATGTGCTATTCCATTTGGTAAAAGGAAACCCAGTTATTCTGAACACTGTAATATATATTGCATTCTTACCCAAGAATGAAGATAAACCATTTGGATTATTTATTTATCATTGTGAATAAGAGTCATTATTTTCTTTATATTCTTTGACTGTTCTTTCTGTGATCCTTTTATGTCAGTTAAAGGGCTGGTATTCATATAGTAGTGTTGAACATTATAAAAAAAATTACTTAAACCTCACAATGTGTGAGTAAAATGTCAGTGCTAGATGCCATCTTAAAATTGAAATCATAATAGAGAGAGATATTTTTTATACCTTAGGACAAGACCATGCATAATGATGGTACTATCAGCCTGACTGCATATTTATATCTAAACAACCCCCCAACTATACACATATGCATATATATTTATATGTGACATTTTAGTTAAATATTTGTGTGTGTGTTTTTAACATAGCCCTCTATAATTGGATCCATTTCCAATTTCAGAGTGTCCACACAGAAGGAAATAAAAATTAAAGACAGTGCAGAAGAGGGAAAGATCTTGTTTTGTTTCTGTTTCCTAAACATTTTAAAATGGATTCATGGTCTCTCTCTCTCTATTTCAGTCTTGTTACTTCCATCCTTTCTTCGGCAAACAATTAAGTGTCTTCCATTATTCCAATCTTTATTTACGGTCTTTGACCAAAATATTACAGCGACAGTCTAAATAGGGAATAAAAAAAATACAATAATACAAATAATACACATGAACAAGGAAGTAACAGTTAAGTGTAGAGCAAGATGGTAGCTGCATCACATCTTATCCACTCAGCCACTTTCAGACTTTCTAGTAACAGAAATAGATGTCCCCTATTGCATTATTTTCTGCCAATTTACCTCTCTAAGAGCTTGCATTCCAGACCATGAATAGCTTCTACATAAGTTACTATTTGTGTTTCTTATACTTATCACACAAATGAATACCAGACTTTGAAAGTGGGTATACAGCTCAACCACGGCTATTCGTTTAGTAAATTATAAATAACAACAGAAAGTGAAATTGTTTTGTAGGAGGGAGGTTGAGCATGGAGATGTTCTTGTTTTACAATCCATGAGTTCCAAGAAGCTGCTGTGTTATTTCACGGCCAGGACGTCATAATTTAAAATGAACTTCCAAGCTGGCTAATTCAAGAGGTCTAGTTACTTAATTCTGAAAGCTAGGTGTGTGCTACTCTCACTGTCTAATTAATATTTAGTGGTAACCGTGAATAAACTTTTTTGCTTGTTTGTAAATGTAATTTTTCAATAACCCCTGAGGGGAGTTGTAATGTAATTGGATAGATCAGAAACTTGCTTGCTACTTTGTAATGCCACATTGTGTTTGTGTGTGCTTGGTTTTGAAGAGAATTTTCAAGCTTAGTTTGAAAATGTCTGGAGAGAGAAATGTATTTGGCTTGGCCAATGTTTGTTTATTATTTTTTCAGCCCTAAAGATAATAATATATAATGTTATGTTCTTTTAAAAAGTGTATAGGTTAATTATAGAATTGGTAAATACACAGGCAGCTGAATTGCTATGGATGTGCATTCATGTACCCCAGAGCTTCTGTTTTAGGTCATTTAAAAATGATCTGGTGATAAGAGTAGGAAAGTTTGTTTTCTTGACAAGCCAGTGTCTGTCTTGGATGAGAAAGAAATGTCTGCAAGTAGTTCTCTAAAATACCATTGTGTTAGGACTCGCTGAGGGTTCACGGAATTCTTTGCAGCACTGAACTTTTGCAACAGAAGTATATTATGAGGGGCTATTCAAAGTTTCAGCTCACCAATCTCTAACTGTTGATTCATTTTAATAAAATGGCGTTTTCTTCTGGTTAGGGTAAAAAATATTAACAAATTTGATTCACATTTTCTTCACAGATTGTTCTTTGGAAAGATCAAAGCTTTAAACTCATTATTTTTGTTGAATTTTGAATAGTTGGCAATAACAATTAACCAGGTTAATTCAGCCAGAAAAAAAGGAGGCAGTGGAGGAAAAACCAATTTCAGTTTAGCTTTATCTCAGATTGTCCTTATAGTACTATGTCCTTACTATATAGTTTTCTTAAGGAAGACTGCACGGTTTGCAGAAAGATGATACACTTTCATGAACTGTGTGGTTCTGCATATGTTTTCCTGATAGTTCCTGATATTTTGCTGTTTTAATCTTTTGAAACTTGGAAGTTTCATGTTTAAAGAAGAATGAAAAGCTTTCATTAGATATCAGCTCTTACATCGAAATTGGTTGTAACGAGGATGGTAATGTAGTTATCTGTATAGGGCTGGCCACGTGGAGTGTACTGTGTGTGTGTGTGTGTGTGTGTGTGTGTGTGTGGTCCTCTCACAAGAAATGTAGCTCATCTGTTTTTCTAAACAAAGCTCTGCCCGTATGGGTGTTTGTTCAGAGGCCCTGTTTTGGAGCTGTATAGCAGTTTCATTTCTCAGCGTTGTGGTTGCATGACCTCATGTCCTTTGAGGCTATATGTGGGTTAAGCATTTTCTCATCATTCAGATTAAAAGGCATCGCAGTTTTGTGCATCCCTATGGTTTGCTCATATATTTCACAACATAGGTTGAGTTAATCAGAAGTCAGAATTCAGAGCAGAATTTAAAGGCAAGTTGGCTTAGACATAATGTCCTGCATGTTACCTTTTATTACTGAGGTGAGACCCTTAAGATAAGAAATTTACTGTGGTAAGAATTTCACATTGTGGTTGTAAGGACAGATGCCACAAGTGCTTTCATGAAGTAAGTGCACAGCTCGCTGTTAAGAGATAAATGGAAAACATTTTAGAAACAAGTCCTACATGACATAAACATTGTATCTCTCACAGTCTTTATATTTTTGCTACTAGTTTGCTAACACTGGCAGGGTTGATTAAAAAAAAGAAAGTGTAGGAGAACCAGTGAAATCATTGTCTGCACAATAATCTAAAATTTGATTAGTGCTAGACTCACTAATGTGCAACACTGAGGCAATATTTTTAGAGCAGGGGATGGTTACTTATCTGTATGATTTCATACATTCTGTTTTTGTAAACCCAGTTGTGACGATCCCGGGTTTTCTAATGCAGCCACCAATAAATTTTATGCTTTCTCATATAAATTAGTGAATAGAATCTGACATTTTCTTCTTGGTTTCAAATAGAAAATATGTTTATTGAAGTTACAGGAATAGAATAAATAATAAAGTAACATCTTATACTTTTCACTTTATTTATACTGGCTTTAATGTTAATCAGTGTACCAAACATATGACTCCTTAATACAGGCATGTCCAAACTTCAGCCCTCCTGATGTTTTGGACCACAACTCCCAGAATTCTAAGCTTAGATTGCCAGTGACAAAGTACCGTGGGAGTTGCGGTCCAAAACATCTGGAGGGCCGAAGTTTGGACATGCCTGCTTTAATACAACAACACAATATTTTCAAAGTCTCAGTTGCTTACTTCCTGTAAATCTTAATCAGACCATAACAATCCCTATCAGGTCCCTATTCTATTTCCCTCACTCTACACTGACATTCATCAGAACCCTATCTGCCCTATCCAGTAGTCATTCTGACACTTGTTTATACAGTATATACATATTAGCCCTGCCCATGAGCTCTACTATTGGCTAAACAAAACAGAATATTTAATATTAATGAGGCAATCCCCCCTTCCGTCACACCAGTGATGTAGATTAGGAATTGATTTAGCAATTTAAGTTAAGTCCATGTTGCTTATATTTGAACAATTCTCGACATCAAATGGCAAGATAAAAGTCCCTGACACTGAAGTCTTAGGGGGGAAACACAGGTGATAAGCATTTTTACAATCTTGAAACAAGGACAGCTTTGATGTGCTTGCCATGTTGTCAGGATGTCGGACAGCCAATTCCCAAAACATTGTCTGTGGGGAGCATCATTTGAATGGTGGCCAAAAGAAACCGTATAAGAATCCACTGAAGACAACATTAAAAGAATTCAGTATGAACCATGTCAGTTGAAAAGCCCTCACTCAAAACCAGAGTCCCCAGTGAAATGCTGTCAAAGAAGAGACTACTTTCCCACCCCTAAACCATTTGGGAGCTACAGGGGAAAAAGAGGAACGAGAAAGGATGTGCCTTCTTGACAGCTTAACAAGATGAGGATTAGCTAACCTGCCCCCGCTGCTTTTTGTATCTTCCAGGCTCATATGAGGCAGGTTAGTCCACCTGCAGGTCCATCAGTGTGTTGCTGCTTGTCTTGAGCCACTCACTTCTCTTTTCTCCCCTAAATGATGGATCTGACAGAGATGGTCAACTTAGAAGGTGTCCATGTATACTATGCATGTTAAGGTGAAGACAGACTTCTGCTTGAACAAAAAACAAATAGCTAACCAAATCTTGTATACGATGGAGGAGGAGAATGGTGCTTTGTTGAAGGAAAGGACACATGCCTGTCCTAGAAATCACCTTGAAGATTGTGTTGTAGGTCCCACTTGGTTTTTCTGTTACTGAAATTGGAAGTGCTGTGCCTATCAGGCTTCTAATGGGTTTGGGCAGCAGTGTAAGGTCCCCATAGACCGTTCTCCACAAGGTCCAGAATACTGAAACTGGCAGAGAAGAAAGCAGAATTGGTGGAAACGAACTGATTGTAACCTCATCTAACTTGCATGATACAGTACTTGATCACTCGTCATGATTCTTGGGGATGGTGGGAGCTGTAGAACTGCTGGTGAAGATACTCCGTAGTTTGTGTCACTCGGCCCTAGGGAATTTTTGGTCCTAAAGATGCTTTGGAATGCATTTCTTGCAGTCTGTTAGCAATGTCCATTCTGGGTAAAGCTTCTGGGACATCAGTTCGAAAACATCTGAGTGCTCCAGGAGTCCCTGCTTTTATATGTAATCCATATTGCAAAACATGTAAGAGGCGCCAGTCTAAGGAAAGCTAATTTGCAGTAACTTATTTCCTATTTTTTACTTTTCTTTCTTTCTTTCACCTTCAGTTTTACCTTGCTCTTCAGCCAGGCTTTTCCTTAGCAACGGATTGTGAAGGAGATTATTCTTTATATACGTATGGGGTGCTTTCCATTATGTTGCTTCTAAATCTGTTTAAAGTAATGGTTTTACCTAATATTTTAAACTTATTGTTATTAATTCTTTAATATTGAAATAATTTACTATTTTTTAGAATTTTAATGTTATGTTTCTAATAATGAAAGCCACCTTGGGTCCCTTTTTAGTAAAAAGGCATGATTAAAAAAACACTCTGCAGCATTTCTGGGGGGAAAAATACTGTATGATATAATAAAGCAAAACAAAGTAGCAACAGCTGCACTAGTTGCCAGTTTGCTTCTGGGTTCAGTTGAAAGTGTTACTAATTTACTTTTATAGCTTGGGCACATGATACTTCAGAGACTCTCCTGACTGATCCCTAAGATAAGAAGGCCTTTTCTGTGTCTCTTATGGGCTAGAACAGAATTTTAATCTTTGCTTAAAAATATTTTGGGGATTAGAAATTGTAAGATCAATTCATTTATGCAATGTTTAAAGGAGGAAATGTTTGATTTGTTGAATTATTTTTTTTAAATTAAACACTTTAAAAAAGGGTGGGGGTCACAGGATGCCAGTGACCCCTAATGGTACATTTGTAACTAGATATTTTTTTTTTGGGGGGGGGAGTTACTTTAAAATGGCCTTTCCAAATCTCAGGGTTTTTTTCTAGGCACAAATAGACATACAGTATAATTTTTCTGGAAACTTTGGGGGAAAGCTTCCTCCCATCCCCAAGTTTTCAATTATTTCCATGGTTCCCCCCCCCCACTGTGGCTTTAGGATATCCTCAAATTTATACCTCTAGACACAAATCCATAAATGTGATGTTTTGCTAGAGATAGTATGACCCAGCAAGTCAAAAAATGTTAAAGATGGGCCAGACATTTTGTTTCAAACATGGAATTCAAACAGTTTGTATAACATAAAATCTGTACAACATAAAAAAATCCGGAGATAAGGGAAATTTGCTTAACAGAATCGCCTATGGGGCGAATCCATACAACATAAAATGATCGTGATTAGGGATTACTCTGTTTTCAACGCATTCCTATAGGAGATTTGTATAAAGGAAAATTTGCTTAACATAATTTCATTTGGAATGAATTAATTCCTTTATACAAGGTACCACTTGTAGATTTGTTTCCGATTGTGCAGTGTGTATTAAGGTGCCTTCAGCTTTATTTTTCTGTGTAGTTGTTCAGGTTATAGAAATCGATACCTACCATACCTATGGGATAATCACATAATTAAATATAATGGGCTTCTAGTCTCATGTGAGTAGTATAGTTAGATAAATGCTTCTAGAAATTTGTTTGGAAACAAACATACCCATGACCTGAAATGGAATCTGGCATGATTTCTAGGGCCCCACCTAGAGATGTAAAATTTCCAGAAATTTTGAAGCTCAGAAAAAACCTGGGTTTTTTCCACCACCACCCCGGGAAAAACAACTTTTTGGAAAAATTTGGGGAAAATGCTACATTAGCACACACACACCCTTTTTTACAGCTTGAAAGTCATCCTGTTACTTTAGGAACATACAATATGACTATGGATAATTTGACTTGGCATAAAATTATCACAACTAGCATACTAAAATATAGTGTATCTAAACAATTATTACAAAGAGAATTTACTTTTAAAATAATATATATTTGTAATTGTAAGTAACAAATGGGGTACCAATCTCCTGAACTGTTGATTAGTTTATGTGGAACAAAAACATTCTACAAAACCCTAAACGATATATGTAGAAAATTCCAAAGAGATAACTCAGCTGTTGCTGGAGTCTTGTTTCAACAATTAATAAAATACGGTGCCACTTTTAAAGCTGTGTATGTGGCAGTGGTTGCTATGTAGAGAAATATACATGATTTTTTTTTAAAAAAATGACTTGCCCTAGCTTCCTGTTGCGTACTGAGTCAGATTCAAGATTCTGATGATGACCTCTAAAGCCTTTCACAGTTTGAGAACTACGCTACTTGTTGCAGCCTATTTTCCCAAGGTCATTATTACCCACTTGAAGAGGCCTATGGTACTTCAGTCCATTTCACAAAATAACAAATTTGAAATCAACACATTAAAGTAAAGTGCTGTTTCCAGGCCTTGGGCTAGAGGCATAGTTGATGACAAGAATTAGGGCAGTCATTTTGCCTGGTGAAATATGGAGATCCTGCACTGTAGTAAAATATCTAAACTGATTGTTGCAGTGAGGTGTTGGACACATCCTGTACAAGCTGCTCAGGTGTTGAACTTTTGATGCAATTGACTCTTGTGTGAGGATGCAAAAAGCTTTTGTGAAATGTGTCCCATTTTTGCTTATTGCACTTTTGTGATAGTGGAAATGTTTATGCATTCACACAGAAAAGGTGAATTTATTTATTTATTAACAAGATTTTTTTAGCCGCCCCACTACCAAAAGGTCTCTGGGCGGCAACGAAAAAAATTAGAAACAAAGGAACGTTCAAAATGCTTTTCCTGAAAACAGGGTGCATTAGGATTTGTGTTAAACTCCTACACTTTCTGGACTCTTAGAAATCAATGGAAAGGAATAGAAATAGATATGCTTCATTCCACATGGTGGTCCGATTCTCAGATGATTGCCAGCATTGGAATTTCCCCCTGAAAGGACTATACAGTGGTACCTTGTATAAAGGAATTAATTCATTCCAAATGAAATTATGTTAAGCAAATTTTCCTTTATACAAATTCTCATATGAATGTATTGAAAACGGAGTGATCCCATTTTTATGTTGTACGGATTCTCCCATTTGGTGATTATGTTAAGCAAATTTCCCCTATCTCCGGAATTTTTTATGTTGTACAAATTTTATGTTATACAAGCTGTTTGTTGTACAAGGGTCCACTGTATATACTTATATATCTCTCAGATCTAATACATTTGCTCGGAGTGAGGAACTGAGCCCAAGGCTACCATTATATGAAGCCAGCCAAGTGTCTGTTGACTCTTAGGACTGCTTGCCTCAGCTAGGCTGATGAGCTGCAGTATCCTTCTTTGGACGGTGATCTTCTCTGTGATTTTCAGCTACCTTGTGGGTGTTACACTACTTCAAAGAGGAAATATGACAGTTGGGTCCCTAAAGTTCATCATGAACAACAACTTCCAACATCTCACGCTTTCTGTTTCATACTGTTAACAAAATATATTCCCTTTGTTAATATGTGTTTAAGATCTACTACTGTGTGTCTTGACATATTTATATTTGTAACTGTATACAGGTAGTAATGCCTTTGAATGTAGGTCATTGGGAAGAACAGCCTTAAGTACTCCCTTTCTTCCTGTGCTATTGTGCCTATTTTTCATATATCGTGGGAATATATGCCCTTCTTCCACAATCCCCTCTTTCTAGTTAAGTAGGATGATTATTTTATTATTTGCATTTCATTAATGAATTGCAAAGTGGTCGGTTGACTCTGACCATCAGTATTGCTTGTGCCACTGAAATGTTATTGAGATAGTAGGAAGAAGAGATTGTTTTAGATGAGTATTTGGTTTATTTTTCAAAGGTTTCCATAGGGAGGCTTGAAAAAGACACTGTACAGCAGAAGAAAGAACATAGATCCTTAAGTTTACAGATGGTGACAGTTGCATTGTCTGGGTATTCATGGAAGGGCAGCCAAGTGTCAGACTAACCCTACACCCCTATTGTCAACCTCTGCTGTTTCATGCATGCTGCTTTCATATGGCTAAACATGCTTTCAGTTATTTCTCAACATTTTTATTCTGTTTATTTAATGGAAGGTTATATTCAAAATAATATTAAAGGCAAATCCCTGCCATTTATGTGTGATACAAACACAAACATTCTCATGGCTGGCATATCCCCCCCCCCCCCGAGTGGAAATGAATAAGAAAGTGACACATATTGATGATGTTGATGGGATTATGCTGTTGAAAGATGATACAATCTCTCTTAGATGAATTCACACACAATGCTAAACTGTGGCTTCGCCTTATGTGGTTGAGCTCCAGACTAATGTGGTCCTCTAATCTTCTCTTGCTTCAGGTATGTTCTGGAAGTTCCACTCCTATTTTCAGCTAATCACAGTTTCTCTTTCTGCCCAGATCTGATGAACCTGCCTGTCATTTGAACTATGATGGCCATTGTATTCAAACCCAGGCATAGCGTCTTAACTGTGGCATCACATTATTTTATACTGCAACCATGACCAATGAAAGAAGCACACTTTAGAGTTTCTGAGATTATCAACCTTTTTTTCAGAATTTAACAGCACTTAAATTCTAGTGCTGTTGCTAGCACCCAAAGTTTTCTGCCTCTCAGCAGTAAAATTTAGGTGGGTAGCAGAACCATTTTGTTGCTTCTGCTGCAGAACAATTGAGAAATCCAAAATTCTGGCAGAATTACTGTAGTTCACCCAGAGATCCACTAGCATCTGCAGAAGTACTGTTGCTTGGCATTGTAAGTTACATTTAGATTAGGTCCATTCAGTCAGTGTGGATTTGGTGATTTAATGCCTCTAAGCTTAGCTGAGTCAACATACCTAAAGTAAGTCATAACTAGAACAGGCCTATATGAATCAGTGGAACATACAGAGGGGATTGACTCACCTACTCCTCACTGAGTCAGTGGGACTACTCAGCTTCAACTTACTACTGTAAGCTAAGCAACAGGATTTCACTCAATAATTGCAATTTAACAAACTTCAACTTGGAAAACTAATAACAAAAAACCTTCTCTTGCAACAAAACCAAGCAAAACTCCAATTCTGCTTTTGGGGGGGGGGGTCAAGGTTGCATGGTGAAAGGGCTTTCCCACAATAAATTACTGTTTGTCATTTTTTTCCAAAGCCGCCTTTCTACAAGAAGTGACAGAAGAGTGTTGAAGGGCCTCTTTTTGACCAGCTCCTTGACCCGTGGCTTACATGCTTTGTTGCTCTTAACTGCTTTTCTTTAGTGCCAATTTGATTTCTGTTTCAGGGTTTTCATTTTGAACCTCATGCTCCCCACCTCTTGCGTAAAACTTGCCTGCCAGGAAGAGGATTTCCTTTTGAACAGTCTTACTACATTGCTGGCTTGCAGGCTTTCTAAGTGCAGCTCCATATATCTGTGTTTTTAAACTTTGAAATAACCTGACTTTTAAACCCTGTCTTGAAACTGTATATGCAGTTGTTCACTTTTAAACAAAGGTCTATTTTTGTCTAACTGTATCAATAACTGGTTGTTCTGCATTACACTACAGCTTATTTTTAAAAGCCCAGAGTGAACTTCAGCACTGTCAGCAAGCAGAACATGTGGAAAACTGTTAAGTTACGAAACTAGGGTTGATGTTTTTTGCTATGTTACAGAGAAGATGCAGGACACCCGAATGATACCATAGCACTTCATGGCATAGACATTTTCAAACTAGGTTCTATTCAGTGAAAACTTCCACAGAGTGAAGAAAAAAAACCCATGTTTTTTATTTTTATTAGTGGCCTATAAAGGCATCGTCTGTAGCCTAGTATTGCATTGTGAGCAATTTTAAGTTTGGTTTTAAACACAACATAACAAAACACAGAAGGAGCACTCTGTGTGCCCCAATTGGAAGGTAATTACATGACTAAAAGTGTTGCACTAAATGGAAACGTCTCCAAGTGGAGGGAGGTAAAGAGTGGGGTCCCCCAAGGTTCTGTACTGGGACCCCTGCTTTTCAGTCTCTTCATAAATTATAATGGTAAACTAGGTAAAGGTTCCTCCTGCACATGCATGCTACTCGTGTCCAACTTTAGGGCTCTTCTCATCTCCTCTTTGTATTCAGACTGAAGAGCCAGTGTTGTGCAAGTCCATGGCCATGTGGCCAGCATGGCTGCAAGGAAACACTGTTTTACCTTCCCGCTTTCTATGGCAGTACCTATTCATCTACTTGCATTTGCCTGCTTTCAAACTGTTAGGTTGGCAGGAGCTGGGGTTAACAGCGGGAGCTCACTCCACTGCGTGGCACCCGGGATTCGAACTGCTGAGCTGCTGACTTTGTAGCTAACAGTTTTCAGTGCTCTAGTCCGCTAAGCTACCATGCCCCTAAATTATACAGGGTAGTAAAAACTGAGAGAGACTATGAGGAGCTCCAGGACAAATTGTAGAAATGGAGTGACAATTGTTGTAAACAAGTTATTGTAATACATTTAGATGCATCCCTATTTTGTTAGAAAAGCAGGAGGGCACCTTTTAAATATTTCACATCTTTACCTCCTCTAGATTTGAGTATGTTGATAGCTCAGTCTGTCTTGTATGTCTACCTGATCGTTTGTTGTAAGAGATCTGGCACTACACTCTCCAGTTGCATTTCTTGGCTCTCAACATAGCATATGATAGGACTGGTTCCTTATGTATGTTTGAATGGTGTTGTTGGGTACATTTGGACAATCAAATCAAAACTAAGGTGTTTGACAGTTGCATGTACCTGCACGCAGTCACTTTTCTCCTTCCATTGTTAAGAACACTGAACAAATCAGCTAGGAAGCCAAAGTATAGCTTCCCATCAGTGTGCAAGCTTAGTTTCTCTTGTATCCAAAATTGTAATAGAATTTGCCTGCCAAGAGGGCTGTGATAGGAAAGCCAACTGAAACCCATTAGAAAGCCATTAACCTTATTTTGTTAGTTTGGATATAGAGAAAAGCTATAGCTAATCACAATTTTCCAGGTTAATTTGCTGCTCCTACAAAGGGTGAAAGCAAAACAAAACACTTGTGTGAATGGCCAGAGGTTCGTGCATGTCTTAAGCTAAGATTTGATCATAAAAATCTAGTTACTCCATATATCAGAACCTGGAGATCAAGAGAGGCACTGGAATGTAGTGCTGTCTCATATCTTTTTGACAATAATCATAATTTATTTAACAATAGTACAAATTTATATACCCTGTTTGAATTAGGGGCAATAAAAAGGAATACTTTTCTTTGTTAACTGCAGGGTGTGCAAATGCACGTGTATCTCATGTGTGTGCATACACATGTCTGTGTGCTTTATGTGAAAAAGTGAAATGTATTTATTTTTTAGCCTAACAGCCTTGTCTTTTTCCCCCCAACATTTTATTGAACATACAAGTAATTAAACATAGAAACTCAAATCAGTAACATGCACAACATAACAAGAAGGGAAGGGAAAAGGGAAGGAAAAGGAAAAGGGGTACCATAAAAACAGCCTTGTCAAGTGTTTCAGTGTTATGTAATAGAATAAATATTTGCACTGTTCACTGCCTTGGATGATGGATGTATTCTTAGGATGATTACCCAAGATATTGTTGTATAGGCAAATCTCAGAGTTGAGTCATGTGTTGATTTCTACATTAACCATAGCTTCTGTGTTGATGAAAATTATCATTGGACTTTTGGGGGTGTTGTATGACAGAGCCATTGTGATTTAACAGATAGAGTTTCAGACTGGGATTCTGGGGACCAGTTTTCATATCCCTGCTTCATCAGGGAAACTTAACTGGGTGTTATTGGTGGGAGGATATGGCAAACTACTCCTGAAATGCCTTTAGTTACAAGCAGCAGCTGGAAGTAATGGAACAGCACTTGACAAGGTATGATTGTTCAGCTAACAGCTGTGGTGCTTATAGTCATTTCAGTAGCAGAATGTTGGTACATGTAAGCCAATTCGATTGTGCTTCAAAATAGATGGTAGCAATGCTAAGACTGTTATGATTCACACTCAGTAAGCAGAAAGCAATCCAGAAAGCAAGTGCTGAATGATGCGAAATATCCTTTGCAAACAATGTATTTCAAAATAAGGTCTTTCATGAGTTCCTGATATGAAATATTTGACATTTCCCAATTTTAAGATTAAAATAATTAATGAAAGTAATCAGGCTTTCTTTTTAGGCATACAAATTGGTGGTTTATATTTGGAAAACTGTAATTAAGGTAGCAGTATGAACCAAGCAGTCCAATAATGGTTGGACCTTAAAGACTAACACCTTTTCTTCTGACATAAACCTTTGTGAGTTAATATTCACATGTCCATGTGGAAGAAATGATATCACTAATTGGCAGGTATTTATACGGTTGTGCAGACGGGGGCAAAGAGAGGAAAGGTACGAACTGAAATGCACAGAAGTCTGTAAATTATATAAGAGCTTCAATATGGGCAAAATCATCTCTCTGCCTTCTCTCTAAATCACAGCACAAACGTTTTGATATTGCTAGCTGAATGCCCGTAGTGGTGCTTGGATGTTTAAAAGCAGCTTAAAGACTAATAAATGTTGTTTAGGTATAAGCTGCTGCAGACAGCAGACCACTTCTACAGATGCTTGTCATTTATCTATCCATAAGTGTCTACTGTAGCTGTAGTTTAGGCCTCTGAAGGTTGCAGTTTGCAAAAGCTCATGCCAAATAAAACTTACTAGGAGCTGTATTATTTTTGCTGCAAAGGGTGTAGTGAATCTATATTCCCATAGAATTTGTGTTTAGAACTGTTGCTTTATTGTGCTGAATTGTGAACCTCATTCCACGCACTCAAACTTCCTTGACTTTGGCTTAACCCTCTTGCAAGGTATCATCAGAGTTGAATATTTATTTACTTATTGAACGTATATACTGCCCATCTGGCAACAATATTATTTGATAAATCTTCCTTTGTAGAAGTAACTGCCATGTGCAACTTTCCCTCTTGCATCATCTTGTAAATGTCCATACATAATCGCTTCTGATTATGTTAGCTGATTATAGAAACAAAAAGGACAACAATTATAATGCACAATATGTACCAAATAAAGTAAAAGTCATGTTCAGATTTTCTGCCCGTACGAAAACGGCTTGTGGGCATTTTTTGGCATGTCAGTCGTGTTATCTCAGTACTGCTGTTAACAGTCTTATCAAAGTGGTTGGAAGTTGAGGGTTTTTTTTGGGGGGGGGGAGAGAGAAGCTAAGCCCACCCAGAATGTGCCTGATTGATTTGAGAGGGACATCAAGTGTTTCTGAGAAGGGAGATGCATGCAACCACTGTGCTCAGCAGGACACTTTATTTCTGTATATTTTCTGTTCTTCAACTCGGCTAACTAATGCATCTCTCTTAAATATTATAGAATACTAGATTATTATCACATGTACATGTACCGCGCTAAGCAGAAGAATTCAAGGTTTCTTAGTTCAGTACCTGAATTAATAACCCAGCTTTCTTAATATCTTATGGGTATACAAAGGTTGTCTCATTTGACAGACACTTACCTCCGTCCCAAAAACAACTCTTAGCATTTCTCTGACACCCAAGTCAACACTTACCATTTTCACTATGATGTGCTGATTAGCAGCTTGGTTTCCCCATTAATGCATTTAAAGAGCCATTGTCACTTTCAAAATGATCTGTATCCTAATCTGGAAATGAACTTCACTTCCATGGCATAAATATGCATTGGAATAAATCTGTTGGCCTCTGTAGTTTCAGATCCATTAAACCAGAAGAAGGTAGCCTAGTATCCTCCAGGTGTTCAGAATCATGGCTCTCACAATTCCTGCAATGACCAATGTCTCCAGTGGCCAATGCGAAACATTTAGAACACATGGGGTCCAAAACATTTAGAACACATGGGGTTGCCTACCAAATGTTAAACTATATTATTTTAAAGTATAAGACGAATGTAAATCAGTTGGAATGGGAGCGGAAATAGCCTTAGTGCATAAAGAATGTGTTGTTGCAAATACAGTACCACCATTTAGCAAGTATGTTACCTTCCTGTTACTTCAGGTTTTGCAACTACAGTACTGTACATGTTGCTCCCTTTCAGTCTCTCACTTTATGAGAGGGGATGAGCTTGCTTTTTATGTACATGTGGCTCATTCCACAAAATGCATCTATGAAAGTGACAGGTATGGTGGGGCACATTTCCCCACTGGATTTTGTGTGTGAACAAGAACACTACTTCCATTCATAATTTCTTTCTCAGAATGTAAGCCACTACCACTGATTCTTAAGCCACTGGGTGGATCCAGATGTATTAAATTGCATTTGGTTCCCATTGAAAGGAAACTTTGGATAGTCTTGCCTGTCTTCTCACACTGATTTCAGTGGAACCTAACTAGTTTACTCTGAATCCCATCCTAGATAACTTATTCTCTCTGTTCCAATTCTGAACTCTGTGGCTGAAATCCTGTTGCTTAACACAGTATGTTGCAAGCAGAGTAGACCCACTGAATCAGTGAGGATTGGGTGAGTTGACCCTTTTGTAAGTTCTATAGATTCAATGGATCTACTCTTCTTGTGACCTACTATACTAATCTACAGGATTTCAGCTATTGATTCTTCCATCTGGCCTTGTGTTTACTGCTAATATTGCTAGTTAGGTGTGTGATAGCATGGTTCCCTCTTTACTTCTCACAAACTTTTGGTCCCCCCCATGAGGGTAGAGTGAAAACATCAAAAGTAAACAATGAGTGCTACAATGCTGGCCCCTTTCTGCATTATGCATTCTTATACCTATGGGGAAATTGGTCAGGATTGCCAGCTCTCTGCTGTCCTTTGCCTTTTTAAGGGAAACTGACAAACTTTGTGGGGAAATCCCTGTCATTTTCATTTCCCTGGTCCAGATATATTTTTTTTAAAAAAAACACTTTCAAATATTTCTGTATGCATCAGTGATGGTATGTACTTGTGATCATACTCTTTTTAAAAAGAAAATGAGCTAGTCTGTGAGAGCTTCTGCTGATAAAACATCCCTGCCTTGAACTATTAAGCTTATTGCTTTTACTGCAACTTCATATTGGTTTTTCTGCAATAGATGGAAGCAGCAGTTTCCCTGAGAATTTTTGGTACCTGCCCTCCTCAAAACAGCAGCAGTGGTTGAAATAAATAAATAAATAAATAAATAAATAAATAAATAAATAAATAAATAGGAAAGGGCTGTCTAGGATGTCTGAGAAGAGGACTCAATTCAGTACTAACTTTCCCTTTGTAAAAAATACAACAGCTTATTATCTGCAGTCTCCATTGCCCAGATTTGCACTATTTATTCCAACAGTCTTACTTTCAGTCTTACTATCAACTGGGCATATAAATATATATGTTGGCATTTTTATGTCATATTTTTTGTAAGGAGAGGGATAGGCAGATTTTGGGGCTCAGCAGTAACATGTGCTTAAAACCAGAGAATGGAGAAAAATTCCGCCGCTGCAATGTGGATGGAAACCTAGCAACCTTGCTTATCACTTGCTATCTCCCCTTGCTGTGACCATATTGCTGATGTCATGAGGGAAGTGTCCTCTTTCTCTTTGCCTTCTTGCCTTCCCTCCACATCGCAAAACATGACTTTTGATTTCCCTCACTTGAAATTTTATCCGCTTGAAATCTTTGGGGTTCCTGCCCCCATGTCTATCTTCCTGCTATACTTCTCACCAGCATGACACTCTGCTTTAGATATTTCAGTACCATAAACTAAGTGGTGCCAATTCACTGCTTGCTGGTGTTGTATAGTTACAGAGGGTACACACACACACACACACACAGAGATATCTGGGAAGTAGTTGCATTTGTTGTTTCACCTGTTGTGAAACACAATAATAGAAATCTGTAGAGTGAACACCCAAAACCACACTGCAACTGATAAAAGAAAGGTTCCTTATAAGACATCAGGTTGAATGTGGAGGTTCACCCTTTGGACAGTGGAGCACAAAGTCAGTACTTGTTCTGGGCATTTAGCCATAATAAATCAAATAATTATTAATAAAGTCACAGTATTGGTGTTTGTATCTATTTGAATCAAATGCAACTATAGGCTACTTCCTTGGGAAGCTATTCCATGTGGAGAAATAGGCTTGTACATGTCTTTGAATCCATCTTATGCAAATGAATGCATGGGAAAAAGCTGTGAAAATTGC
This sequence comes from Phrynocephalus versicolor, assembly GCA_023846285.1. Lineage (NCBI taxonomy): Eukaryota > Metazoa > Chordata > Lepidosauria > Squamata > Agamidae > Phrynocephalus > Phrynocephalus versicolor. The sequence goes on from JAHTLZ010000330.1 coordinate 39,422,390, forward strand.
CATCACAGTCACTGAGTAACTTGCTGCCCTTAGCATGGTTTCCTTTGTCTGTAAAACTGGTTTCAGATTCCTGAATATTTATTTTAATAAACTCTTGTTTCATCAAGGAAAAAAGCCTTGCGTTCTATATCTGAATCCCCAACTCTCTGAGAACTTGGCAAGAAATATTTTTCCAGTGCAGATAAAAAGAAGTAACTCTACACTTACCCCTACATGGTGACTGTGCTCGCTCCACAGTAGAGCATGGGAAACAACCTTATAGTATTGCCCCAAGCCTCTTATCCTGTCCTTCAGAATACCTTCCCATCCTCTGTATGAACTGCAGAGTATTGTATTAATCTAGGTTGGTGGGTTCCTAACCTTGGGTAAATCAGGTGTTCTTAAAATGCAGCTCCCAGAAACCCGAGGTAGTGCAGTGCAGTGAAGGCTTCTGGGAATTGCAGTCCAAGAGCATCTAGATGACCTATTGTTGGGAACCACTGATCTAGATGACTTCCCCACAGCTGCTGTTTTTCCTGTGGTGATGATGGTGATACAGTGGAACCCTGATTTATGAGATCAGTGTGTTCCAAGAGAACACTCGTAAATCGCTTAATCTCTTAAATCGGGGAGTGGTTTCCCATAGGAAACGGATTTCAATGGGAACGGATTTCAATGCATTCCTATGGGAAACCACTTTAAACATCGCCTGCCGCTCCTCCCGTCGCAGGGGGATTGGGAGAAGTGGCGGGCGATGTTTGAAATGACTTTTAGTCATGGAGGCAATCGCTTGCCTCTGTGACAAAAAGTCATTTCAAACATCACCCACCACTTCTCCCAATCCCCCTACATCCTGGGGGATCGATGCCAGCCAATGCTGTACTAAATCATTAGTAAATTTTATTTATTTATTTATTATTTATTTATTAGTCTTATACCCCACCCATCTCCCCAATGGGAACTCTGGGCAGCTTACAATAAAATGGTAATACAAAAAAACAGGTAACAAGCAAAACAAAACACAAGGGAAAGGAGCAAGATGGCGCCCGCCCCCAAAAGCCTAACTAGAAAGGTCGCCAAACGCCTCCCTGAAGAGGTGAGTCTTCATGGCTTTTTAAAAGGCGGGTAGGGACTCAATCAGGTGCAGCTGACAGGGAAGATGGTTCCAGAGCACGGGCCCCACCACAGAGAAGGCGCGGTCACGCGTACATGATTTCCGCGCCTCTCTGGGTGTGGCCACCCTTAGTGAGCGCACCTGCGCTGATCTCGTGGGTCCGGTCCAAGTTGACCTTTGAGAGATATGCTCTCTTATTACACTGTTTTGTATTAGTCAGTTGAATTTATTGCATAGTGCTTTGAAATCCTTGATATGGTACAATCACATACTGTATGATATAAATAAGTATGTTAATCTAGGCTTTACAGGATATTACACAAAAACTGAGTTCTTGTGAAAGGAACCATGAGGAAACAATAGACAGAATATTTTTAATTTAGTTCTTGAAGACTTGCAATTTTGATGCAATGTGAATGAAGAGGAAGTCATTTAATTAATTAACATGTTACATCTCATTTTTTTAATAATGTAACTTCTGTTTTTCAGCTTTTCCACAAATATGCGTGATGGAAAGGTCCTCCATTTTCACCCCTCAATTCTCCATTTTGGAATGCAGTGGGTATCTTTAATACTTAAATAATAAGAGAAGAAATATGACCATAGAGCAGGTTCACATGAAAAAGACAGTCTTTATTCTCAGATATTTGCATACAGTGCCTGCCTTTCATCTTCCTTGTTCTTTGGAAGCTTAAGGCCTTATATTCTTTACTGATCCAACTCTGATGCAGCTCCAAACCAATTACAGTGGCATGCTCATTCATACTTAATCAATTCCTATTTCCTTCCTTAGTTGCTTATGCTAATCACAGTTTTTTGTTATGCTGAACTTGTCTAAATCATGATTAGTTCAGAATAGGATTTAACAATACAAGTTATATTCAGCAGTCAAGATTTTGGATTTGTTCAGCAAGGTGCCATTCAAACAGATCAGTTGACAGATTTGACTAAAATCGGGTTGGTTTTAGACAGGCAGGTACTGCTGCTACTAATGTGGCTAATTTGGAAGAGGCAAGTGTGGGTTACATAGGTTTGTTCACTAAACCTATGAATACATGTCATGTCTAGTTTAGTCCACTCTGTATCCTAACTTGTACAATGCATTGCTTCAATAATGTGAGTTTTATGGAAAATGTTTTTTTTAAAGATCCTTAATAGGCTTAGCCTATTGTTCAATTGTTTCCTCTTGTAATTCTGATTTTTGTAAAAGTCCACTCTTTATGTACTTAGTCAAAGTAGTTCATTAAAGATATATATAAAAGGAAAGCAATAGGAAATATGACATGCAAGGTAAGTAAGGGAAAATATATGTGTTTTTTTTTTACTTTGCATTTTGCTACTTTTAAGATCTATTGTAATGTTGAGCAAAAGAAGATTTAAAAAGGTTTGGAATATTTTTCATAGTCAAGGTTGTTTCTCACCTTCTCATGCCCAAAATCTCAATTCACATGTCAGCGGTGCCAAATGTGAAGTCCTCCAGAGGTTGTGGGACTGCATCTCCCATGAGTCCTAAACCAGCATAGCAAGGGACAAATAGCAGTTGCAGTCCCGATCATCTGGAGAGTCATGTCCCTGTTGTATGGTGGCTTTCCTCTCTCCAAGGATCCTGTTCACATCCTCAGGTTGCACAGATTGAAAAGTATCCATATAACAGAACAAGGAGGAGCCAAATAATGTGATTCTTATGTGGGGTTTTTTTTTTTTTGGTGTCCTACAGTTCTTCCATTCTTTCATTTTTTTTCGTTCTTATTTTTGAGTGGTAAGAAATAGTTTGCTGTGACATCTCTTCTGCAAAACAGTTCTTGGTACTTTCTGTCCAAAGGAGAATTCCAAAATGCATTCCAACGATGTTTTCCTTTTCTGGTTTGAAGGCCAAGCACAAACTAACATTTGCCAGAGTATCTAAACTGTTTTTTATTTGTCGTGCGGGAATGCCATGGGGAAGCATGGCAGAAGAGGAGAATTGCCTGGAGACATTCATGATGTCATATCAAATCATGATTTGTTTTTGCCTCTTAACTCTATTGCAAAGTTACTTTTTAAAAAAAAACTGGTATTCAACTGTTCTTGCAGGTGAAGTAGAAAGTATAACAAAGTGTTAATTCTTATCTCATTGTCATAATATCCCCTTTTCTTGTTTTCTTTAGGTTACTGGGACTTCCAAAAGCTAAAATGCTATACGCTTGCAATCCTAGTAGGGATAAAGACGTTACAGTGAACTCAGTGTTTACAGCTACTAGACATTTTCATGTGTCTCCTGTTCATAGCAGGGTGAGTGCCGATGTAATTTTGGAAGCTATTTTGTGGCAGAGTGCCCAGGTTTCATGCTTTTATTGGCCTGAAGCTTTACTGAACAGGCTTCTCTTCCTGACTTTCCCAGCTGCCTCTTGTTTCTTGATATTCCAGTGTATTTCTACCAAGGCTGAGCTGAATGTTCTCCCAATAAATTAGTTTCAGTACAAAAGTAGGCATTGAGGAATCTTACTAAGATATTTCCCCAAAGTACTGTGCATCTCTCTTTTATAACATGTTGCTGCTTTTTTAAATAACCTATGTTCTATTTGTTTTGCTGAAAACATACATTTGTTTTCTCCAAGTAACAGTGGCATTATAATGGAATTCAACCAGTATGCCTGCGTGTCAGTGCTACAAGACAACAAAAAAGTACCTTCAAATACCATTTCAGCACTATTGTTTTATTCAGTCAGGTCTGATGATTGTGTCTCCTATATCAATATTGGATAAAGGGAATATATGGTAGGGAACATGCCTTTTCTTTACAGAGCACATTCATTGGAAAAGAACCAACTGGGGGAAAATCCACTCTGCATTTTGGCTCAGCCATCATCAGTTTTGCCAATGTATTAGTCCACCTTTAAAATAGAGACAAGATAAATTTTGAATTTTTAAAACTCAATATCATAATTTACAATTTGCCCATCAACATTTCATCCATTTTACAGAAGACAGTCTTCTGTACAACCATTATGGAATGGTACAACATTTTTTATTTCTTTTGTTGCAAGCATTTTAAGGGTGGTGGTGTCTCTTTTGTTTTCATATTTTAATGTTTGTTCATTTTATATACACACAAAAGCTTCTCTTGAGTCAAATATTTTATATTTTTCCAGCAGCCCAAAAGCTCTAAATAACCCTTAGAAGTACATCCCTAATCATTATCTTTTCTCTTGAAAGGATCTCATTCTGTTTTTAGTAGTTACCATTTTTTCACTTTCCCTTCTGTTTCTCCCTTTTCTTTGGCTCAGAACTGCCTCCCAGAACACATAAAGCAGGCCTGCCCAAACTTCGGCCCTCCAGATGTTTTGGACTGCAACTCCTACAGTCCTTTGCCATTGGCAATCTAAGCTTGGAATTCTGGGAGCTGTAGTCCAAAACATCAGGAGGGCTGAAGTTTGGGCAGGCCTGACATAAAGTGATGACCTTCCTTTTGTTTCCTCCAAATTATTCCTCAGAACTAATATTTCACATTGTGGCATAAACTTTCCTGTGTCTTTCTATGGGTCAGTCTCATTGAATTGAAATACCAGCACATCACTCCCATGTTTACCTTTATGCCATTCATTCCCATTCCTTTTCCTTTCTTGTTCTACTAATTTTGAATTTTTAGATTATAAATTCCTAGACTTCTCGTTCTTTGTACAGTGGCATGGACATACATGAATCTGTAGCATTATCTTGTTCCTCACTGATATTATCCTTATTATTATTATTGCACTTCTGCATGGGTATTGTCCAGACAGGTGCATATTTTAAGGCTTCCATTGACCTGTAGAACTGGTGTTTTTGAAAGCCAAAACCTCATCTTAATGTATGTGGAGGGAAATTAGGTTGTGACATTGTTGACTCCTCCATGTTGGGTGCAGCACAAGAGGAAGATTTACGTGCAGTGGTGTGCACAGTGCAAGGGAGTGGAACAGCAGATATGTGGATGTTGATGGACAAGACATGAAACTATTAAGAAGATTATATAAATGACTTTATTAAGAGTTATAATGAACTGCAATAAGAGTGGTGGGCTAATAACATTGTACAATGACCTTCTTACAACCCAATTAATGTTGAACTTTTATGGTATAGTTAGCAGAAACAGCCTAAATGCACTGTTTGTGATGTATTTAAATTGTGCTCCGTAGAACCTCTGTGTTTGCAATAAATAGATAAATAAAGATTATTCAGTGCCATACATGTGTTTTTACTTTAAAGTAAGTCCCATCAAGTTCAATGGGATTTACAGTGAGGTAAGTGTGTAAAAATTGATGCCTTAGGCACTTTCAAAGTTCCTGTATAGGTAACCATATTATTTATAAAAGCACCTGCCACCATCATCTAGGTCCTATTACAAAATATTTTGAAACTGACTTTGAGTTTCATGAAGAATTTGTGGAATGGCATAGTAGTTGCTGTTTGACAAAAAGAAGTTTGAAGGCTTATGGAAAATTTGAAACCATTCACATGGATACTTTTTTGCACCTTTAGCTTAAAGATTAAAGGTCTACTTCATAACTTTCATTTTCTTTCTTATTTTTGGTAAAATAAGGTCTAACAACTACATGCATCAGCATTCATTAGCTGTTCTTCCTCTTTCTTTTTGAAGGAAAAAAGCATGGCTCAATTCATATGTAACACTGATCTCAATTTAACTTCTGGCTTGCATACTAGCTATCTTTTCTGGTGTGGCAATAAGGAGGGCATTATAAAAACTTCCTTTCTGGTTGTTGTTTTTTTAAACTAGCTTCTTATTACATAAGAAACAGACAATCTCTGATTAGCTTAAACTGATATGTTAGCAAGAGCAATGGTTTCTGCTCTTGGCTTGTTTTTTTTTTGGGGGGGGGAATCATAGGGCCTTTTCACACGACCCCTAAAATCCGCGGCAAATGGCTCCCAGATCCGGAGCTTAAAATTGTTTCCCCACCAGCTCCGGAGTTTACAAAAAATTAAGTGCGAACACGCCCACCTAAGCGCGTCCCAGCGCACTTTTCAAGTACCTGCTCTCCGGGGGTGAAAAATTCCTGTTGCAGATGTAACGTAGTGAGTGCTGGGCTCTCCTCGCTTCTGTTTGTTGTTGTTTTGCCTTCCCCCGCCCCTTTAAGAGATACTAATGCTGCCGGGAGCAGAGCGAGACGGCAGAATGGAAGTGAGCAGCATTCTTTTCTTCCTTTTTTTCTCCCTCCCCTCAGGCAGACAGCAGCCAGCAGTGCGGAGGGGGTGGGAACACAGGAACAGCGACAAACCCCCAAGATCTCTGGTCCGAATTTACGTGGCCAGCGGATCTTAGGGGTCGTGTGAAAAGGCTCATAGTGTAAACTAACTGGAGTTCCCAGTTCAGATGTAATGGAAAACTATAAGAAATTAGAATCCAAATGCTCTCCTTATGGCTGTGCCACAGTAGGATGACTGCATGAATGTAATGCTGTCTGCTTCTCATTCATTACATCACAGTTTAGCATTGCATCAGAAATGGCATATGGCTCCAGTGAAATTAAAAATTGTGTCATCAGTTTGGCTGGAGTTGTGGCTACTTTGTTGTTGTATCCATACCATAGCTTATAGGATGCTTCCTTGTTTACTGATTGGAAGCTTTCTCCTGTGGTTTATGAGGGTAGAAATGAGGGCATTTGTGTGTATGGCTAGTAGCTGCAGCTCAATGCAATGCTAAATCATGGTTTAGTGTGTTATCTGAACCTAACCACTAACCTCAGTCTGTGCCTTTATTCTCTGAAGGAGAAAGAGCAACTATGTTGACTTTCATGCTGCAAAAACCCAGTGCAGTACTGCTGATATTTGCACCTGAAGGATTTCCAGGTTATAATATGGGAAGTCAAGGATCTGCATGGCGTAGGGTAGTAGGGCAAGGAGTTTAAATTTATATGTCTGTAATAAACATGTTGCAAATTATAGTAGTATTGAACATCATTCAGACACTTCTATTTTATCTGTAGGTGATTCCAGCAATGGGAAAAATTTATTTCAGAGTACTCTTTCTTCCAGTAGAAGAAGGCAGTTTTGAAAGTTCATTATTTATAAATACCTCATCTCATGGAGTATTTTCATATCAGGTAATCTCTCATTCACAAGCTTGAGATTTAGAAAATACTTTTCTTTCAAATTGCATTGCAGTTGGCAAAATAGAAGAATCTCTGATAGTCATTCTTGGTCATGAAACAGTAAGACTTTCAAAATGAGAGTACATCTTGCTGTCCAAGAGATTGAAACTTGGTGGTGTATTTTCTTCTGGCCTCTGCTGGTCTCTACTCTTATGTTTTAATAGTTCAAAATATTGGATGGTTTCTATATACACACACATTATTACTTGGCCATGATACATGCCTGCAAGAGGGTTTTTGTGCAGGTCACTAGACTGATACTCTGTGGTGATCTCAGAAAAATTGGAAGATTAGTTTTTAAAGAGAATGTTTACTGTTACTAAATTGTTTCAAGTCATTCTCTACACTTCTAATTATGCTTTTCTTCCCTTTTGATGGCAGGGCGGATGGTAAGGCAATTAACAATGGACCTGGCAGGGAAAGGTCCCTGTAAAATATTTCCAAAAACATTTTATTAGAAAACTAAGAAGTAATCATGTCATCGTTATGCAAAGAAAATGTAATAGCATTACCATTTGTAACATTATTGCCCCAATTCCTTTTAATTTGTGTGCCTCTCACCAGCCTGGTGGGGGAGGGAGGCAAGGCATAGCTTCGTGGAATGTTTTACAGACTTTCAGTCACATGGATGCCTTTGGGGTGTAAAATTTATTTATTTATTTATTTATTTATTTATTAATCTTGTATCCTGCCCATCTTCCCAGTGGGAACTCTGGGCGGCTTACAACAATAAAAACAGGTAATAAAACACAGAACAGAAAGGCAAGGTGAGGCATAAGTAATGCAGGGGGGCAAGATGGCGGCAAGACCCATGCATTAAATGCAGTCTGAAGAACAGCTACACTCATTTCCATTGAGTGTTTGTTGTCGTCACCTACTCTTTGGAAAGGTTAGGACTTGTCCCTACCACCGAGCCAGCAAATCGATTAATGGGATTTTGATCATTTGGTTCATTGACAGGCTGTCTTGTCTTTGCTCTTTTCCGCTTCAGAATTCATTGGCTTTTACATAATCTTGAGGGGGAGTCACCTCAACAGGAATGTATAAGCGGTGGATGGAATCTGTCTTCTTTCTCGGGGACACTGCCTAGAAAGCTGTGTCCTGTTACAACATACTTCCATTTCAAGAGCAGAAACAATTGTTTCTCTTTCATGCCACTTTGCTTAGGGGGTACTTTGCGACTTCAAAACCAAATGTCCTTTTGGAAATCCTCTGCAACGTTTTGATGTCCTGTGGCTGCTTAATTTGTAAAAAGCTTGGGTGTGGATCTTGTTGAGCCTCTGCTGAGTGGAAAACCCCACCAGCGGGACTAAACAGGGAATCCATGCTGCTTGTGTGAGCATTGCCATTGTGTACATGGTGCTTCCCATGGAGAAAGCCCCAGTCCATGCATGTGGTACTGGCTGTCTCCTGGTGCAAGTGATGTGAACTTCAACCAGTTTGTGCTGTGGCTTGTTGCATGAGCTATTTGACTGAACAGGATCCTGGCCTTTATGTATAATGTATTTGTTCTCACCTGTTTCTCAGGTAATGAGCTAGGTAAAATGCTGTGTTAAAGGGATTACATGTATGATGCTTGTATTAAATTTATAACAAGCTGTGGTCAATGGTGGTGTGTTCTAATGATTATTCTGTATAAACGGAATCAAAATATAAAGCACTTTTACCCCAGAGATAGGAAATGTCATTTTGGGGAACAGCCAGTTACAGAATGTCCACTATCATCCAGATTTGAGCTTTTTTTTGGGGGGGGGGAGAATTCTTCTTGAACAAGATGGTAACCTGTGGAAAAAGCATCCATTGTATAAGTATTTTTTTTCAGAGATTCATGCATTAAGTGGGCGTGTCTGCCCATTTAGGGAAATATACAAACCATGTCCTTGCTTTGAATTGGCTTTGTCATACCACCTCCTGAATTAGTCATCCTCAGTTGTTTTGGACCTGCTAAGTCAAGCCAAACCAAGAGCTTTCAAGTTGCTGAAGCAGCAACACTTAGGCATAAAAGGTTGCAATATTTGTTTGCAGACAAGTAGTGCTCTTTTGGTACCAAATAATTTTAATACCTCCTGTTTCCTTTTCCATTTTTTATTTATTTTTTGCTCTAATGTGGCATTCTATTTTGGCTGGAATTATCTAGGAACAGTCATTGTGAAGTTTTGTTTTGCAACAGGTCTATGGAACAGGAATTTCGAACTCTGTTTCTGAAGACTTTGTGAAACAGTTGGCAAATACATATTTACTGCTTCCACATATCAACAGTATCCAGATCTCACAAACACTGGTATGGTATCTGTTTAAAGTAAATGGTTACATGTTCATTGTTGCTTTCGGAAAAGAACCTTATAGAATCATAGAATCATAGAGTTGGAAGAGACCTGAAGGGCCATCTAGTCCAACCCCCTGCCATGCCGGAACCCCATCACAGTAACTTCACCTTTCTGAGCATTATTGTCTTTTCTGGAGAATCTTGCCGCCTTATAATGTGTCCAAGTGGGAGTCATTTAAGAAAGAGAAAGAAGGTAATCTTGTTCTTAGGATATTTAAACAGAATTATAGTTATATTGATAACATTTGTCAGGATGCTGCCCTTGAACCTTCCCTTCCCCCCACCACCATTACCAGGTATCTAGATCTCATTGGACAACTTGTGGCTCTCCAGATGTTGCTGATTTCCTGTCAGCCATAGCCATTATGCCAAAAAATGGAGGAAGACAAGGTTGTAACCCAACAACATCTGGGGGCCACAGATTAATCAAGGTAGTAGTTCAGCTAATAATTATCAAAACTATTGGGACCACTTCTTAAGTGCTTGTCTGAACTGTGTTTCCTTGCATTGGTTCTATACTCAGTGTTGTTTTGTAAGTGCTTTAATAATCACAGAAGAAAATAGGGTATCATTGTTTATCTTTTCCATTTGTTTTGAAAGCTTTAACATTTTTGCAAACTCGATCACTGGCTCTGCATGATGTGGCAGAAGCAAGGGGAACAGGTTTGCTAAATTAAATGTGGTACAAGAAACACATTGGTCTTAGAAATAATATTTAGGCTGTTTATTCTGTACCACAACAGAAACATAAAAAAATAAACAGGCTGTTGAACTTTAAGGTGACAGTATGAGTTCTATACTTAGTGTATTTTTCATTTCTTCTTAGCATGATTTGCTCAATAACATTTCATTGTGAATGTATACTTGACTTGAGCTTGCTGGTTTGTATAAAAATGCTAAAAAAATGAAGACGGAAGGAAGTCAAGTTACAAAACAGGTCATGCTGTTGAGTCTGCAGACACACATGAGGTACAAAGGTGTGCAACATATGTCCACCCATGTTGTCAGTCCACAGGGAGTCCTAGAAGTTTACCAGAAAAATTCTGAATGTATATTTCCTTTTTATACAAATAGTGTGATCTGGAAGTTCTAAACTATCTTTTGATAGATATTTGTAAAAAAAAAGATTTTAAAAATAACTTGTAATAAAATCCATAATTGACATAGATTTTTGACCTCTAAGGTATAACTTTACCTCCAAAAAAAGAGGTGAGGTCCGCTTTTGAAAAAGAAGCCAGGAAAAAAGTAAATAGCCCGATTCAATTATGTGATAGCTCCCCCTTGCGGAAATCTGGAATGTTCATAAAACAAGAAAATGAAGTGAATAATGCTAAGACTGCTTATGGCTGGATAGCTCAGTGGTTTAGATACCTGGCTGCGGAACCAGAGGTTGGGAGTTCCATTCCTCACTGTGTCTCCTGAGGAAAGAGCCAGCCTGGGTGGCCTTGGGCAAGCTGCATAGACCCAGAGCAAAAGCAAGAAGAAGAAGAAGAAGAAGAGAATGGCAAACCACCTTAATTCTCTACCTTGGATACCCTGGAATTGACTTGGTGGCACATAATTTTTTTAGCACTTCGGCAGTGCTAGTGCAATAACTGCCCTTTTAAATGATCCACATGTATTCTTGTTCTATGTTGAGGTGCCCTGTAGGCATCCTGAAAGGCTTGATTTGGGAACAAATCAAGTACAGTGGTACCTTGTATAAAGGAATTAATTCTTTCCAAATGAAATTGTGTTAAGCAAATTTTCCTTTATACAAATTTCCCATAGGAATGCATTGAAAATGGAGTAATCCCTAATCGCGACCATTTTTATGTTGTATGGATTCGCACCATAGGCAATTCTGTCAAGCAAATTTCTCCTATCTCCGGAATTTATGTTGTACAGATTTTATGTTATACAAGCCATTTGTTATACAAGGATCCACTGTATATAAAATATATACAGTATCTTATATAGTAAATAAGTATCCTATATATTTTAGAGGGGAATGTGTTAAAGCTATATAAACATAAAAGGGCATATTTGTGCTACATGTTGCTCTTATTCAGTTATTTATTAAGAACTGCAGTCAGCATTCAAAGACATAGAGGACAGAGCTTGATGAAATGCTCTCAGATTTCTAGAAATGCTAGTATCCCATTAATTATTTTTTATAAAAATAACCCCAAACCAAATATGGCTTAATTTTCCAAAGTCTGGTATAGCAATATTTCTGAGGCATGAATTTATACTAAAAAGATATCATGTCTTCTGTAGATGGGAGCATCTTTCTGATCTATGAAACAGGCATGGATTCCTCAGATGAGTGGAAGGATGCCTATGGTTCTTGTTCCCAGGATATCTTAGCACATACTACTGTACACATTAAAACTATTTCCAATTTCCTTCTATTTTCATTGTTTTTTTTAAAAAAATGTATTTATTGCACTGGTCATAGACCATAGCATGATAAAATAGTTGCACCCAATCAGAATGACATGAAATGATGGTAAAATGGCTTAAATTAGTAGAAGAGATAAAATAAATATGCATGAATGTTAGATACATTACCTTAAAATCTGGATACCTTTCAATCAGTACTTTAAAAAAAGAGAGAGAGAGAGATTTCCATTTCCTGAACTTATTTTCTTGCTATGCTTTCTTTTTTATCCCCAGGCAGAAACTAGGAACACCAGTCACTTAAAAGTCCGTCTTGAGTGCAGTTTACATAACAAATTGTATCAACATTTTAAGGTATGATGTATGTTCATTCTTAGGGGCTTGTGCATTTGTTTTTAAAAAGCTAGTGAACTAAAAAGCTCTCCTATCCTGTTTTCCAGACAACAGATTAGGATCTATAAACTACCATAACAGCTTCAGATCAGTCCTAAGTAACAAACAAACAGCTCTATGTTTCTGCTAGAAACTTTAATAGGTACTCCAGTTAAATGGTGTGCTAAGATAACTGGTGCAGTTAAACTATGACTTCCTTCAAACAAGAAGAGCATCATTCCTAGGGTGATTCTGGTGTGATGGACGATGCACTTTGGTAGTAGATTGATCTTGAGAACTGTGGAACTTGCCAGCCTCATTCACTTACTGAATTACAATGTGGCTTTTGCCAAGAATTGCTGGATAGCTCAGTTGCTTAGGTTCCCTACTGGGCGTTCTTGAGACATTGCAACATGGTTTCTGCTTCCTGTTGAAGAAAGCAGGACCAAGAGTTGTCATCAGTCTTGATCAGCATGGGGTTTTGTCAGTCCGTCAGTCAGTACCCAAAACCTTTCAGCTTCAAACATTTATAATACCTTGATTCATAGGATGTTGTATACTGCTGCATTTGGCTAAGAAATAAGGTGTTTTTTTTTAACCTAGTTATACAGGTGATCCATCCTTCCTCTCACTCATTTGACACCGTAGCCAACACCATGCGGGGGGAGGGGGGTTTCTCTCAGCCTCCTAGGCTACTTTGCACCATTTTCACCACTTCCAGGGGTGCTGAGAGAAAGTGAGGGAAAGGAAACCAGTTTCCAAAAGCATTTCCCCTAGTTCATCGTCTAGATAACAATCACAGGTATCAATTCTCTGAATATATGCTGATTGACCTAGATTTTGGCAGAAATTTCCAGTGGGCCCTCTTGTATACCTGTATGCCTGTGTGTAATGTGTACATAAACCACAATTAATTTTATTTTTGTTTGACTAAACATGTGCAAATAGACTATTCCCAGTACAGAGTATACTGAGAGATGACTTCTAGGCTTCAAATCCCGCGGAAGTAAATATTTACTATGTTGTCTCACTACTGTACACCGCTGTCAAATAAATATTTTCTGCTCTACTTAAAAGTGTCCTGAGTATCTCAGTTGAAAATGCCTTGACTCATAATACCAAAAATGGGGGAAAGGGAATAATTACCATTAGGCTGTTAGGTGTGCTAGCTCAGACTTGCTATTTTGCATGAAATATTTTTGATTGCTCGCCTGTAATTAATTTTTGGAATTTCTTTTTATTTTACCCTAGAATTGCTGCTTTGCTTCAAGTGACCTGCTGCTGCTAGAAATTAGCTTAATGGTCAGAATGGAAAATGTGCAACATGAATTTGTGGACCTCAGAGAGTACCTACTGGAAAATATTTTTGTAGTTTATGTAGCAATGGACAAAACACAGACCTCAGGTAGGTCCAAGATGTATTGGCACATACTTTACATTAATACACTATGTTTATTACATGCATGAAGCTACCACTGAACTTTTTTTAACGTTTGCTTCTCTTTTATTATTCTTGAACAGATGACTCCCCAGTAATCTTGTATGTGTTGCATTCAGGGAACAACCATTTATATGTTCAGGTAATTATCTCTGTGGATATGGTTGTGTAGATGTAGTATGTTACAGTACAGTGTTCCCCTGCCCTTTTATGGTTCATATACTGCAGTTCTGGTATATCGCGGGACCGCAGTATATGAAGGGCAAGGCCTTTTGAGGTAAGCTGGATGAGCCTGTTTCAGGCCTCCTGAGTCTGACGCTACCCCGAATGGGCCTCTGATGGCCTTCCTGGGCCTGTTGGAGGCCCCAAAAATGCTTTCCAGAGAACCAGAAGTTACTTCCTAAAACCCGGAAGTGGCTTCTGGATCACTGAAAACCACTTCTGGCCTTACGGGACCTGTCAGAGGCCTGTTTGGGGTAGCACCAAGCCTCAGGTAAGAGTAGGGGCCCCCAGTCAGGCCCCTCCCAGTCCTGACCCGACCCGTCATCTTCATATAGCAGATTTTCAATTATTGCAGGTTGGGTCCCTAACACCCATGACAGGTGGGGGGTTACTGTACTTCAACACCCCGTACTCCCTCTGAGTGAATTACAGCTGAAGTGACATTTGCTGTGTTGGCAGTTTACGCTCTCCTCGAGCATTGATTGTTTGACTGGGTCATTGATCACAAGCCTTGGTATAAATTGCTGCTCGTTAAAGAGTCAGTTGCATTCTTGATTACAGTATACAGTTTATGCCCCGGAATGCAACCAGCAGCTCAGTAAAGAACAGCAATTTGCCACTCAGACTTAAATAATTTTCTTTCCACAAATATAAATTGCTATCAGGATTCTGGCTTATGTGAAAAGCATTATATTACTGTACAATTTATTATTATCCTTGGTGGAGATGGCCTGATATGACAGACTGCAGTTTAAATTTGCTATGGGAAAAAAAAACCTTTTTGACGGCAGCAACCTGAGTAGTAGGATCACAGTAATGATTATATGCTTCTTCTGCAGGATGTAAAACACTTGTCACAAGAAGGAACATTTTCTGTGCAGTTTGAGCCAATATTGCTGCCATCATTGACCATGAATTTTACAAAAGTCGCTTCTCTTTTTTGCCAAGGTACAGTCTTTGTTTCTCGAGTTGTACAGATGAGATAAGAAGCACTGAAATGAAGATCTCCTGAAACAGAAAAATTAACGAACCTATTTTGTTTATGCATACATGGGGTGTGTGCTTTGGTGATAAAGAAAAAAGTCTTTATCTAGGCGAAAAGGCTTTATGGACTTGCTATATACCTAAAAGGTAAAGCCCCCCCCCCGACATGCGTGCTCGTCATGTCCAATGCTAGGGGCAGTGCTCATCTCCATATTCAAGCTGAAGAGCCAGTATTGTGCAAGTCCATGGCCATGTGGCTGGCACGGCTGCAAAGAAACACTATTTTTTACGGTGATACCTGCTTATCTATTTGCATTTACAAGCTTTCATACTGCTAGGTTGGCAAGAGCTGGGATTATCATCAGGAGCTTGCTTCACTGCGTGGCACCTGAGATTCGAACCACCAAGCTGCTGAGTTTACAGCCACCAGTTTAGTTTTAGGCCATTTTCCCCAGAAAAGGTTGTCTCAACGTGGCCACAAACCTGAAACAAGAAAATAATGAAGATTTCCCCTCCAGAATTTCAAAAGGAAACAATATATATAAAATGTTTTCAAATATAAAACATCTAGAATTAATTAATTCTTGTGGCTGTAGCAGCAAAACAATAGCAAAGTCCTGGTGGTGGTGGAAAGACCTTTTATAGCAAAAAAGTTCCAATGGATTGCAATCCGCGATCATGATTGCATCAGTGACCATTTTTTACATTTAAAGGCTCCTTCACTGCCTTAAGCCTCCCAAAGGTTTTCCCAGGGCTAAAGGGGAGACCTATGGAGCCTTGGAACTTAAAGTGTGTGGTTAATTAGCTTTCCATTGTGTGTGTTGTGTCGTTACAGTCGTAACCGACTCTTTGTGACCCCATGTCCATGGAGTTTTCTTGGCAGGAATACTGGAGTGGTTTGCCAGTTCCTACTCCAGGCGCCTACAGCACCTGGTATTCCCTGGTGGTCTCCCATCCAAGTACTAACCAGGGCCGACCCTGCTTAGCTTCCAAACTCAGGCGAGATTGGATGTAGTTAGGGCTAAATGTTTCCAACACCCAGCCTGAGTTATGCTTGTGCAAAGTTATGCAATAGGATTTTTCCTAATTTATAAGCACTACATTCAATAAAATGAGATAAATTAAAAATACTTGAAATAGATAGGTCTCCATTCTTAGTGCTTAGAAAGACTTTCGGAGGCATCAGCCCCATTTTCATTGGGAATGAGTTCCACAGATTAGGAGCCACTGATAAAAAGGCCATGTTCCTTATGCTCACCATCTTAACTGTTTTAATGGGAAGGATGTATAGCACACAGCACCTGTGACAATCTCAGCATTTCCAAGTCTGCATCTAAGGCAGTGTTGGTGAACCTATGGCACGGGTGCCAAAAGTGGCACTCGGAGCCCTTTCTGTGGGCACCTGACATCGCCCCTTCACAGCCACCCGTATTCAGGTTAAATTGCTGTAGTGGCACTTTGCAAGCAATTAGTGGGTTTTGAATCGCAGTTAGGGCACTCTGACTCTAAAAGGTTCACCATCACTGATCTAAGGCATAGTGCTAATGCTAGTGGATATGCTTTTGTAGAGCAGAGGCCATTTTATTATGTGCATCGCTAAGGTGTCGGCATTTTAAAGTCTTGGATCCATTAATTTTATGATAGAGTGACTGTGCTATAATGATGTTGCATCAGTGTGTATTTCATTCAGCATTCTAAAAGCTCTCCATTCCTTTGGCTCTCTTCACTAAAAACTTTCATTTGAATGAAAAATAAATATAAAACCTCACTTTCTTCTAATTTTCAAGCCCTTTCTTTTTGTTTCTGGACTTGCACAATACCCATTTCCAAGTGTAACATTATTGATTTGTAAAAAATACCAAACGTACATTCCTTTGAGTCCAAGCTACAGCAAATATTCTCTTCCTAAGCCATTAACGCAGGGGTGCCCAAACTCTTTGTAAGGAGGGCCAGATTTGGTGGCTGAGAATGTGTCAGGGGCCGGTTGCTCCCCGACCCTGCCACCCCACTGCAAGCCCCACCCACTGACCCATAAGCCTCACCCACTGACTCCTTGCAACGCTACCTGCAGGAAGGAAGGTGGGGACCAAGGGAGGGAGGGAGGGAGGGAGGTGGAAACCAAGAGAGGAAGGAAGGAAGGTGGGGAACAAGGAAGGGAGGAAAGAAGGAAGGTGGGGACCAAAGGAAGCACAGGGAGCCGTGGCCACCGCAGGGGAATGTGTGGGTGAAGGAGGGGGAGGGAGGGGCAGACCAGCCAGCTGCGGGCCACTCAGAATGGCCTGACGGGCCGGATTTGGCGCGGCCCCCCGGGCCGAACTTTGGGCAAGCCTTTAATCTACGCCTCCAGACTGTAGATTAAAGATATAATGAAGAAAGTTAAAAACCTGGCTCTTCCGAGAGGCGTTTGCTGACTAAATTATTTATTATTATTATTTTCCACCATCTGTTTTCTGCTGTTGTTTTTGGTCTACCGATTGATTGATCATTAGTGTTTTAATTGTTTTATTTAATTGTTTTGATTTTGTTTATATTTTTTGTTGTGAACCGCCCGGAGTTCCTCCGGGAAGACAGGCAGTATACAAGTTTAATAAATAAATAAATAATAAAGATGCTCTTTTCCCTTGACATAGGTACATTGTGTGGTCTGGGAAGCAATCATGATACTAAGGAAGAGAGGAATCAGTTGGACAGCACAACTTTACCAAAAGTGTGTCATTCCCATCCTGTGATGGAAGGGTGAGTTTTTAAATGCTAATATTTAAAACGATTAAAGGTGCGCTAAAGCAAAATAATAAAAATATTGAGATGTGGTTTCTGTTATTATTATGTATTTTGAATATTTTTACCCCACTAGTAATTCAGAATGTCCTAATCCAATTCTAGTTGTCCAAACCTTAGATGTCGTAATCCAATTCTAGTTGTCCAAGAAGAAAGAAAATGATATTTTTGTAAACATGAAGAAATTGGAGATGGTCTTTATCTTGAATGAGGTTAACTGCCAATACTGTATCAGGAGGACAAATAGAAAAAAAATGGGGGGAGTGTTAGATTATGGTCCACAGATGGATGTTGACCAGTTCACAAGTTCAGTACCATATAATGATTGGGCCTAATATAATCAAAGAGTGCTGCTTCATAGCATTTCACATAAGACTGAGAGGTAGATGCATCCAGGTTGTGAGCAAAACAAAATGTTAACAGTACCAGACACCAACCAGGCATGGTTATTGCTATACATTTGTTCCCTATAAAGATTCTCAAGTGTCTATTCAGAAAAAGGACAAAATGGAAAGCAGTTCTAGATTTGAAGGGGCTGCAGGAAGTGTGTGATATGCCACAAATTTGAAATGGAAGGGCCTTTTTTTTCATAGCAGGCCACCACGATCATGGCTTCTTGTTTAGCAGGCAAAAGAACAATCTTGGCTTCTCCAGGAAGGTCAAGCGCATAGGTAACCAAAGCCTGCCTGCAAGCCCTGAAACCAGCCTTTGATGGCTGAAGAAGACAGACATCCTGACACTTAAAACTTAATGTGCTGAACCTAATTGAAAGGAAGCTGATTTCCA
>JAHTLZ010000330.1:39440908-39475570 GCA_023846285.1 Phrynocephalus versicolor
TAATAATAATAATAATAATAATAATAATAATAATAATAATAATAAATGTTCCACAGAGCAACAAAACAAAAGTCGACAGCAGACAGTGGAACCTTCCTGCTGAAGGAAGCAGGACCAAGAGTTGTCCTCAGTCTTGACCAACACGTGCTTTTGTTGGTTTAAACTTGGGTAGGGTGGATGTGATCTAAATCATGATTTACATTTTTGAAAGGTTTTATGTGACTTTTTTAATATAAATTGGATTTTTAAAAAAATTAATTCATGATCTAGTCAATAGGATTTCAAAAAAATCATTTTTTAAAACCCTCCCTGGGCTTGGAGTAGATGCTGACTACCCTAGCTAGTAAATTTCCCCATCTTACTCCATAAATTGAAAATCTTGTTCTTGGCCAGAGGGCAGAAACAGTCAAAGAGAGTACAGCATCAGTGGGTCATGCCATTCCTACCCTTTCCTGGGCAATAAAAGAAGTTGGCTAGTTGTTGGAGGTCTTTGTCACATTAAACCAGAAGAAAACAGAATGGTAAATTCAGTCCTTTTCTCTTCCTATAGGTATCTTGTTATCAATCCATTTGGAACGATATTCCACATAGAACCACATCACAATATTTCAGCCTCTTGGTCTATATGGTTTACAAACAATTTTGATTTTAGCATTATGCTAAATGATGTATATGTTTCAAAAGACACTGAAGATATTCTAAAGGTGAGTTTTTAATTATAGGTTTCATTAAACTGCTTATAGAAAAGTGAAGGGTAAGGCATCCCTCCCCCCACCTCCACCCCTGGTCCCCTTCTTTACTTGGTTGGCTTTGTATACGTTAAGCTAAAACTAAATTACTTCTGTACAAAGAATAGTTAAATTTTGTGACCATCATGCACTGTAAACAGGTGTAGGAGATTGCATGTGTACTGGCTTTGAGACAGGAGAACTAGTGGGGGTGCTAAAGCTGAATCTTTATCAGTGAAAGGATTGAAATTTCTCATTCCTGTTGCAACTTCAGAAAAGTTTCCAGGGATTGCCTGTGCATTTTTAGGTGCTTGTTCATGGGCATTTGAGATTGTTTGGACGCTGAATTTTGCAGGCATAAGCAGGTACAGGGCAAGAGCAAAACAAATTTGCATAGATAGCTTTCCCTCTTTGTGATTATTGTGATACACCTGCATAGTTGGGATTTGAACTAGTCCTTTCCAGTGAACACTATTGAATGTTTGTAGTAAGTCTGTGAGCAAAGCTTCTTATGAATGAAGATGGCTACAGATGGGAAGGTTTATTTTGTGCAGAGCAATGAGGATAAAAGACAATACTGGGCAAAAATGGGATCTCTCTGCCACCACTTTTTATGCTGCTTTTTAAGAATATTGTGTTAGCCTTATCCAAATTGTGGCATCTAACTGTTGTTTTATTAGAAATGAAAGATGGAGATCAAAGTAATATCTACACATATATGAACCACATATGCAGTCAGTTTGATCTGATATTTTTACCATTAGGTTATGAACTTCACGGATCCTTTAACTCTACCTCCAGGCTGTTGGAATGCATTTTCCTTGAAACTCCACACCCAAGAAACTGTAACAAGTTTATTGTCCAATGTTTTTGTGACCACAAACGTTGGAGTGATATTTGAAATACCACTGCAGATTTACTCTGTTTTGTCCAAGGTACTATATTAATCTGAATTGTGTGTAATTGTTAATGGTATTAATGGTGTATTGATGTTACCCTTTATACAAGGTAACTGATTTTTAGGAAAGTTATCCTTCCAAGTAGAAAGTGTGAGAATTTCTTCCAATACAAAAACAATTCGTCTTTCTGCTAAACTTATTTTGTATTATATTTAGGCATGAATAGGGTGCAAAGATAAACCCGGGGTGTCTGAACAAATTATTATATTAATCTGATTCTTATAAAGTCAGCACAAACAGCAAGGTAGCTGGTCTATTCATAAGTTTGAAAAGAAAAATCAAAATGGGCAGATTGCTGTAATAGGATGTGTTTAAAATATGTTTCAAAAGTGATACATAATGTCAGATTACATCTCTGTCCTCATGTTTCTGTTCCTAGTAGAAATGCTGTGAATATAAGAAACAAAGTACGGTCACTTTTTAAAATCACTGTCTAATATAAAGAGTAGGCTGATATTTTTATTTTCTGTGACTATTTCTGGGGCAGGGCAAGGGAAATAGTTGTAGAGCTGCTTTTAACATACTTGTTCATATTTAGATTAAAGAACATACATAGAGTGCCAAAATCACTATGTTTTAATTCATGTTTTTCAGCAGAGAGGTGTTCAGTTCGAAGCCATAGCACATCATGACATGTACTGTTCCTTGAGAATGTCAGATGCAGGTAAGAAAAGTGGGCTTTTCCATCTGTGATTGTTGCAGATGAAATATAAAGCAAAGCAAAGCAAAGCAAAGTGTTCTGCTTATATACCACCCCATACCACTTCAAGTAGTCTCTGGGCTGTTTACAGTTTAATGACAGTATGCAGGCTACACATTGCTCCCCCAGCAAGCTGGGTACTCATTTTACCAACCTCGGAAGGATGGAAGGCTGAGTCAACCTTGAGCCTGCTGCCTGGGATTGAACCCCAGGTCGTGAGCACAGTTTAACCTGCAGTACAGGCATTTAACCACTGCACCACGAGGCTGTAAGAACAGAGATGACTTTATATTTACTAAACATTCATTTTTCTGACTGCCCAGCATATCCAGAAATCTTTTATCTATGTCATAATGAGCATCTTATAGTACAGGCCGGAGGTGGCACTTACTGTGATTCAGCATTTTGGCAGATCCAGCCCACAGGTGTTGTGCAGGAGCCCTGGATCCTGCACCCTGCCTCCTCCCTTGGGTGCCTACTCAGAGGATGACATGGGGCAGGGAAGCCCATGGTACTTCTTCCAATGGGGAGCCCATGGGATGAAGCGGGGCATGAAATCCGGGGTGCCTGCTGAGACCCGTGTGCCCCCATCTGCCAAATTGTGGTAAGTGTCCACCCCTAATCTAGACCGAGGGGGCAAACTCTGATAGGCCTGGAAGCCAGTTTTACACCCTGCACCTTTTGCTCTGGGGCAGGAAATTAAAAACTGAAAATGGAAAGAGCTGAGTGAATGCCTGCTGTTTTAATGGGGAGGTAGTTCTTATAGGCCAGTGGTGGCGAACCTTCGGCACTCCAGATGTTTTGGACCACAACTCCCACAGTCCTTTGTCACTGGCCATCTAGGCTCAGAATTCTGGGAGTTGTGGTCCAAATCTCTGGAGTGCTGAAGGTTTGCTACCACTGTTCTAGGCCTTCAGAAGTGGAAACAGCCAAACAAAAATATGCCAGTGCAAATCAGTGTTTGTAGCTTGCAAGCTTCTCTTGACCCAACACTGAGAGAGAGAGAGAGAGAGAGAGATTTTCCCAGCTTCACAAAGCTGTAGTGTTTTCACAAAAAGACAGAGAGCATTTGGGAGCATGGTAAGGCTGCTAAGTATCAAAAATATAAAAAGGACAGGGAGCCAGGAAATGGTGCAGCTATTAGCAAGGCATATGTTAACAGGAGGATGTGGTTTTGCACATAAATAGCATGGCTATTTGTTGGTACAGACACCTCTTCTTTGCAACAGCCATCCTGTTTTGCGTCATGTTTTTGTGCCTTCTTAAAATTGGATTCATTGAGATGGAAAGCAAGTACAGTTTACTGAAGAAAATATTGTAGTAAAATTAAATCGATAACATTATCATTTTAGCAAACCTTCTTTGGGAAAAGAGCCTTTCTCTGGACAGTTCCACGTGGAGTGTGGATTCTGAACTCGCCTATGAACTCTATGAAAAATGGAAAAAAATGCAGCACCATGAAGTTTGCAGGTGTGTAGAAGGCATGCCATTGTTCTTGACTTGAGCAAAAGAGTCCTGCTTTTGTCTCTTGTAGGATCTAATGGGTTTACAGTTTCTTTGATATACTGGAGTTTCTTTCATATAGTTAAAACTAACTAGGGCTAAAACTGGTTATTCCTGCATTGTATTAAGGAGGAGTATGAAGTAATACAGTACTTGCAATTCCTTAAATGTATTCAAGAAAGAGGTGTGGCTCATAGCATTGTCTGCTTTCTCCTTCCTGGCCCTTTAGTCTACAGTCCCTAGAGCAGTGATGGCACACCTTTTGGAGACCAAGTGCTCAAACTGTGATTCAAAGCCCACTAATTGTTCCCAAAGTGCCAATACAGCAATTTAACCTGAATACAGGTGGCTGTGAAGGAGCAATGTTGGGTGCCCACAGAAAGGGCAAGGAGTGCCACCTTTGGCACCTGTGAGAGGTTCACCAACACTGCCCTAGAGGTATATGTTCATTCCTTATGACTTCTCCGACCTCTGCATATTGCTCCACTCCTGCTGCTAACTTTTAAATATGGTAGAGATTTACACTGACCAGGACTAGCCAGGGATAGAGACTTGACTCATGGGACTCACTGTTAAGTTAGACTGAAATTGGACCAGTGACCCTTGGCCTTGATTTATGGCTGTGACTATCCAAGGATTTCCAGGTAGTAATGAGGCATGGTTAGCTAAAGCCAGTGTGTTATTTAAAGTCAACTTGGATATGGGTGGGATTTACCCTTGAGCAGCAAAGATATGGAAATATTTTAAGTTTTAATGAGGAGATATGAAAATTTGTGTCTATATCCTTTAGGCCCACAAATAACTCTCTAGAGATTTGCCGCAATAATTTGTAATAACAAAGAACTTAAAAGATTTTAATGTAAAGGCGTGGTATTTTAAGCAGGAGATTTAAAAAACAGAATCAAAGTAATCATGTTAAAAATATTCCAAAGAGGATATAATAACTGGACACTTTATCATTTTTAAGGATATGGCCTATCAAAATATACTTTATTTTTAGAATTATTTCTGTTATCATTAACTCAACAGGAGAAATGTTGGAGAAAATATTAAGACTGCTCATCTGAAGAATCCTGAAGAAGAGTCACTTGCATTGTCTTTCCCCCACTTGGTTACAGAATTTGGTCTTACTTTGAACTTCAGTGCAGCTGCACCTTTGAATAGCATGGTGAGGCCATATTTTGACTGGATCCATTATTAAATACACTTTTGTTAAGAATTGTAGTGGTCTTCAACTTCTTTTTTTTTTTTTTTTTGAAAGGGTGGGTTATTGATGTTGTTTATACCACATAGAATTGCAAGATAAAGATAATCACTACTATATTTGTTAAATATTGGCTGAAGAATTAAACTGAAATCAGAAATCATTGGGGTGTACTCTTCTATATTTATGGATTTCTATTTTCAGAATTCTCCCAGAAATTCCAAGAATTGCAATCCAGAAACCCAAATCAGCACATCTATAAGTTTCAGCTTCAGTAAGGGCCATATTTTATTTGGTTTATCTCAACCATTGGCTTCTCTAGCCGTTGTGCTTCCTGTTATTAATTTGTTTTCTTTTTAAAGGGAAACGAAAATGTTAGAATGCTTCACAAGAATTTTAGTCTTAATTTCCATTAAGCTGTATAGAAGGCACCTCCAGAAGAACTAAAACTGGCAGTGCAGCAGCTTCTTTTTTAAAAAACAAAAACAAAGCCACAACAGGAAGCAACAGGAAACAAGAATGCTAGAAGAGCCAATGTTTGAAATAAAGGTGTCCTAATAGGCATTTCTGCCCTGTAGTTCATACAGCTCTTGGAGAAGGTTGAGAACTGAACTGCAAAACACAAAACAGCACACCCTAATCTAAATTTAATGGGTATTTGGTATGTGATAGATGTAGGTATGCAGAGCTATGACTTGTTTTGTTGAATTTTCTTTCATCATTTTTTGGGAAAAACATCTTTAGATTGCATCCATTTCATTTTACTGCTAGAAAATTTTTATTCAACACAGAATATTGTAAAAGGATGTGGGCAGTTTTTACTTACAGATTCAAGTTGTTATTTGTAAGTATTTCAGAAAGGTGTTAAACCTTTTGTAACTTTTCAAAGTAGTAGAAATCCTGAAGCACTTTTAAATGCTTGTATCAAAAACAGCACATTGGGGGGGTCTGGGAGGATACTGAATTCTAAAGAATGGTTTATTAATTTTGCTTCGCTTTATTTATTTATTTTTCTAGGTTAAATACTTTAACTTAAAAAATCCTTCGTCTTTCCCAGTGATGTTGCAAGTATTGCCTCTGTCTTTCTATCCAGATCCTAGAGCTCCAGTGGCCCTGCTCAACAAATGGTAATGATTACATTAATTTGGAATGGCACTTTTCCTTTATGAACTGCAGTTAGTTCCTTTCAGATGTTTATTTATTTATATTTATATTTATATTTATGGACTGCCCAACTTTCCAGAGGAACTCTGGGCAGTTTACAGCATGGAACACAAACAATAAATCCATAATGCCAACATATAAAACATAAAACCTGGACATCCAAACTGATCATAGAGATATAAGATGGTGGTAAGCAAGTTAGATGGGTAGACAAAAATGGGGGGGGGGCAGCACGAGGGACACTCAAACCTCCAGGTCGAGTGGAGTTGTCATTTGCCTCCCCACTCTCCCATTACTCATTTAAACCTCCCCACTCTTACCATCACTCATATACCTTTCCAGGCACATAGTTTGTGATTAAAGGTATTATGCATAATGCACATTTTTTAGAACTATAAAATCAGCATGTTTGCAAAGGTGGCTCCAACTTGGATGCATTCAGTATAATTCTTTTAGGAGTTATACATCATGTTTTTATCTTGGATTGTTTAGGTTTGGTGTGAATGTACAGTCTCTTAATTTTACAACCACTGAATTCAGGTTGATAGAAGAAAATGATACTCACAGGGTAAGCCATGTCTTTTGTTGATCTCATGGATGTTTTTGTCTCTTAAGAAGCGGAACTTTAGAGTATAATATCTGTAAATTAAGCAAATTACTTACTTTCCCCCTTAGTCTGTGGTTTATGCAGAAAATATGCATGAAAGGAATTGGCATTGTTGGTAGAATCTGCATTTTGGCTTTTGGATTCCATCATGGTTAAATGGAAAGCAGATTTGTAGCCTTTAAAAGTTTCCAAAATACTGGTAGGATTTTACTGAAGGATTTTTCTTGGGGGAAAGGGAGAATCTTCACCCAAATGTTTTAAGTTTTGCTTTCCAGACCATGTTTTCAGAGAACACTAGCAGACAGGGCCCCCCTCCAGGCCTACCTCCACTTCTGGCACCCCAATATATGGTGCTGTGTGTGTGTGTGTGTGTGTGTGTTGTGTCGTTACAGTCATGACCGACTCTTCGTGATTCCATGTATGGTGCTACAGTTCTGAAACAGAGCTGTTACCGCATTGAACCATACACAGTTGGTGAGATCTGTGTGATCAGAAGTCCTTCCTTATCAGGGTTTTCAGTCACCTGGAATGTTGGAAACACTCTCAGCTGAATGGCAGCTGTAATTCTTTTGTGGATCTCTCAAAAATGCAGGGTGATTGGGAATGGAATGGAGACTAGGGAATACACACTTATCTGTAAGATATGCATATAGAAACCAACTGCTGTATAGGGCTAGAGTCCTGAAAATTCCAACAAAAGATGCCACGTGTGATTGGAACATGGCTTTGTTCTCCCTCATCCCCAGTGCTAGAAACTGCATGCGCAGGTGTTGGTTCTATTTATTTAATACCTTTACTTATCCCAGTTAGCCATGGGATAATGCATTATTAAATGCATTGTTTCACTGGAAATTCTTGGGTTTTTTTTCTCGTACATAAAAAAGGATACATGTATCCTTCAAAGTAGTTTAATTGGTACTGTAGAGTGAGTTTATGATGTCCAAGGTGGGTAATGTAGTTCTGCTTTTGTTTTGCTTTCATTGTACTTTTCCAGTATGGCCTGCAGGAGGATCATGATTACATCACATCTAGTTCTGAGGTCCTTCATTTAGAATTGCAGCCCTTAGAAACTAAAAGGGTTGGTGTTGTCTTTACTCCTGTGGATTACAAAAGAATAACTTCCCTTATATTGGTCAGGTAGGTCTGTCCTTGCATTTTTGACATGGTATAGTCTTGCAAAAAGTTTATTTTAAATTCATGTTAACGCCTAAAAATCTGTGCAAACATGTGAACTATATATTCCATAAGGAGTGGTCCTTCCTTGAGGCCCAGTGAGGAGGTGCTTGCTTATGGGAGTAGCAAATGCCCAGTTGTCTCCCTGCTGTGGCTGCTGCCGCCCAAAAAGGACTGGCCTGTTTGGGAAAGTGGCAGCAATGGGCAATGCTCCAGAAATGGCATATTTTTAAATGCAGTATGGGAGAAGTGAGAGGGAAAATTGCTTTTTGCTAAGGCACGGACTTTTTCCAAGATGAGTCATTCCATATTGTCTGAGGTTTAGGACTTTTTAGAGTCAGAAATCTCTCTAGCTAAAGCAGTTTTCCTTGTCTTGCACTACTACTTCCTTCCTGTTCCTCTCAAGATAGCATGGCAACACAGACAGCACTGGCTTTACCATTCTTTCCTCTTCCCATTCTGAGGAGGTGGCCAAGTGGTTTCTGCCAGCCACAGTGGTATGGATTAGGCGTATAGCATGCAGACGTGGCATGGTGTCTGGGTAGATGCATGTGTCAGCAAGGCACATGTGCGGGCGAAGGTCACGCATGGTTGTAATGGCTCGGGCATGAAGTGAGCCATCAGTGCTTTGCTTCCCATCTCCTGTGTGCCTTGCTGAACTTACATAATACCCAAGAGGAAAGGCAGTTTATTTTTTAAAAATAAATGCTAAGCAGGCATTAAGGACCATAGAAATAAATATCCAAGTTGCGAAAAATACTTGTTAGGGAGAGACCAAGAATAACCGAAGCTGTTTAGCTAAGTTTAAAAATGTTCTTAACTACCCTGCAATTGTGTGCTTTTCTAGGACTACAAAATGCAGCAAATTATAATTCAAACCTCGAAACATTTAGTATTTCATATATGACATTGGCCAGCAGGGGGGTTCCCAGTGTTGCTTTGAAAAGGCATTTTTCATCACTTGCTTTTTTCCTTATCCTGAAATATGCTTATTGTTTAATTGCAGCTTAATCACAGCTAGATCTTTTTGGTTATCTTAAGAGCTGCATCAGCAGCAATTTAAGGTTTGTTTGTTGATTTGTTTTCCAGGCTGTCTTAGCTGAAAAGCAACTCTGTTTGGATCATGTCATGCTAGCCATATGATTATATGATAATATGATATCTTAAAAGTGAGACTACACATTATTTCACCTGCATAGTTCTCACTTTGAGGTCAACCTCATCATCGCCATCATTCTAAAAGCTGCAGCTTGTACTGTCTCAGATTAGTACCCTGAAGTAGGAGGCTGGGGGTACAGTGACTTGAACCTTCTAGGGGTAGTTCTGACTTGGTTGGCACTTTTCTCATGCCCACATTTTCGCTGATTGGAAAAAAAAATCTGTTAAAAGAAAGGGTTCTTTTTCAGAAAGTGCACATTGCCAGTGTGGCAGATCTGACTCGGATCAAACCAATAACAGGAGACAAAGGGTTCAAACTCCACAACCAACCCTCTTCTAGTTCTGAATCAATATTGTTTTCTACAAGCAAGCCAATTGTGAGCAAACAGACTTGCACATAAGATTTATGAGCTATGCAGGGAAGGTAACACTCAGTGTAATGTAGGTGTCATGAAAAGAATATGCTAAGCAACAGCTCCCTCCCCCTCTGTCTGGTTGCCATTCCAAGAGGATGGCAGAAAGTCGGACTTTCCAACTTTGTGTCCCCAACATGTTCTTGGACATTCACCACTTTCTGTGCTGTCCAGGATTTCTTGGAGTTGTAGTCCAAGAACTTCTGGGGACCCAAGTTTTTTCTCCCTTAGGATACACCTGTGTCTTCTGCCAAAATAGTGGGAAGGTCACTTTCCTTATGTTCAGTTGTAAAACATTTCTTTCTTTGTTACAGGAATAATCTGACTGTTCTGGATGTGGTTTACGTTGAAGGTATTGGAGCCAGAGAACTATTGAAAGTGGGTGGAAGATTGCCAGGGGCAGGAGGATCTCTTCGATTTAAGGTGCCAGAGTCGACCCTCATGGACTGCAGGCGACGTAAGTGACCATCTGCCTGGAAGGGAGGGGCAGCGTGCATGGCTAGAAAAAGAAAAACATGCCCATTTATTTGCAGAATTGCATATTTATTTTCTACTTCATATATGTAGTGCATCCCATCCTTTATCATGTGACTAGCTTGATAAATAAAAACAGCCCCCAAAAGGAAAAGCTTCCGTGCGTGCGTGCGTGCGTGCGTGTGTGTGCGTGCATGCATGTGTGTCAAGATGCTTTGGGGTGACTACTTTAAAAATAACTAAATGTTAATTTTGTTTCCTTCAGAACTGAAAGATGGCAAACAAATTTTATCTATCACAAAAAACTTTAAAGTTGAAAATATTGGTCATCTTCCTATCACTGTAACTTCTATGAAGATCAATGGGTACAATTGTCAAGGATATGGGTTTGAAGTACTTGATTGCCAAGGCTTTTTTCTGGCACAAAACTCTTCACGGGAGATTAGCATTGTGTAAGCATTTGCCTCTTTCTATTGACAAAAAAAAAAATCATTTCAAAATTGTGTTTATCTTCTTTACATAAAAAATACTAGCTCCTTGAAATATGTTTATATTTTCTGTTAACAGAATATAAATTTCCCATTTTTTCCTACTAAAGAATCTTTACATTCATGTTTTTTCTATAACTGCTTTAAATAATTCTGTTGTATATGCAGTAATGCCTCGTAAGACGAATGCCCTTTAAGATGAAAAACTCATAAGATGAATGTAATTTCCGGGGATAGGAAGAATTCATAAGATGAATTTTTCCTTCCCGTTTACATTTGTCTTACGAGCTACCATTGATCCTCACCCAGCCTGGGCTATTTACAAGGGGATAGCCCAGGCTGGGTGAGGATCACAGGGTCCCTGCTCTGCCCACCAAATTGGTGGGCACAGCAGGGATTCACTGACCTCTGCCCAGCTTGTGCTCCTTGTCTTCCAAGCAGCACAGGCTGGGAGAAGATCCATGGATCCGTGCTGTGCCCGAGCAGAGCACGGAACCATGGCTCTTCTCCCAGCTCGGGAGGGTTGCCACGGATCACCACCACCACTTGCCTTCCAATCCCCCCAGGCTGGGAGAAAATCCATTTTAAAATATCCTGCCATGAGCGCTCTGGCCCCAGTCAGAATGCTTATGGCAAGACATTTTAAAATGGATTTTTCTCTCAGCCTGGGAGGGTTGGAAGGGAAGCAGCGGTGGCAATCTGCCACTGCTGCTTGCCTTCCAAGCAGTACTGGCTGGGGGAAGATCCAAGGGCCCATGCTCTGCCCGAGCAGAGCATGGACCCATGGATCTTCACCCAGCCTGGGATGTTTGCAATGCACATGGCAGAGACACATTGCCAATGCCACTTGCCTTGCAAAACGTCCGGGCTGGGAGAAAATGCATTTTTAAAAGTCCTGCCATAAGTGCTCCGACTGGGGCCAGAGTGCTCATGGTGGGACATTTTAAAAAGGATCTTCTCCCAGCCCAGGAGGCTTGCAAGGCAAGCAGCAGCAGCAGATCAGCACTGCTGCTTGCCTTGCAAGGCGTCTGGGCTGGGCAAAGATCCATTGGTCCCTCCTCTGCCTAACAGAGTGTTGGGCAGAGCAGGGACTCCTCCTCTTCACCCGAGTCTCTGCGCAGAGACATGGGCGAAGAGGAGGTGGCTGCCCCCTCAATCAAGGGACAGCAGAAGGCTGTTCCCTTCCTGCAGCCGAGAGGTACCTTATTTTGACTGCTCTGAGCTGTCAAAATCAGCTGTCGGTCGGCTTCATGGGGGGAACAGCCTTCTGCTGTCCTTTGATTGAAGGGTGTGTGTGTTCGACAGCCTGCTCATAGGAATGCATTGAAAATATATTAATCCGTTCCCTCCATAATTGATTAATTGGTTTCATTGCACAAACCGTGCCTTGTAAGACAATTTTTTCATAGACTCGTATAATAAATTAAATTCATCTTAAGAGGTATTACTGTAGTTCCATTCTTTGAGGTGGTAACTTGGAAAAAGCTTGTTGTCAAGGGATTGTTTGACTTGCTAGCTGAAAAGCTCTAATTTATGGCATATGAGCAATGCATATTTCAGTCAAGTATTACAGAGTTTAAGGGTATATCAGGAATAGAACTCTGGAACATCACTAAAAGAGAGGGGGTAATTTAAACTATACAATTTTAAAACTTGCCACTTTGGCTACAAATTTAGCTGGGAACATAGGTTTATCTGGAACAAAATATCACTTAGAATTATTCCTTCAAGCAGTGTTTTAAAAGCAGCATGGCTTATCAAGCTCCAGGAACACTGCTTGGGATGGATGGACAGTGACGGTATAGCAAACTACCGATCCCAGAAATTAGCTAACCCCCCTTCACAAAAACAATAATTTGATGAGATCCCCATAAAACTGCAATGTAGTCTGAACCTCTTGACAAAAAAGTGTGCTCCCTTCACCAAAGGTTCTGTAACATTTAGGTATTTTAGGGCTTCTAATCATTTCCCAACAAAATGAAGTACAGTGGACCCTCGTATAATAAGTGGTTTGTTTAACAGAAAATCTGCTTAAAGGAAAACACTTATGGAGATACAGAATTGCCTATGGCGAATCCGTAAAACAGAAAATGGTCACGATTAAGGATTAATCCATTTTCAATGCATACCTATGGAAAATTTCTACAAAGTAAATTTCGCTTAACAGCATTTCATTTGGAACAAATTAATTCCTTTATACAAGGTACCACTGTATATGAATTTCTTTTCCAACAGGAATGTATAGTTGGACCACCATGACTGTATAAAAGGACAGCTATAAAAAGTGTGCAATTATGTGCCAAAAGTAACAAATATGATGGTAGCATAGAGTAGAAGAGAGTGCAGGAGTCTTGATAAGAGAAAATGAATCCTTAGAGTAGAACCTACAGGTCAAGATAGTAATAGCAATATAAGATATATAAAATCTATTAGAAGTGCCTCTGGCTTCATAGTTTGGGGCTTATTTTGTTTGTCCTTTTTTGGTGCAGGTTTACTCCAGATTTCACTTCTTCTTGGGTTATTCGTGAGTTCACTCTGGTGACTGCTGCTGGTGTCGAGTTCCACTTCACACTCAATGTGACCCTTCCCCATCATCTTTTACCCCTCTGTGCAGATGTGGTACCAGGACCCAGTTGGGAAGAATCATTCTGGAGACTTACAGTACTCTTTGTTAGGTAGTCCTCTGATTTTCAAAACACTTGCAATTTGATACCAACAGTGATTTAGGCATTGGGCTACAGAGTAGAAGGATTGGGAGTTCAGTTCCCCAGTGTTTCTCCAGTAGAGGAGAGCCAACCTGTGTGGCCTTGGGCAAGCTGCACAGACCCAAGATGCCTCCAGAAGAAGGGAATGGCAAACCACTTCTGAATATACGTAGAATACCCTGAAAAGCGTTGCTGCAAGTCAGAATTAGCTGGCTAGATAGTTAATGGGTTTAGACCAGTGGTGACGAACCTTCTGCCCTCCAGATGATTTGGACCACAGCTCCCAGAATTCCAGAGCCTGTATTGCCAATGACAAAAGACTGTGGGAGTTGTGATCCAAAACATCTGGGATGCCGAAGGTTCACCACCACTGGTTTAAATGTATGGCTATGGAGACATCAAACATACAGTACATGGATTTTGTACTACATGGGGTTCTGGTGCCCCTAACCCCAGAATTATTGAAGGGAAAAGTGTACATAATTTGCTCGTAAAGCCAGAGAGAGGGGCTCTCTCTAAACAATCCATTGCGGTTTTCATTGCATCACCTAGTTTTGCAACCCAGATCTGCATGGATAAGACAGGCTCATAAACCGATGTCTTGCCTAGTTCAGGGTAAGAAGTATAGATGTACTGTACAAAGAAGGGGTGTTCCACATGCCAGAATCTTATAAAGGATACAGACAGCACTGGTAGAAATCATTGGGCCTCTGATATGCCTGGACTTATCCGCAATCTGTCAGCTTTTAAAAATACATATTGAGAGATGGAATTGCAGGAACTTTTATGAATCCACACGGAACCCATCCGTATGCAAATGTTCGCTACAACAATATTAAGAATGGTCACGAATTACCAACTTAACTTGTGTGTACTTTGTGTTGGTGTATATTTCCATTAACATGCTATGCATGTCTTGAGCTTTGTTTTCTCTAAGAAATATATTTCTGCTTATTTTTGATGTAAATATTTTTTTTTCTGCATTGCAGCTTGT
The DNA here is from genome assembly GCA_023846285.1 of Phrynocephalus versicolor. Lineage (NCBI taxonomy): Eukaryota > Metazoa > Chordata > Lepidosauria > Squamata > Agamidae > Phrynocephalus > Phrynocephalus versicolor. Next base: position 39,455,179 of record JAHTLZ010000330.1, read on the forward strand.
CTCTCCTCGGCGTAATACTTATAGCTTTCCAACAAGCCCAGTACATTCTCACAGAATTCATGAAGTCACGGCAGAGGCCAAATCCAAACCCTTCTGCACTGCAAAACAACAATTCTGTGGATATCATCAGCTCCGAATCTTACAAGTAATGAACTTACATATCTGTGCAAGACTCTTGGGGGTTTGCTGCTCTGATGGCTATAGTCCTAATTTAAGTACAAGTGAAACTTGAAAAATTAGAATATTGTGCAAATGTTCATTTATTTCAGTAAGTCAACACAATAGGTGAAACTAATATACGAGATAGACTCATTACGTGCAAAGTGAGATAGGTCAAGCCTTACTTTGGTATAATTGTGATGATTATGGCGTACCGCTTATTAAAACTCCAAATTCACAATCTCAGAAAAATAGAATAATGCGAAAAGGTTTTTTTTTGGGGGGGGGGAGGGAATTTTTTATTTTTATTTTTATTTTTATTTTGCTGAAGCTTGCAAAAAAAGTTTGAGGTGGAGGGAAAGGAGTGATTTTAACACTTTTTTTCCAGCTCCAAACCTGGCTACAGCTCTTGGGTTGGGGCTCAGAAAAAACAGGGTGTGTGTGTGTTAAAAATGCCCTCTTTCCGCCTATGAGGTGTAGTGCAGGCTTGGAGCTGGAAAAAAGTTTTAAAATCACTCATTTCCCCCACCCCATCGGCACTTGGGGCTCAGCCAGAAAAAAAGTTTTAAAATCGCTCCTTTCCCCCCACACATCAGCTGTAGCATGGGCTTGGGGCTGGCAAATAAATAAATAAATAAATAAATAAATAAATAAATAAATAAAAATCCTGTCTTTTCAGTATCGGCGCTTGGGGCTTCAGCAATCTTTTTTTAAAAAACTCCCAATCGGTGGGGGGGGGAGGTGGGCATTTATTTATTTATTTATTTATTTATTTATTGCTGAGCCCCAAGCGGCTATCAGCTGTAGCTCTGCCGGCTGAGGGCGCTTTTTAAACAAACACTAGCAGCACCAGAGCTGATCAGTGCTTCAGCTTTGGAAGCCCCCTGGGCGGGGCTGGTGGCAAGGGGAATGAAAAATGAAATGAACGAAATGAATTTTTTTTTGTTTCATTTCATTTTATTTTCCTTTTGAGGGGGCAGTTTGATTTTTGTTTCGTTACGTATCAAAACAAATAACGATTAATGAAATGAATAAAAAATTCATTTCATGCCCATCTCTAGTAAACATGGTGTTGCTGCTGTTTGAGTCTGAGAAATGATCTGTTGTGATTGCAATATGTCCTACCAGTTGATCTCTCATTCATATGGTAATTTAAAAAATTGCTCCTTGCATGTCTTATGCAGATATCTGAGCTGTCCCAGCTGCGGAAGCTTGAATTGAATTTGCATGGGTGGGAATGGAGAGAATACAATAAAAGATTCAGAAGCAAATTGACACAAGAAACTCATATTCCCCATCCTCCCTGCACCCTTTAATTACACGTCAACTTCAGTGTACTGGACAAAATAAAAAAGTCTTGTGATTACTTATTTTTTGTTTTAAAAAAACCCAACAAGTTGGATTCCAGGAAAAAGTAATATTTTATTTGTTTGCAATTTCTATGTTTTTGTGATCTTAAAAAAAGTTAATCAACCATGTAATCTTTATACAATAACTATCTGAACTTTCTTTCAAATCTAGGAGCAGTTGCAAAACCTTTACAGATAATTATAGTTCTTCTGATAAAGGAAAAGGTAAAGGTTCCCCTTCTGTGACCACACCAACCAGCCGTAGCCAGAATGCTGCCAAGAGGAGTCCAGCAACATACAGTCATTCTCAGAAGAAACACAAGTGTTCTGTATATTATGGCAAACAAAAATCCAACACCCCAACGAGCAGCATGGTGCTAACTACTGATGACAAACAGAACCACACAACTGAAACTCAGACTTCAGCACCAAAGGAGGACATTTGCACTGTTACTGAAAGCTGGCTCAACCTGAAATATGCAAACAGCATAAATGTAAACGTGCAAAAAAATTTAACACACCCAGGGAACTTTCTAGAGAAAGAAGAAATTGCATTGAAAAATGCAGCACTTATGAAAAGTACTTCTTCAGAGTGCAATTTGAAGGAGGGTCTTGGAACAAATATGTTTCCTAAGGAAACCAATCTTAAGATTTCAGAAAATATAACTGAGCTTAGTGAACCTGAGTCGTTTCCTTTGAAATCGTCAAAGAAACTGTCTGAAAGTCGCTTCTTAAGACATTCACCTCAGCAACAATCAGAATTCCAAGAAGTTTGCAGGAAAAATAATGGTAATTTTTTTAAATTTAGCAATGAGATTGCTCATTCGTAAGACGTGTTCCATTTTCTTGGACCAGAATCCAAGAAGAACCTGTGAAATAGAGGATACTAGCAGGTGTCTGGCAGACCAATGAGTGCTTCAGTTTGTTCATAAATGGTAGGCAAAGTGAACTTTGGTCTGGATCTGAAAGGCCATGCTTAGGGCCTCCCTAAGGTTGCATAATTAGGATCACTTATCTAGACACATTTCTGGACACATCAAAGCATAATAGGAAGAAAAATATTCTAGTAGTCAAATACAGTGGTACCTTGTATAAAGGAATTAATTTGTTCCAAATGAAATTATGTTAAGCAAATATTTTCCTTTATACAAATTTCCCATAGGAATGCATTGAAAACAGAGTAATCCCTAATCACAACCATTTTATGTTGTATGGATTTGTCCCATAGACAATTCTGTTAAGCAAATTTCCTCCATCTCTGGAATTTTTTATGTTGTACAGATTTTATGTTACACAAACTGTTTGTTATGCGAGGGTCCACTGTACTAGTAAGATGTACAGTAATTTGGCTTCATTGTTTCAATAGCATGCACTGTTGTTTTGATTCTTGTCTATATTTTAAGAGTCTAAATGCTTTCATCTTATGCATATACTGTTGTTTTAAAATAGTGGTAGAGGTGGTGGCTGCAAAGCATCTGTTTTCTGATGTCATAACATGTACGTTACTTTTTTACCAATTGGGAAAATATGAAAAATATTAATGAAACCCATCAAGATTATAGCATGTAAAAGCAAGACTTCATATGAAACAGCACATCAGCCTTAGGACTATTTTGTATGAACTTATTTAAGAAATGACAGTAAATTGGCTATCCAATATTGAACAGACTTAAATAGCCATCATGATCATGATAGAGAGACTGCACTCCCCCAAGTGTACATCATACTGTAACTGAGACCCTCCAATCTCAATCTTGGGATTTGGATTTAAGATCTCAATCTTGGGATTTGGATTGGATCCATATGTTTTGCTCTTTGTATTTTCTGCTGTTAGAAGTACCCATTTGAATGGAAAAAGAGGGGTGGGGCTTTTGTCAGTGATAGAATACTTTTAGGTTCACCTCAGCAGAGAGGATCTTATTGCCAATTTACAGTTGTGTGAGGGAGATCATGTTGTGCCTCAGCAGCAAATTCCCATTTATTAATGAGGTGCTGGTCATGTCCATTGATGCCTGCCTAGATACTGTTGTTATTGTTTTGACTTATATACTGCCCCATAGTGCCAGATCACTCTCTCAGAGGTATACTACGCTGTCCGGCGTTCAACAAGCACCTCATTAATGAGCAACAATTTGCTGTCAAGACTTGTGCAACCTTTGTTATATAATGAAACAACAAGCTCAGAAGATTTATCCCATGTCCAGCTCCAAATTTGATACATTACTTTTCAGAGACAGGAAAGCAAAACCTTTGATGCTAGGTGTTCGGTGAGAAGTCGTTGTGGTTGGATCCAGATTTAGTTATGTTTAGCACAGACTTTGATTTCATTTAGTCTTTTGCAGGTATTGAATCAATCTTGATGCAACACCGAAATCTGTTACCTGAAATTTAACATGTACTGTGCTTTTCTGTGCTAAGGGAAAAGCCAGCAAGTGCCTGTCAGAAGTGAAACAGAAAACTGTGAGACTTTGAAAAAACAGATTAACACAAAGCCATCTACAGAGAAGACAGCAGATAAAGAATCTAAGGAAGAACCACTGTATTGCAGAAAACAGGAACTGTCTTCTCCTGAGGTTTGAACGCTACTCCTTTTTTTTAGTATATTTTTAATTTATTTTCTACAAACAACAAAAGAAAATACATACAGTGCTGATCAGACATCATGTTACATGGGTTTCCATTATGTTTATCTTATAACCAACTCAACCCTTTACTTGTGTATTTCCTTTTTAACCTATAAATATACAAACTCCATGTTTGATTTTCCCCTTTGTTTCATCATCTTGTTAGAAGAATGAGAGATCATGTTTCTAACTTTGTATATATCAGAATCATTTTTCTCTTTTAAGCCTTGTTTCATCTATTAATGTCTCCTTATTTTAAATTAATTCTGGTATAACACCATATCTACTTTCAAATTTACCATAGCAAATACCTAGCTTAAGTCAGTACCAAAAGACAAAAAAGGGAAACTTTCTATCACATATCTATCTTACATAAGTCTCGATTCTTAAAACCCACTAAGCATATTTAAATATCTTAAAGCTAACCTAACAGATGATAAATGCCATCTATAGATCATTAAGCCTAATTTCTTATATAATGTGACTATACAGTGGTACCTTGACTTACGATATTAATCTGTTCCAAAGGCATCTTCGGAAGTCAATCAAGTCGTAAGTTGAACAGCGGTTTCCCATAGGAATGCATTGCCCTTGATTGAGAGAGAAGCCCAGGCATCTCGGAAGGGAAGGGCTTGCCCGGAGATAAGCGCTTCCCTTCCAAGGCCCGGGCTGTGGGGAGATGCATCCATCCCAGGGATCTCCTGGGGCAGATGCATGTTCACGCAGCCCAGGCAGTTTGGAAGGCAAGCAGCAGTGGTGATCTGCCACCACCACTTGCCTTGTAGGGTGCCCAGGCTGGCCGAAGATCCATGGTCCCTGCAATCTTCGCCCAGCCCGGTAAGCGCTCCCCATCTTGCAAGGGGAGCGCTTACCTCGCAAGGTGCCCAGGCTGTCTAAAGTTGTATCTTTCCTTGGAAACAATGCAACTTTGGCCAGCCCAGGTGGTTTGGAAGGGGGGCGCGATGGCCACCTCCTCCTCGGTTGCTTCAATCTCTTTTGTAGAGATGGAAGCAACCAAGAAGGACAAGGTAGCGATGGACAGCGAACACTCTCTTCGCTCTGCACAACAGGTGACTTTGACAGGCTGGACCTGTCAAAGTCAGCTGTCATGCGGAACAGAGAGCAGCATTGGTAAGTTGAATTATTCGGTTGTTGAAGCAATCGTAAGTCCAAGTACCACTGTATAGCTTTATAGATTCTTATCAGATAGCTTCTATCTTTTGTATAAGTCTCACTGTTTCAAAACTCTTCTATCTCAAACCTTTTAGAGACCGAGTGCCCAAACTGCAATTCAAAACCCACTTTTTTTTTTTGCAAAGTGCCAATAAAGTAATTTAACCTGTATACAGGTGGCTATGAAGGGGCGATGTTGGGTGCCCTCAGAAAGGGCTCCGAGTGCCACCTTTGGCACCCGTGCCATAGGTTTGCCATCACTGGCCTATAAGATCTTTCTTTTCCTATTAATTTTCTTTTAGCTTCAGATCCATAAACTGGCATATCCCTGAACCTTACAGTTCTCTTAATATTAAAAAAAATCATATATGTAACTGTCTCCATAAATGAATTCCATCTTAGCATTTCCACAAATAATCATCTTTTTATCATAGGCAAAACTCTTATTTGGGAACAATATATATCCTCAACTTTGTTGTTTAAGCATACTATATAGAGTCTACAGTAATATAATTATTTTAAGCGTCAATATACCAAAAGAGACAAACTAAAAGAATCATATTATATTTCCATCACATTTTCCACCCTTATCGCCATAATTTACACAACAGATTTCTAGAATAGTAATTTTATATTTCCAATTTCATATAATTAACGGTAACAAAATTTCATAGTAAATGAGATACAGTGGTCCCTCTACTTATGAGTTTAATCTGTTCCGAATGCATGCTCTCAAGTCAAACAACTCTTAAGTGGGGGGGGGGGGAGAAAGAAAGAATTTAAAAAATGTAAGTAGAGCAGACAACATCTAAAATTTGTAAGACAGCAGTTAAAACGCCAATGGTTTACTGCTCTTAAGTTGAGCCGCTCGTAAGTAGAAGTACCACTGTATTTCAGGTTTGTATACTATCACATTTTTATCTCTTGAAGACTTTATATTTTAAACATATTTATTGATTAGTTTTCTCATATCATTAGTGTATTCTGGTTCAAATTGTTCACCTTTCCTCTCCAAATAGCACTGCCCCCCCCCCAGCCTAGGTAACCCCTATTTGTAAGTAGAAATCCTCTTGTTCCGTCAAACAGGAGCTGAGGCCTGGCAGCTCTCGCTCTTTCTCTCTCCTGAAGGGGATCTGCAGCTTCCTTAGCCTTTGCAGTTGCTAATGAAGCCTTCTTAATTGCATGAGTCATTTTATGTTCTCCTTTTTCACTTCTTTGTTGCTTCTGTCTTCTCATTTATGATCTTTTCCTCCCTATGGTTCCTGTTGCACTTCTGTGTTGTGACGGCAAATCTCAGTTTATGTGTAAAATATCAAGAATTTCCTGTAATTTGTGGTGTATATAGTCCAGAAATTTCTCTCTCCATCTTCCATGGCCATTCCATCTTCCAATTATATTACAGTCAGCTGAAGTTCAAATTAAATTATCTTGCAGTTTCCCAAGGTAGAGGAGAAAAATGACTTATACAGTTCTCTTTCAATAGTGTTCCTTAATGTATGAAAGGTAGTAAGTTGCTAGGTCTTCCCTTGAAAGTAAAAGGCAGGCTGATAAGCAGGGTTGCCCAAGGCCAGGGTTCCCCTCTTCTTCTTCTTTTCCCTTGTATGATGTCTGCCAATATTTCTACGCCGCTATGCAAATACCCACAGTTTCCACAATTCTCAGCTTGATCTTTCTGTAATCTGCCAAAGGAAAAAGGAGCATATTTCCAAAAAAAAGAAAGTGCCAGATAAAAGCCAAGTCAAGGAAAATCTAGATCAAATGCTTTCACCTCTTTCGAGCCCTTTTCTGTCAGTTGAGCAAAGAAACAAAGTAAGTAAAAAGAATAAAGAAAGACTCCTCCCCTTACTTCTCTGAATCACTTCGGGAGATACAAAACTTAAATCCATATAGCAGAGAAAAGAAAAACAAAGAACATTCTAAGCCATGATTTGTAGCATGTCTATCAGATACAATGGTCCCCTGCTCGTTCTCGGTTCATATACTACGGTCCCACTATATTGCGGGACCACAGTATATGAAAAAAGCCCCCCTGGGGTAAGGGGGAGGCCTGTTTCAGGCCTCCTGTACTTACCCAAGGACTGGCGCTGCCCCGAATGGGCCTGTGAGGGCCTTCCCAGGCCTTCTGGAGGCCCGAAAATGGCTTCCCTGTAAACCAGACTTCCAGTTTGCAGGAAATCATTTCTAAGGCCTCCAAGGGCCTTTCTAGGCCTGTCGGAGGCCTCAGAAATGACTTTCAGCAATCCGAAAGTCACTTCGGGTTTATTGGAAGTCACTTCCGGTTCTCAGGGAGGCCCTTTTGGGACCTCCAGAAGGCCTGGGAAGGCCCTCACAGGCCCCATTTGGGGCCTGGGGGCAAGTGAGATGAATTAATTTTTTGGAGGAAGCCATAGCCTTGATTCCAAGGGAGCTGTGAACAGTTGTCAATAATAAGACTTCCTTTAGTTCATATATTCATAGGCTCACCATAAGTTGGAGGTGACTTGAGAATGCACAACAACAACTCCTCAGCTCTGTCTTTTTTTTCTTAATGTTAAAACAAAACTTCCTAGGTTTTCCTCTGTTCCTGGGAATAAGTTCTGTTGAATTTTCTTTGAAGTGGCTTGTATCTGGTTGTATTTAGTAGAAGCAATCATTTTTGTTCTTCCCATTGCTTTAGAATGCTTGGATGATAGTTGCTATCTAGCTTTTTACTTTAGAGTTAAAGTACCTTTTCAGACATCGTTGGACCTTACTCATGTAGTAATTTCCATTGAATGGAAAAAAGAGGGGGGAGTGAAGAAAGGGAGGATTTATGTTGGGTGAACTTACAACCAAGCTGGTCATAAATATGACAGATGGTTCTGGTTTCAATCCAGCCAATGTGTAGACCATTGTTTCATGGACTTCAGCTCTTTATATCTCTGTGGCATACAGAAGAAATCCAGAAATATGGAGAAGCAGGAAAAAGGAATGTGCTAATGCTATTCTGTATTAGAAGAGTATTGGTTGCCTCTGCAAAATGGTGTAGAAGGCTGTTTTTGCATGGTTATTATTTGCTAAGAATGCCAACATGTTCCTTAAAACGTACTTTGAAACTGTTGATACAGCCATAAACGTCTGGATTGTTGGAAATCAGGTAAGGCAAGATAGCATGGTGGTAGGTGCTCTGCTCACCTGCTCCACTTGCAAGCAGGGACAGCAGAACAAATGATGGATCTTTCAAAGTGATTCATGGGTTGTCCTAGAGGAGGTGCAGGCAAATTGGGTCACCCCACTATTGTTGGACTTTTTATTCCATCACAATTTGCAAGTGATTTTGTTAGCTAAAACCAATGGGAATTGCAACCTCTGGACCATAAATTGCACACCCAATTCCTTCTATTTCTTTGGCTTTTCAAGCAGGAAGTGTGTCAGGCTGCTGCCTCAGAAATCATGATAAAGGAAGCATAGAAGATTTAAAGATAAGCATAAGGCATCTTGCTTCGTTCATTGCAATTCAAAATGATGTAGAATACCATCATATTGTTCATTTGTTGTATTACTAAAGTGCTGTGTTTCTCTTTCAGCAAGAAAACACACTGCGGAAAACTGGGTCTCAGGAGAAAAAAGAAGGACACTTGGCAAATACGAGCTGGAACAGACATAGGACAAACAGAAAAAATAAGAAGAAGCATATTAATATATCTGTACGGTGTGTGGTGTCCTATATATATATTTATATATATATACAAATTCTTTAAACTTAAGGACTGCAGAATATATACACCAGTGATCCTGGGAGTGGTGTCCAGAGTTCATTTCTGTTGCCAGTGCACTTCTGTTCAGAATTTGTCTGTCAGTTCAGTTAAATTGCACTTGGGGTAGTTCCCAATTCCCCCTGCACAACCCCACTGCTGCCTCCTGCAGTATTTAGAAGGCTCACAGTCATTTGGACAGGGGGAATGATAAAATCAATCTTTCACAATTCTAGCACTAGAATTCCTTCAGTATTTTAAAAAGCCTTCCATATGCTTAAAAAGATCCATTAGGGATCAAATCTATTATTTTTGTTACTTTTAAAAAATCTTTAAAATACTTATCTTGCCTGCCTCCCAGGAACATAAGAACATAAGAAGAGCCATGCTGGATCAGGCCAAAGGCCCATCTAGTCCAGCTTCCTGTATCTCACAGTGGCCCCACCAGATGCGTTTGGGAGCGCATGAGACTAGATATCTGTCTCCTGATACTACTCCCCTGCATCTGGCCCTTGAAGTACCCTGGTTTTAAGCCTGGAGATTACACATCTCCATCATGGTTTGTAACCTGTGATGGACTTTTCCTCCAGGAATCTGTCCAATCCCCTTTTGAAGGCATCCATACTAGATGCCATCGCCACATCTTGTGGCAGGGAGATCTACATACTAACAACACGCTGGGTAAAAAAAAATGTTTTCTTTTGTCTATTCTCAGTCTCCCAGCCCTTGACAGTCCTTCCTGAGGGGGCTAAACAGTATGTGACAGTATCTGTCATGGTGGTTTGTCTTCCAGGAAGAAACACATATTGATTCCCTGGTGGTTAATTAAAAAAAAAGGCCCCACAAGAACACCTGTCACAACAATGGTTGGGCAGGAATGTAACTTTGTTTCCCCTATATGGAATTGTTGTAGGGTTCCTGAACAGATAGAGCTGAAGCATGGATGCAATGAATTTGAAAGACCAGAACTCAGAACGAACATCAGCATTCGAAACTGGTGTGCTCAGGGAAGTGGGGAAACGTGTAGAGGAGACCAGAAAGCTGGCTTGTCCACACAGAAGGAAGCTGGTATGTAGTCAAGAATGAACCAAAAGATAATATGTGGGAAAGGGACTGTGGACTCCAAACTAGTAAGAAGTCAGTCTTGCTATTGCTTCATGCCATTGCAGCGGTTTGAAAGCTTCTAAAGTTCACTGGTGGAAAACATTAGAAGCGGGTTATGTCATGTCCTCTCCACTGGGAATATATGTACTAAATTTGGTTGGCAGTCTTTCATATAAGAACATAAGAAGAGCCATGCTGGATCAGGCCAAAGACCCATCTAATCCAGCTTCCTGTATCTCACAGTGGCCCCACTGGTTATCTGGGAGTCCACAAGACTAGATATCTGTCTCCCGATACCACTCCCCTGCATCTGGCCCTTGAACTACCCTGGGTTTAAGCCTGGAGATTACACATCTCCCTCATGCTTTGTAACCTGTGATGGACTTTTCTTCCTGGAATTTGTCCAGTCCCTTTTGAAGGCATCCAGGCCAGATGCCTTCAAAACATCCTATGGCAGGGAGTAGACTAGAAGTGAATATCAAATTTCTAGATAGACTAGAAGTGAATATAAAGTTTCTTGGCCATTATATGTTTGCCTGTTGGCAAGAGCAAGTTGACAGAAATCATAAAGCTTTATTTTGTTTCCTATTTCCCTGCACTCAACTAGAAGGTTTCTATCAGTGGCCCAAGAAGAAGTGCCTGGAAAGGTTTTGCTCGGATTCAAGTTCAGACTGTGGGAGCTCATCTGGAGGGGTACGTGCCAGTCGAGGCAGTTGGGGAAGCTGGAGCAGCACCAGCAGCTCTGATGGAGATAAGAAGCCAATGGTTCCGAGCAGGCACTTCCTTCCTTCTAGTAAGTGCAGAATGTTTGTGTGTGTGTGTTACCTTTTATATTTGATGTTTAGAATTCCAAAAGTTCTGCACAACAATGGCTAATCAGTATATTTTTCAGCCAAAGGTCTTTAAGTCTCAGCTGGATACTAAAAGGTCCTCTCTTTAGCCGTCTGTGTCTGCTAAATTAAACATTATATAGTTAGTATATGGAATGTTTGTACTGTATATATTCCCCAAAGAGAATAAACTTAGATGAAGGTCCATTTAAGAGGAGTCTCAATGGAGCGCATACATTCCAAACCACTTCCTGACATATTCTTAGTCCCAAGATTCTGTGGTGTTAAACGGCAACAAAGCAGATTCCAGTCTTGGTGTTTCTGCAGTTCAGGTACTCTGATGCTAATACCCAGGCAGAATCTGCAGATGGTCACTGCTTTCATGAATATTTTTGTTTTGACCACTTTGGTCCCTCAGCTGCCAAGTGGCAGAGTTGAGTATGTTTCGTATGTTTTCTTATCTGTATCCCTTCTCAAGTCTCTGCTGCACTCCTTAGAAAAACTGAGGTTTTTATCCCCATAAATTCTTTTATAGCCTATACCTGATAAAGATGTAGACTCCTACCAGTTAGTGAACTGAGTCACATAATATTAACGGGACTAATGTGTAATTATTGTCTTCTGTAGGGGAAAACATTTCATGCAGTGACTTTCCTTCTGAAACACCCATCACTTTAAACCTTTCTCACAACATTTGCAACACCAGGTAAAGCCTTTCAGTGCATTTTCTCCATCGTGCAGCTTCAGTCTTACCAAGCAAAATACAGTGGGAAATATAACTGTCAGAACTAAATTTGTAGAATTCAGTATTGTTGTCTCTGATGTCTTCTATCTATCTATCTATCTATCTATCTATCTATCTATCTATCTATCTATCTATCTATCTATCTATCTATCTATCTATCTATCTATCTATCTATCTATCTATCTAAAAACACAAAGACAGTACATCCGTGTATCTTCTGTTTCTCTTTAGTGGCTAATTTTTAAAGAGCATTTTGGCTCTTGAATGTCCGTGATCTTAAGTGTGATTTTTGCTTCTAAGAAGTAGCTTAAAAATCTGCCCAACTGTATATTTCTATGTATGCATGAGCATTGTGCATTATTTGCTGAAGTAAATCTGGATTTCCTACTACTACCCATGTGCCAGTGCAATCATAGTTTACAATTCAAAATGTAAGATATTTTGTTTTGGTTTGTCTTTAGCAGAGATGTGAATAATGTCACCCACTGTCCGGAGAATCTGTGCCCCAGCTTCACTGATGTGACTGTAGATTCAGATAAAAATAAAGGTCAGCTTAACAAAATAGTGACATCTGACATTGTTGCATGAGTGATTTAAATAGACCCTGGTATCACTGTTTTTAGTCTGTTGTTTTTATTGCATGTATACTGTTTAGAACCAAACAGGATACCTGTTAATTGGTCTGAACCAAACCAAACTGTGTTCCTAATTGCCACGCTTATTCCTAAACTGAATAACATAAACCTTGATGTGTACGTTTAATTTAATAATGTTTTGCACTTTAGGGCCAATTTCACAGAGATGTCCCCTCCCATATAATGTGTGGTATAAAACCAGAATTAAACAGATCAGAATATCACCCTGAACAGCTCCTTAACTTAATATAGTGCTGAGACTTCTGCTTTCCTTTCTAGGTGTCTATCCAGCAGGAGATCTGTGGCCATCTCAACCAGTCTGCCTGACAAATAGTGTCAACTACAGTCTTGAGAACAATGTGCCATGCGTGATCCAGGAAAATCCTTCATTACACAATGGGCAAGTTCTCCCTGCCTCCTTATAGATTTCATTGAAACAACAGTTCCATGCTGAACTGCACAGACTAAGCAGTTTCTGAAAATAAGGCTTTGGTTTCTTTTTGTGTAGCTTCATTGATTGGAATGCATCTTGTGATGGCCAGTTTACCAGCATGTATTGTCCAGTGGAAGTGAACGACTACAATGCCTTTCCAGAAGGTAAGTGCCCTACCAACTCATAAATAACTTGTGAAGGAAGTAGGCCCTTGTGGCCTAAGGCTTATCATTTCCCATTTCCCTTGGGCGGCCACCTTAAACCTTATCAACAGATAATGTGACGTCTCACCCAGTAGAATCCCAAACATGAATTTTAAAAACCAGGATGCTGCACAATAAATTTGAAGATGATTCTTTATTAGCAAAGGTCAGAATCTATTTTTTCCTGAACTACAGAAAATATGAACTACCATAATGGCTTTTCATGCACCGCAGAAGTTCAAAATACAGCTTTCATTGATCACAACTGTCAGTCTACTTGGAACACTGCGCCCAATCTTCCTCCAACTTGGGAACCCACCGGTTATGTCAACCCAACAGTGAGTATCACAAGTATTATCTTCATATGATCTGCTACTGTCTAGTTGTTTTTCACCATCCTTTTGCATACTTCTGCTGCTCATTTCTTTTTCATGGTCTGTTTAAAACAGACATTATAAAATTTATCCCAGCTGTCTTCAATTTCTTCCAGCTGTCTTCAGTGTCCTATAGAACTCCTAATCTTACTGTGTTACACAATTTGATGTTGAATATTAAGTACATTTTTACAGGACATGTATGTATGTGAACAGATGCTGGAAAAATAATACATTAATATTTATTTTTGAAATAGAAATGTGCAGTTTATATATATTGAACTGAACTCAGTTTACTGTAGAGCATACAGGATATTTGAGAATACATGATATACAATCGGCACAGTATAAATACAATAAAATCCGATAGTTTTAAGGTACATCTACATACCTAAGCCATAAACATTAATCCAGTTAGTAAACAACTATAAAACAATGAATAATTAACAATAACCAAAATAATGACAAAGAATTTTTGGCCAAAATAATGACCAATAATCTGTCAACTTGGTTCGTAGTTGAAGACACAGACTTTGTTTTATAAGAATGGAAATCAACCTTGCCATTTGAAATGCAATAAACATCTGTATCTGACACTAATATCCTAAGTTTGTCTTGAAAGATCTTCCTGGGTACTGTTTTGCACACCCTGCTACAAACAGTAGACAGTGAAGTGTTATGTGCTAAATTCTCAACTGATTATTTTTTGTCACAGTAACTAACTTTTTCATCATATTAAATTCATTTGTATCATCTTTCTAGGACAGCAAGTGGCAGCATTTCTATACAAGCCTTAGTGAAAGTTTTTCTGTATCTCATAGTATTGACACAGTAAGATGGAACTGTCGAAGGAGGAGAGGGGATCACTTTGTAGAAGGGTACAGTTCTTGAGGTGCCCAGTGACGCTAAACTGTTTGGGCACTGAAATGTTGTGTTCTAGTGAGAATTTAGCTGTAGTGAAACATGCTTCACCTACTTTTCTGAGAAGTCCCTTTTGGCAATAGGATTCAGTATGAAGGTTTTTCAAGACCCACATTTCATTTCCCCATATGATCATGTTACAAAATCTGAAGGATTGTAGAACAAACATTTCAAACAATAATTAATGACCGCTTTACAAACTTGGGTCCTTATTGGCATTAGTGCAAATTCTAGACTGAATAGAGCTGTAGGGGGTTGATGGGGAGACTGATGGCAGTGGGTGGGCAAAGTTCTTTTGAGTGATTTCCAATAGGAATAGTCCCCAAACTCTGGCTCCATGCAGAGGTAGTAATTTTGTTCTGTAAATTTCACAAATGGGGGGATCCAAACATCCTCCCCTGGTTCTGTAGAATCTTATGGGTGCCTTGCTTGTGGTTGACTTGCTTGTCAAGGGAACTTAAACTACAAAATATAGGGGATGTATGGATGACGTATTAGTGGAAACTGAAGTGCTGTCACAAATTTCAGCAACCTTGTTGGTGTTTGTGCCTAGTTTGGTATGCATAATGCATTCATCTTGATGTTTGTTTAGTTTTCAAGATGAAATGCTCTTGTTTTTTAAAAAACAATTCTTTATCTGTTAAAGAGAGCTGTTGGCCAATCAGTTTACACACAGAGAGAGAGAGAGAAAGAGAGAGAGAGAGAGTACATGATTTTTACTTTGGGTCCCAGCCCTAAACAAGAACTAAAGCTGGCTCAATACAGTTGGTCTCATTTTGACAAACGCGAAAAAGTGAGATAGTGTAGTTAGGGTTCCTTTGACAAACATTTCAGATTAATTTGTTTATTTCTTAAACCTCGTGGCTCAGTGGTTAAATACCTGTACTGCAGGTAAAACTGTGCTCACAACCTGGGGTTCAATCCCAGGTAGCAGGCTCAAGGTTCACTCAGCCTTCCATCCTTCCGAGGTTGGTAAAATGAGTACCCAGCTTGCTGGGGGGGGGGCAATGTGTAGCCTGCACACTGTAATTAAAAAATTGTAAACAGCCCAGAGACTACTTGTAGTGGTATGGGGTGGTATATAAGCAGAACACTTTTATAGTATGTTCTCTCTACTGCAATTTTTCTTTGCTCTTGCTCTATCAGTGTTGCAGCTTTTAGAGATGAGGGACTGATATTGCTGGTGAGGTGATTTTAAACAATGGTGAAGTGCACTACTGATTTTCTGCTTTGGACAGCAGCACATCTGCATTATAGTCACCCCCGCCATGTTGTGGTTCAGGTACTGCGGTCCAACTAAATCGCAGGATTGCAGTATCTGCGGGGGGGGGGCAGCGGGGAGCGATTGCATCACTCCCCCACCCCCCTGCCCTGCTTCCGCATATCGCGGATTTTCATGTATCGTGGGTTGGGTGGGTCCCTAACCCCCGCGACAGGCGGGGGGTTACTGTACTTGTGAACTTCGGCCTTGCAACTTCCTTTCTAGAGCATCTGGTAAATAAGTTTCAGCGTTAGCAGATTAGCACTAAGGATAGGTTTTAAGGAGTGAAGCAGAGAGGACAAGATTACCAAATTCCCTTTCTAGTCCCCGAGTTTTCCAAACCCTTCATTCTCTTCTGTAGTTAACACTGCTAGCTACTTTTAGAAGCAAATTGCGTCAAATTAAGAAATCACCGTAGACCATCTCTGCTGTGACTCAGCATGCTCCATGTAATGTCTACAGAGGTTTCTCAACTTCAAGCAATTTCCTCCAAAAGTCATATTGTTTCCGTAACTGCACTATTCAATACTTATTATTATTTGAGGTTTTTTAAACATATAGGTATATATATATCTCACATCCTCAATTACATTTTCTCTTCCCTTTCAGTCCTACCTCTCAAGCACCAGGAGTTTATCGCCTATGTCTGGACTGTTTGGTTCCATTTGGGCTCCGCAGAGTGACCTTTATGAAAACTGCTGCCCCGTCGAAGCCACCGGTCAGCATTCAGCCCAAGTGGAAAACCAAGCAGTAATTTGTAAGCAGGAGTACTACCCGAGATTTAACCCATTCCGTGCCTATATGAACTTAGACATTTGGACATCAGCAGCCAACCGGAATGCAAATTTCTCTCTTTCTAGTGACTCGGGTTATTGTGGAAATGTGTGAAATGGAATTGGTTTTTAAAAAATGTGAAATAAGATGCTTTCAGTTTTGATTACTAGAATAAGCTGGTTGATGAACTAGAATTCAATGTTGGTGGATATTTTGGCACTTTTGTATGGAAAATAAACTTTTTTTTACTGAAGTACCCAGATTGTCTGCTTTCTGAAAATAGTAATTCTTTAATAATAAACTTAAGTTGAACAGTTTATATGTTTTATGGAAACCATCACTGTTGACATCAGAGGTATTATTGTGTCTTGCTTGTTCTGGGAGAAATATTTCTCCAGCCACTTGCTTAATATCTGTTTATTTCACAAACTTACATCCCACCTTCCTAATCATGACTTAACAGTCATAGGATATAAAAATGCAACCATAAGACAAACATAAAAGCTACATACAGTATTATCTATAAAGCTTCAAGAAGATGTGACCACTAGCAGCAAAAAAATCAGACACTGAAACCAGACACTAAGTAAAGCAATGCAAATGAATTAATAAAAGCAAGGTGCAAAATAGATGAGATTCAAACAGTCTAACCAACTTCTTCTGACAGATGAAAGTAACAGATACAAAAATGCTGCATAAGATGTATAATGAGACCCAGATAGATACATCTGAGAAATACACAAGCAGAACATAATGGTAAAAATCGTTCGTTACTGTTCCTCAATTTGTAATCAAATATATGCTGCCACCGAACACAGAAGTTCCTTACACATTTGTTATAACAGCTTGCCAAAAATAGAAAGAGCCATCTGCTGTGTCAGCCTTTCAGTTTGGGTCCATGCAGTTATTGTTGCAGAACTCCCCTCACCTTTCATCATTGGCTGTGGTGGTGAAGGCTTAAGACCAACATCTATAGAACCTCAGCTGCCTAGTATAGAACAATTGTTGTTTCTAATTTTTGACAACAGTCTTTTACGTGAATGCCATCAGCCAGCTTTGTGACTATGGTATGGGAAGAGGCTGTTTCTTTTTTCTTTATGGAGCAGCCTGTTTCTTTGGCTAAACCTAGGTTCTAGTGTGTAAGAGGAGGAAATATATTATTATTCTCTCTACATGGTTCATAATAAAATTGTACTACGTTGTACTTTCGGACTGGCAAGTGCCTCCCCCCCCCCCGACTCATGAAAGTGGGATCTCTACCTGTCAGAGAATGCTGGCTGGATTCCCTACCTGCAGCTCATCTGTAGTCATTGGCAAGCCAGATGGGGATGATGCCTACCAAGCCACAGGTGTAGCCATGGTGGGACTTGGATTTAAGTAGGACGGGAGAGGATGATGGTTGGGCAGAGACTGGAGACGGGGAGGTTTGTGAGGCCCAGGAGGAGCTGCTGCTACCACCAAAGTCAAAGGCCAGCTAGGAGACAATATGCAGGTTTGATCCTGAAACCAGCTATTGGGTAGAGCTGCTGGTGCCACTAGAGCAGTGGTTCCCAACCTTCCTAATGCCGCAACCCTTTAATACAGTTCCTCGTGTTGTGGTGACCCCTTGCCCTGCTTGGAAGAGGCCACAAGCCTCCTTTGGCAGGCCACTGCTGCGGGTGGCATAGAGAACTTCCTCCTCCAAGATTTAGGAATATGTCAGTACTCACTGACATGCCAGTAGCTTTAGCTTTCTCATTATTCCTAGCTTGCAAACAGAAATAATAACTCTCAGGGAGTTCCAGAACAAATTTCCAGATGAGACAGGGAGCATGTAGCACTACAGCTTCCCTTGTCCTTCAACACTGGCAGTGCCGGCTAAAGCTAGAGGGAGTTGCAGCCATACATCCTGAGGGCCACAAGCTACCCAACCTATTCTAGACTGGACCATAAGTCACAGCTGGACCTTCGGTGTGAAGCCTTGTTCAGATGGTGATCGAATGCGTGTTCTTTCACACTGTGCCACTTTTCAATGTTTTGCAATGCTATGGATTGTTCCCCACATCCACACGTCAAAAGCCTTTTTACTTCAATGCCCCTGTCCATACAGAGAAGATGCGGCTGCGGATGTTGTGCACTAATGATCTGAATGTCCAAGCGTCAAAGGTCCAAAAAGGACTGATACCTTCGTCCATGCCACTGCTACAACCCAGCAGAAAACAGATTGCTACTAAACGAAAACGAAACCGCAGGTCAGGCTGAAGAGGAACAAACAGAAAAGTTACGGGAAAAGATTGGCTGCAAATGATTTAATGTAAATAAACGTAATCTGCCTATTGCAGAACACAGTGGTAACATTAGAGCAGGACCTCAGCAGGACAAACACTACTCTAGAATGAAAGGGTGGTTGTCCTTATGGGTTGTTAGATGAAGTAAATGGACTTCAGACTCTACTTCAGTTAGGTCTAGACTCTGGAGCTGTAACTTTTTATGTTAGCATACAATAAAAACTGCATATCATAAAATGCTTCTAAGATTTTCAAGAGAGTAACAAAATTAGAAGGGGAACAGGAAATATAAAAGAGGCAGCATTAGTTTGTTCTGAAACCAAGGGTTTGGGTGTGGTCAAGGCTTGGGGAATCTGGTTCCATGAGTTGTTTTCTTTAAGTCAGTGTAACTGTGAACAAAAAAAAAATAAGGTTGACGATGTTAACTTCTATCTACTTGGGCACCTCTTTTAAAAATTCGTTTAATTATTTGTTTTTAACATTCTTACCCTGGTCTTTCTCCCTAAAAAGAAACCACGGGCGCTCAAGACATTAAAATGTAACATTTAAAGCTAGCAACAGGGAGGATACAAACAAAGAAACAAACAAATAAATACCATGCTGAAAGCAACACCGAAACACGCCCAAAGCAACAAGGCACAACAGTTCCTTTTAAAAACGCGCCGTTATGTTGTTTGTTGCGTGCTGGCAATTCATCTTGAAACTGAACCCTGTTTCCGAGCTCGCCGCTTCCCCTTCCCCACCCCTCGAGATACACAGTTTGGGGTTGGAGCTTTTTTTCTTTTTTAAAACAAAAGCCTTTCCCACGATTCGCTCCCCACCCCCAGGTCCCTGTTTCTGGGGTCCGGGAGAAATCCCCGCGTTCTGCGCGTTCCGTGCGAGTGCCAGGACGTGGATGGCGATTCCGGGGGAGACTCAACCACACACACACGCACACACGCACACACACGAGCAAACGGCCGTCAAAGTACTATCCAACCCTACAACCCGCAGCCAACCAGCCAGCCAGCCAAGTCAGCGAAACCGCGAGGGCCCGGTTGGAGAGCGCGCTTCCTCCTCCGGCGGGTGGGGCGTCCCTGGGAGGGAAATTCCGGCAAGTCAAGTGCCCCGTCCATCCCCCCCCCCCCCGCGGCGCGCACCCTCTGTTTTACGCTGTCGAGCGTTGGGCGCAGAGACCTCGGCGACGCTTCGCTGGGGAAGCGCCGTCCAAAGGGGACTTGGCCCGATTCGATGCAAGCCGCCCCCTTTCGGGAGAGCTACTCATCCCACTAGGGAGAGATCCTCCATCCGCTGCTGGTGGGTATTTAGTCGATTCAGGCATGCTTTTCCTGCTTTGTCGCATCTTTGGGGCGGGGGGATGCTTCTCAGGCTTGTGGTTGGGGTGTTAAGGGGACGACGACGACGACGACGACGACGACCCTGCTTTTCGGGGCATTCCGTGGTTTCTACTGCCCCCGATGCCTGTTTCAAGTGTTGCGACTTCGCAGGAGCAAAATAGAAAAAAGAGCCTTTCCTGGCTGGGCTGGGCAGTATTGGGGTGGGATATGTGCCGGGGACTGTCCCAACCAAATTACGTGGACAGAGTAAGAATCTCGGTCTTAATTGCAGGACGCCAAAGTGCAGGCAGTGGCCGTTTCCACCTTGTTGTGCCAAGAGAGCTTAGGAGCCCTCAAAGGGGCTGAAACTTCAGACTTCAAAAGAAATTGTTTCAAAATCATCAGGGATGCCTAAGGACGGGTTGGAGAGATAGGCAGGATATCTCTTAATGCCATTTTCAGGGAAGATAAGATAAGATAAGATAAGATAAGATAAGATAAGATAAGATAA
>JAHTLZ010000330.1:39475580-39495088 GCA_023846285.1 Phrynocephalus versicolor
AAGATAAGATAAGATAAGATAAGATAAGATAAGATAAGATAAGATAAGATAAGATAAGATAAATCTTTATTGACCCCACATCTGGGGAAATTTACTTGTTACACAGCCCCAAATATAAAAAACAAGTAAAGATGGCTAGGTGCACAAAAAAGTGTAAGGTGTGTGAGAGAGAAAAAAATAATTAATAGAGATTAAATAAGATAAGAAACCCAATATACAAATATTACACTAAAAACTTGTATATAAAAATAAATATAAACAGAAGCTACAGTATACCCCATATGAACATGTTAAACTGTAGAGTTGAAGAGTCTCACAGCAGCGGGAATAAAGGATCTGCAATAGCGCTCCTTCCCACATCGGGGATGCCTGAGTCTGCCACTGAAGGAGCTACGCAGAGCCTCCACTGTCTGGTGCAGTGGGTGAGAAGTATTGTTCATAATGGATGTCAGCTTGGCCAACATCCTCCTCTTACCCATCTCCTCCACAGAATCCAGAGGGCATTCCAAGACAGAACTAGCCCTCCTGACCAGCTTGTTCAGTCTGTTCTTGTCCCGTAATAGTAAGCAGGTGAAGACATCTGCTTGGGAATACCCTGAAGCAAATGGTGAGCCACTGTATGAGACAGAATGCTGGACTGGATGGGCTGTGGCCTGCTCCAGCAAGGCTGTTCTTAAGTTCCTAAGTAAAAGGGTCCAGAAATTGCTTCTGTAAGGCTTCGCTTCCAAAAGACCTCCAATCAGATTTTTGTGTGGTCATAAACTTTTGTAGCTTGTATCCCCTGGGCCCACCAAATTGTGAAATAGTTGCTAGTTGTCATGTTGGTTGTGTGAGGATGAAGAAGAGAAAGGTTGGGGCAGCATCTGAGAGAGCAAGACGGCTGAATGAAAACCACAGGATGACATGATGGAATGTGAAGGTGATAGAAGCCGTGGTGCCACTATGTTAATTGACAGCTAGGGGAAGGTTTTTATTGAATGCCCCTTAACATTTTTTTTAAATCACATTTTTTCCTCCTGCCAAACAGAACAATTGGATGTCAGCATGAAAACATCTAGCCCAGGCCTTGATTTGTGATTTTAGTTTTCTAGTTCTGCTTTTTTTGGAGGGGTCCCCAAACCCTGGTCTGCCGCCTATCCGGAACTGGGCTGCAGAGCCAGCAAAGTACCTTCGAAGGTGTGCTCCTGAGCAGGCAGGTGTGTTTCCCCCTTCCCTGGCAGGACTTTTCCTCTCCTGTGCCCCTGTTGAAACTGGCTTTGTTTGGGTTGAGATGGAACCAGCACATGGGGATGGGAGGAGTTGTGTGCATGCACATCCATGCACATAAAAAAAGCTGTGTGCATTAAGAAAAATGTTCCCAGCTGCAAAAATAGTTTGGGGACTGCTCTCCTACTGGGTCCCTTCTGCAGACTTGCCTCCAAAACGCAATGGCTGAAGTCCTTTCGCTTTGCTGGACACCAGAGGAGGCAAAAGGCACTGCTTCCAGCGCCTTCCAGCTGGGAATGAATGAGTCCCCGATGGGATTCTTGCCACTGAAAGATCCACCGGCAACTCATTGATGGCCAGCTAGATGTGTTGATGTCTGCCTTTCACGTGTTTAAGGAAGCAGAAGGTTTCCCTTTCTTCATTTTAAGTGAACAAGCCACAGCTAGATTATAAAATCTTGGCCCGTATCGCTCTCTGACGGAGAGAACACTGCAGTCAAGGGTTTTATGTCTCTGAAACTTATGATGTTCGGAATCTTCTTCATATTGTGTGTAAAAGAGTATTATTTAGGAGATTTCCATCCTGATCTTTCACCCCCTTATAAATGATGGGTTACATAGTTCTGTGCAATATTAGTGACTGAATGAGACACGAGACATGTAAAACCTGCCCTAACAAGACAAATGGGAGACTTCTGCTGCTAGAGACACCTGTTCATTCTGACTGCACCTTTTCAGGCATAATACCAGTTAAACATCTACAGTAGTAGTCACTTTTGTGCAAAAAAAGGTGAAATATTGATTGCACAATCTATCGCTTTATTGACTTTATTATGTTTGTGTTTGTTGAAGAAAAAGAATTGAGATAATCATGACCGGGCCAGTCTGGATCCTGTGGTTTGTCTGTTTTGCTGGAGCTGTGAGCATTTCTGCTCAAGGGGACTGCCCACCAGATGCTGCCTCTCCTTTTTGGAACTGTTCTTCCAAGGGTTTGCCT
This sequence comes from Phrynocephalus versicolor, assembly GCA_023846285.1. Lineage (NCBI taxonomy): Eukaryota > Metazoa > Chordata > Lepidosauria > Squamata > Agamidae > Phrynocephalus > Phrynocephalus versicolor. The sequence continues at coordinate 39,477,783 of JAHTLZ010000330.1, forward strand.
GCTATTCCACCGGGTGCCAGAAGCGATCTCCTAGTACTCGATCTCTCTTTCAACAGAATAGAACGCGTGAGAGCAGCGGATCTGAAATCAGCCACCAACCTCCGAACGCTTTTGCTCCAGTGCAATCAAATCCAGGCCATTGAGGGGGACGCCTTTCACACCCTCGTAAGGCTGGAGCATTTGGATTTATCGATGAACGATCTGGCCCGTTTGTCAGCCTCGTGGTTCAAAACCCTTGCTTCCTTGAAGAAGTTGAACATCAAAGGGAACCGCTACGCAGAGCTGGGGGAAGCGCCCCTGTTTTCCAGCCTGCCAAAGCTGAGGTTTCTTTATGTGGGAAATGACAATGGCTTCTCCATTTTTCGGAGGGGAGACTTGGAAGGAATTTCTGTCCTTGAAGAACTGGAGATAAAGGGACAAAATCTTAAACACTATGAGCCAGGAACTCTGGAATCAGTCAGAACCCTAAATCACCTGGTTTTGAATGGACTCTCCATTGATACTTTATTCCTGCTTATAAAGGACACTAGAAATTCAGTGCTGTGTCTTGAACTGCAAAATATAAAACAGCTTAATATGGCAGAATTTATCTCATCTCATCAGGGCATCTCCATAGCTGCCCAGAAGTTTGTGCTCAGAAATGTTGGACTCACAGATAGGAGCGTTATTCAAGCAGTAGCTTTCTTGGGCACTATGCATCATCTACATGAGCTGGAGATTGTGGACTCCAGACACCAAGGTGTTGGACATTTCGATGGTATACCACACATTTCAAGTAATATCCAAGTGTTAACAATCAGAAATGTCTCAAACGACCAATTTTATGCATTTTCTGACCTTGCTACAGCAGCAGCTCTTGTAACGAATATTACGAGGCTAACAGTTGAAAATACAAAAGTTTATCTGGTGCCTTGCCTATTTGCAATGCAGTTCATTTCACTGCAGTATCTTGATCTTAGCGTCAACTTGCTGGTAGATCTTACTTTAGATCATTCGTTATGTGAGGGTTCCTGGCCTAAGTTGCAAACTTTAAATGTCAGTCAAAATTCTCTGAAACAGATTCAAGTAGCAGCGAGAAGTGCAGCTCGTCTAAGTCATCTTTCCAGCTTGGATCTAAGTCAAAACAACTTCGAAGCGATGCCAGACTTGTGTGTGTGGCCTAAAGGTCTGAAATATTTGAACATCTCCAGCTGTAAGATAGACAGGATCACCAGCTGCATTCCACAAAGCCTGGAAGTGCTGGATGTTAGCAACAACAACCTACAAGCCTTTGGACGGAGCCTTCCTCATCTCCGAGAGCTTTACATCCAAAGGAATAAATTAGCAGCCCTGCCAGACGCACTCCTCATCCCAAGCGTTAGAGTCATGAACATTCAACAGAACCGCATATTTGAGTTTTCTGAAATGCAACTGGGGGATTTTTCAGCGCTGGAGAGACTGGATGCCCGAGAGAACAGTTTCCAGTGTGGCTGTGAATTCCTTGCTTTCGTCCACTCTCACGCCAGAGTGTCTCAACTCTGTGTGGGTTGGCCCAAAGGCTACCTCTGTGATGGGCCTGATTACATCAGGGGGAAGGAGGTAGGAGCTGCCCATTTGCAACTGATCGACTGTCACTTTGCTTCCGTGATGGCCTCCATCTGTCTCGTGCTGCTGCTGAGCTTCCTGGGGGCAGCCTTTCTGTGCTACAAGCTTCATGCCATCTGGTATATGAAAATGATCTGGGCCTGGCTTCAGGCAAAGCGCAAGCCCCAAAGCATCCCCAATCGAGAGATCTGCTATGATGCCTTTGTTTCCTACAGCGAGCGGGACTCGGATTGGGTGGAGAACGTCATGGTACCAGAGCTGGAGCAGGCCAGTCCTCCCTTCCGGCTCTGCCTGCATAAACGGGATTTTATGCCGGGCAAATGGATTGTGGACAACATCGTGGACTCCATGGAGAAGAGCCTGAAGACCCTGTTTGTGCTGTCCGAGCACTTTGTGCAGAGCGAGTGGTGCAAGTACGAGCTGGAGTTCTCTCACTTCCGCCTTTTTGATGAGCATCACGATGCAGTGATTTTGATCCTTCTGGAGCCCATCCCGTCACGGACGATTCCCAAGAGGTTCTGCAAGCTCAGGAAACTGATGAATACAAAAACTTACCTCGAATGGCCAAGGGATGAAGAGCAGGAGCCAGTCTTTTGGTTTAATTTGAAGACTGCCATAAAGTGTTAGAAGAGGAAGGGGAGGTCTTGACCGCTGGAACAGTGTCCTCATTGATATGGTTAAATGACCAGCTGGGTCTATACACCTGGTAGTCTTGTTCTAAACCAGCCTGGAGGATCTCCGGGTCTGCCTCCCCCCGGAAGAAAGACCCAGAAGCTTCCCCACTGCTGTCTCCACCCGAGTCAAGTCATGCCCTTCTTCGCAAAAGGGGGCCATCAGAACTTTCTCCTATCTCTCAGCTGCTTACATTTAAATTAAAATCAAGATCAAAGGAATATCAGGTTTAATGTTTTGATGGGGGGAAGGCCTATGAAAGTCTTTTAGGTATATTTTGATGTAGGGGAATATGAAAAAAAGTAGCAGGTTGACTAACTTTTAAAATCATCATCATCATCATCATCAAGCTGTGGAGATGGAAGAGACCATATGAACAATTGGATCTTGCCCCTGTCAAGGAGGAACAGTGAGGAACTGAATTTTTAACCTCTGACTCCACAGCCAGACATTTGGCTTAACTGTGCTTTACACACACACACACACCTGTACATGTGTGTGAGTGTGTGTGTATTCATAATTTTGGGGAGGGAGGATTTGGCTGTTATTTAACTGTTACTGAATTTCAGATTGCTGATTTTGTCATTATATAATAGGCAGGTGAGCCTCTGCCTGCATTCTGCTGTGGTTTTGACAAGAATATTCTCTTCTTTTTACATGCCAGGGTAGTCGATGGTGAGAAAGAAGGTAAGCCAGTGGGAGGGCAAGCAAAGAGAGGAATGTGTCAGGAGCAAGGACCTTGCATTATTCCAGTGAAGATACAGTATTTTGAGACAGACCATCAAGCAGGGATTTCCTCCTCCTCTTTTAGAATGTGAGGTCATAAACTGTAAATGTGCACTAATTTTAATTCCTGGACTGCTTGGGTTAGAAAAAAATGCTCATAGACTATCCAAGCACTTGATTTATTTCATTTTATGGTAAGAATCTATTGAGCACTGTAGCTGAACTCAGTGAGTCTTACAGTGTGGGACGACACGCAATGCATAAAATATAAATCACACAGTTTGTGCACATCGATTTTTAATCATATTGATACTTATAGGGTAGCAATGTTGTTTGGTTCCAGTATATGTGTAAATGAAGCATACATGGCATACAGTATCCCCCGCCTATCATAGGGGTTAGGGACCCGACCCGACCCGCAATAATTGAAAATCTGCAATATGCGGATGCAGGTCAGGTCGGGCCTGGGGCACCTAGGTGGCGGCTCTTGTTCTTACCCCAGCCTGTCACTGCCCCAAAGTGGCCTGCAACAGGCCTAGAAAGGCCTTTAGAGGCCTCCGAAATGATTCTTGGCAACCCAGAAGTGACTTTAGGTTTGCAAGGAGCCTCCAGAAGGCCTGCAAAAGCCCCCACAGGCCCATTTGGGGCAGCCCCAGTCCTGGGGTAAGTATGGGAGGCCTGAAACAGGCCTTTCCCCCTTACCCTAGGGGGGGCTTTTACATATACTGCGGTCCCGCAAACGGGTGGGGGACCACTGTATAAAGGCATAAAACACATCCAGGTAGCAAGGATTGGCTGTCATTGAGAAGAGGGGATACCACTTGCCCTCTGTACTTGTGATGGATTGCACAATAGCACTGGCACTGTGTGACTGTTTGTGCCACCTCTTGTACTACTGCTTGCACAACAAAAATGATTGGAGACCACCCTTGTGCTAGCTGAAAACGTGCAACTGCCCATGTAGCAGATTATGTGCAGGCGCACTGACATCACTGGATACACTCAGGCAGAAGGCTTCTTTTGTTTTCTGAAGAAGAGCTAAAGGGATGGGGGACAAACTTGATCAGATTTGATCTGGTTATTCCACAGGAATAACAAGGAGTGCTTTTTCTTCTTTCGGAGTTTGGTCTGAAGATCGACAACCAGATAGCCTGTCATGCTAGCACAAAGGCAGATTAGTTTTTCTTGTGCTCTTCACAGGAACCCCATCCCCACCCCCACCCCCAAAAAGTCATATCTTTGCTGAGGGCCTGAGTTGCTCTTCTGTGTCCAACACAGGAAGGACCCAGTTTGCATTTCTGCTGGCAAGGAAGACTCACAGCTGGCTAGCATGCAAAATTATTTTGAAATATTAAGAACTACAGTGGACCCTTGTATAACAAACAGTTTGTATAACATAAAATCTGCACAACATAAAAATTTTCCACAGATAGGGGAAATTTGCTTAACATAATCGCCTATGGGGCGAATCCGCTCAACATAAAAATGGGATTACTCCATTTTCAATGCATTCCTATGGGAACTTTGTATAAAGGAAATTTTGTGTAACAATTTCATTTGGAATGAATTAATTCCTTTATACAAGGTACCACTGTATTTGTATTTGGAGGTAATTTGCAAGACCTGTGCCCCAGATCCATGGGGGTGAATTGCTGTGTTGCTGCCTAGTTTATTCTTGCATTCTGCAGCAGCACCGTACTCTTTGCCCCTGCAAACACTGCTTACTGAAAGAAAGGGCTCTCATTTCCTGGCAGACACAAGTTCCCCTTCAAGGAGAAGCAAAACCTCAGGTTTTTCTGGTCTGTCTGAAACATAGGGATGAAGTATAGACGAATCTTCTAGTAGAATTGTTCCCAGCAGAAAGCAAGACTTAAGTTGAGCTCTTACAGTGACCCCTGCTGGATAATATATATAGGGCACAGAATCAATTTACACTACTGGAGACTTTTAGGCCAGTGTTGGCGAATCTATGGCACAGGTGCCAAAGGTGACACGTGGAGCCCTTTCTGTGGCCACACGACATCGCCGCCTCACAGCCACAGCACCTCCCCCTCCACTCGGTGCACACTACTGTGCTCCATGCAGAGAGCTGGGCGAAGAGGAGGCAGCTGCTTTTGGGCTTGTTTGTAGCCTCAGTTTACCCTCCAGCCACAGCGCTTTTGGAATGCCGAGATTGGGGTGGCTGGAGAGTAAACTGGGGCTACGAACGAGCCCACAAGCTGCCACCACTCCCCCTGGCTTTCCCAACAGGGTAGCACCCAATCCATCTCTGCCTAGGGCAGAGAGGCAGATGGGGTGTTACCCTTTGGGAAAGTGAGGATCGAAGAGCTGTTTTTTTGAATTTCCCATGGCCATAGCGAGGATGCTGTGGCTGTGGGAAATTCAAAAGCCTGCTCGTTGATCCTCGCTTTCCTAAAGGGTAACACCCCTGCTCTTCAGTCCTCGCTTTCTCAAAGGGTAGTACCTGAAGCATTTGTAACCTGGGATACCAATGTATTCAGGTTAAATTGCTGTATTGGCACTTTGCGAAAAACAAGTGGGTTTTGAATCGCAGTTTGGGCACTCGGTCTCTGAAAGGCTCGAGTCGCCATCACTGACTTAGGCTGTTGCTAACTGGTGAGCCAAATTTGGGTCAGGTAATCATAGGGGGACCAGGGATTGCTTTAGTGCCAATGTCCCCACTGGCCCCTCAGTCTGATGGGGATTGGTCAATAAATTTGCATACATGTATCTGGTATCATTCACTTACATTTCTTTTACACTCTTTGTTGAACAGGCACTGCTAATGTATATATTTATCCTGGGGATGAAACAAAAGCAATTACGAAAACAAAAGTGGGTTGAAAGGGATGAATGGCCTGTTGTTCAGTGCTGCTGCCAAGCTGTACAAATAGCAGTGAAGTGGTTGGTTGGAGTTATTTGTGAAGTAAGTAATCCATGACAGTAAAGCCATAACCCTGAAACCATCTTACCTGAGGCTTACGGTATGGCTGGCCACCACTCAATCTGGCCTACTGCAGAATTAGACCCTATGGCTTCATCTAAGTATGACTAGACCAGGAACCACAACCTCTCTGTGTTATTTCCTAGAGATAATAAACACTCTAATCTGCTCCCTTTCACTTCTACCCCATCCCACTCCAGTAGCCAATGCTGCTGAAGAAGTTCCAGAAATACAGCTTGTCAGAGGAGACCTTCTGTCAAACATTTGGGAGTGGCCTCTTTTAAATGGAGGCTACTTCAGAAGCGGGGGCAGAGAACACATTGTTTCGGAAGGAGTGTGTGAAGGATTGCTGCATTACGCAATTTGCATTCATCAGTTGATACGAATCACCCAGGGATCAATGTGTGATGACAGAGGCATTAATAAGTACAAGAGAATGGGACCTGCTGCCCTGAAAAGATGCTGAAGCCATGGTGGCCTTCCATCTCAGTATGAAAAGGGTATCTAAGCACCAAAGTAGACACTAGCCTCGCTTGCAGTTGTGTTTGTGGCATCTGTATTTTGGCCTTTGTGGTTTTCTTTTTTGGTTTGTTTTCCTGTTACTGGCAGCACCAGCGGACACCACAGTGTCAGCATGTTTCACTCCACCAAGCCCACCACGATGTGGCCATTTGGCCATAGGACTAGTTGTCATTCTGCATCCATGGAGCATACTGAAGCCTCACCCATTGACCTCTTTTGTCACATTGCTTGTCCCCCCCCAATCCTTTTTCCCTCCCTTTTCCAGTTCCTTATATTTTCTTTCATATTTGATTGAAACATGTGGGCTCCTCCAAAATCTGCTGGCACTTCATTCTTCTATGGGGTATAAGCAGCTGGTGGATTAGCTCACCTCACCATTACATACCTCCCCTTTTCAGTTCAAAGTAGAGATGGGCACGAAATGACCATATTTTCGTTACCGTTCTACGTTATTCGTTCCGTTACATAACGGTACGAATAACAACTGTTGCGATGGGGCAGGCTCGAACCGAACAGAACCAAGAACATTTTCTTCAGTTCTGTTCGTTTCCATTACTGGCCGCTCACGCGATGAAAAATGGAGCAGCGGAGGGGGGTGAGAGGGGGCTGGGCCTGGTGAAGCCTCTTTGCCCCCTCCCCACTGGACCCAACACGAAACTTTGCCAGTCTCACGAGAAGAGGCGGGATCCGAGCCCTTATGGGCTGGGCTCCGGGATCTCGGGCACGTGGTGAAGCGGCGACGGTGCAGCCAGCTCAGAAGCTGGAGCGGAGGGCATCATTGGAGCACGGGGGGAGTTAGCGGCAACCCCCCACAGGTTTCCAGGGTCTAGGCCGGGGGGTACGGGGGGGCAGTCTGCCGGGGTGGTGGCTCCCGGGGCGGAGTGGTTTCTGGGGAGAAGGGCCCCAGTTAGGGCGGAGCTGCGCGGAGCTCCGGGGCTAGTGACCCGACGGGGGTGGCGGACGGCGTGGCGGATCACTCCTTGGGAAGGGGACCCAAGGGAGGGCGGCGCTTGGCGGTGCTCTGGAGGTGGCGGCCTGTGGGGGGGTGATCAGAGCAGCACCCGGCTCCGCGAGGACTCCCCGTGGCCACGGGATCGCTCTTCCGACAGGCTTGCCACCGGCTCAGGTGGCGCCCGGCCCCAGGAGGGCTCCCCGTGGCTGTGGGACGGCTCTCCTAGGAGGCTTGCCCTGGACCCGGGAGGGCTCCCCGCAGCCACGGGAACACTCTCCCGGCCTGCATGCCGCTGGCTCCGATGACGCCCAGCCCTGGGAGGGCTCCCTGCGGCCGCAGCTTGCCGCACCCGAAAAACGAAGAAACGGAAATGAAGCAGACCCCAGGGCCCGAATAACGACCACGAAACACCATTTTGGCATTTCGTGCCCATCTCTAGTTCAAAGTCATCGGGATTGTAGTGTTTTTGCTACATAAACACGGACACACAAACTTCAACCTCAGAACGAGATTAATGGTGCCAATCCAGATGTATTTGCAGTAGGACCCCAGTATCTGCTGGGGATTGGTTCCAGGCCTTTCCATGGATAATGAAAACCGTGGATAAGAGAGAACAACAGCCCCCCCAAAAAAACTGCTGTTTTGTGACAGTAGCTTGCTTTATGGCTGCTGTTTTGCAACAGTAGCTTGCTTTGCAGTTGCTGAATTATTTACTTTTTTCCCTCTGCGAACCCTGGATAACTGAATCAGTGGATAATGAATCAGTGGATATGGGGGTCCTACTGTATATGGTAGGTAACATTTAAGAAACTATTTTACCCTTTATTTCCGAGCTTAGTCTGCTGTTCACAGGGGCCCCACCCAGATGTCACTGAGATTTCTCGGGAAAATGATTTCCCTTCAAAATATTTTCATGTATTATCTGCAGAGCTTCAGAGATCCAGAAAGGCCGATGACTTCTTGTTTAGTGTATTAGGGGTCGATTTTTACTTTTCTGCCCTCCATGGTTCCTTTTCGCAACTTAGTATGGGGAGGGAAAAGGTGGTGTAAATAAAAAGAAAAGAAAAAGTTTCAACAATGCGATCTGTTGTGGTTGTTGTAACGCTCACATGAAAGGAAGCTGTCTGGGAAGTGAATAGAGCAGCTCCTAGCAGGCAGTAGCAAGGAAATAAATGGCTTGGCATCGGACAGTTGCAACCAGCAGGGTGCTTATGCCGAGGAGGATGGGGACAGACGTGGGCTAATCTGGCCACTGGAAGGTTTAATTGAGAAGACATTGTTTAACTCTTTACCCGTAACTAAAGCGAAAGTTGAAAAGACTTAATACACATCTGGCTGCTGCTGCCCTACTTCAAAAGCGTTAATAGCTAAGCAGTGGACCTATAGCTCAGACAGAAGACTGAGGTTTGACAAACTGCTTGTGAACACAACCCACTTATCCTCTTATGCAGATCAATTGCATTGCAGGGTTATTATAGAGTGGAAGGTTAGTGCTGCGTTTTGAGATTACTCGGGATTTTGCAAGACCAGCCTCTTTTGAGAAGCCAGCCTTGCTGCAGGATAATTGAGCTGCTTGTTTTAACACTCCTACTTCGGAGTTGGACTGTGTTCTGTTATTAATTAAAAAAAGGGGGGGTGTCTGACCTGGAGCTTCTCAAACCCAGTTAAGAGATTTTGCTTTATGTGCACATCGGTGCCACTCCATGACCTGGAAGCCACTCACTGCTTCAACATCTTGTAGTTGGCTGCCGGCTGCTTAGTTCAGTGAGTGAGGTAGATTTGGGCGTTTGATTTCCCCAGGGGGCCTCCTGCGAGCAGAGCCAATGTCTGTGGGGCAATTTTATTTATTTATTTATTTATTTGACTTTTCTGCCGTCCATTGAGCCCCAGGGCTACTCTGGGCAGCTAGCTTACAACACAAAATAGCATAACAAAATGACAAAGTAACACATTTAACAAACCAAAATACAAACATACATAAAATAAACAAAACATAGATAAATGAACAACAATAAACTAAAGTAAAGCTAAAATGAAGGTAAAAATAGCCAGGAGATTGCTAAATAAAAGGAAAAAGGAAAAAAGAAGATAAGCGATGAAAAGAAGAATAGTGTCTTACTAGATGTTTTGGAAATCAGGAAAGGCCATTCTATACAACCGAGTTTTCAATAGTTTTTTGTTTAAACGTTTGAAACGTGGGTGTCAAGCGAATTTCTGGAGGGAGATGGTTCCATAAATGGGGTGCAACCACTGAGAAGCTCCTACTCTTTACAACTTTCCGGACCTCTCTTGGGATTGGGACTCCCAGGTATCCTACCTGGCTAACACGGGTGATCTGGGCGGTTCTTCTTGGGAGGAGCCGCTCTGTCCTATAAGCTGCACAGCCCCAGGACACTCCCAACATAAAGGCATGGTAAACAATTTCTGTGTATTCTTCACCCACAAAACACTACAAAGGGTCACCCATAAGTTAGAAATGATTGGATGGCACACAGTTATTATTTATTCTGAACACTTATGACAGTTTTGTAACCCAGTCACAAGACTGCACAGCCTTTGGGACTTATGTTGTTCAGTCGTTCAGTTGTGTCCGACTCTTCGTGACCCCATGGACCAGAGCTCGCCAGGCCTTCCTATCCTCCACTGCCTCCCGGAGTTTGGTCAAATTCATTTTGGTTGCATCGATGACACTGTCCAACCATCTCATTCTCTGTCGTCCTCTTTTCCTTTTGCCTTCGATTTTTCCCAGCATCAGTGACTTTTCCAAGGAGTCCTCTCTTCTCATGAGGTGGCCAAAGTACTGGAGCCTCAGCTTCAAAATCTGTCCTTCCAGTGAACATTCGGGGTTGATATCTTTCAGGATGGATAGGTTTGATCTCTTTGCAGTCCAGGGGACTCTCAAGACTCTCCTCCAGCACCACAGCTCAAATGCATCAATTCTGCGGCGATCAGCCTTCTTTATAGTCCAGCTCTCACTTCCATACATCACTACTGGAAAAACCATAGCTTTGACTATCCTGACCTTAGTTGGCAAAGTGATGTCTCTGCTCTTTAGGATGCTATCTAGGTTTGCCATTGCTTTCCTTCCCAGAAGCAGGCGTCTTTTTATTTCACTGCTGCAATCACCATCTGCAGTGATCAAGGAGCCCAAGAAAATAAACTCTGTCATTGCCTCCATTTCTTCCCCTTCTATTTGCCAGGAGGTGATGGGACCGGTGGCCATGATCTTAGTTTTTTTGATGTTGAGCTTCAGCTCAACATCAAAAAAACTAACTGACTTGCAATGAATTCTTTGGGACTTAACTGACTTGCAATTTTAAAAAAAAGGTCAGGTGTGGAATGACTGAATATTTCATGGAAAGGCTTTTGAGTAAGAGGTGTTATACCACTAAATTGTTTGTGAGTTACTGCTGTGGAAGGGCTGTGGCTTTTTAAGTAAGTATATATTGCGTTTTTAAACAAAATAAGGTTACAAAACCAGCAGCCGTCTGGAAGGTGGATTACAACTCCCATAATCCCTTACTTTAGGGTGTGCATGTTGGGATTGATAGATGTAGAGGTCTGATAACATCTGGATGTCTCCTGCTCTATTGCAACTATTTACCTTGTAGTGTTCTCTTGGACAACTGCACCCATTGGTATCATGACTCTCTCTCTCTCTGAAGTTCTGAAATGGAATTTTACTGAGCGTATAGATAACACTTTAATTAGGTTATTATTTCCGGATGACAAGATAGGCAGATGGGTATAAATGTTAACTCATCAGAAAGATTAATTCAAATTAATAGGTCTCTGGAACTGTGGCATTAGGCATATACAGTAGGACCCCCATATCCACTGATTCATTATCCACTGATTCAGCTATCCACAGCTGGCAGAGGAAAAAAATTAAATAATTCAGCAACCACAAAGCAAGCTCTCGTCACAAACAGCAACTGTAAAGTAAGCTATTGTCACACATAGCATCTGTAAAGCAAGCTACTGTCACAAACAGCAGCCATAAAGCAAGCTACTGTCTCAAAACAACAGTCATAAAGCAAGCTACTGTCAGGAAATAGCAGTTTGGAGGTGGGTGGGCAGGCGTTTTCCTTATCCACAGTTTTCATTATCCACTGGAAGGCCTGGAACCAATCCCTAGCGGATATCAGGGTCCTACTGTACAGGTATTAGTCACTTTAACCTAGGTTTACTTTAATCCATTTTCCTTCCCATAACAAATTTTCCATTCTGTGTTTCAGTAATCCAACTTGCAAACTTGATTAATAACAGACATGTTAGTTCAATAGTTGCCACTGTGTTTTTGTTAAAACAGGCCAACATGGCTTCACTTTTCCACCCTTCATTGCTCTGGATTCTGTTTCACTTTAAAACAGAAACTGGTAACAATGGTAAAATGATTGGAAAATGTAATCAAGTAATGAAGAAGGAACTGTCTGTTTAAAATTAATTTTTCATTCCTTTTGGAGGAAAATGTCCATGACCATTGAAATGAAAGTACTGTACTGTGTTCTGCTAAAACTGTATGCACTATTTTACTGTATGGGGGAGGTATCCAATGATATCCAACTCTTGGTACAGAAAGATGCGGGAGAGGGCATCCCCTCCTTCGCACGACAAGCCTCACCTAACCTAATCAGAACAGCTAAAAAAAACCCTCGGTTGTTTTTTCTCTTTTAGACGATGGAGAGGGTGGTGTTCCATGGTGCACTCCAGCAAAATTTTGGATTATACCTGTAATTTTCATCCAATTGTATAGGTACTCACATTTTACTGGAGCAAATGTGCACAGAAATATTTTTTCCAAACTGGGAAGCCCAGATGAAGTTGTGCAGGGCAGGAGACCTCTTTCCAGTTATCAACTGTTTTCTACAGAGAACAGATACTGAATCCACAGTCAGCTCCTAGAAGCCTAGAGAGCCCTAAGATGTGGATCATGGTTTTTTTTTTTAAATACACAAAAAGGGTTATGATAGGAAGCTTGTATCTTTTTCCTTCATACTTCATGTCCATAGTCAACGGTGAATTGGAAAATAATCTAGAATGTCCCTGCAGCTACTCATTTTAACAACCTGTCAGTCTGTGGAACTCCCTGCCATAGGATGTGGTGATGGCATCTGGCCTGGATGCCTTCAAAAGGGGATTGGACAGATTCCTGGAGGAGAAATCCATCCCAGGTTACAAACCATGATAGAGATGTATCATCTCCAGGCTGGGTACTTCAAGGAGCAGATGCAGGGGAGTGGTATCAGGAGACAGATATCTAGTCTCGTGCGCTCCCAGACACATCTGGTGGGGCCACTGTGAGATACAGGTAGCTGGACTAGATGGGCCTTTGGCCTGATCCAGCATGGCTCTTCTTATGTTCTTATGTTAACCTACCTGTTAAATGACCACTTGGACTTACAACCAGCAGCAGTGGCCAAAGCAGCCGCCACTGCCTAATTGCTGCCTGCTGTTCCAGCCCACAGGGCCTGGCCAAAGTGTCCAGCCTGCAAGGAGGACCACCTCAACACACCACCTCTGCCTTAAGCTCCTCACTTAACAACCAGTATACACAATGAATCTAGTAACTTCTTTGTTAAGTGAGGAGTGCCTGTATTCACACCACATGTCAGATGTACAACTTTTGCCAAGGTATGACACTCAAAGTCCCCCCACCCACCCCAAAAAAGAGGACATCAGTGATACATTTTCTGAAAGTAATGTTTTTGTCTTGTTTTTTTTTGGTTGAAACTACTTGAAAGCTTTAGACACTCACCTCTGAATAATGCTTGAGATTTAACACCTCAACAATGAGGATGCTTTCAGGCGAGGATTTTATGGCATAAAGGCAGGTTGTAAACAGTAAATCTAAGGTACATGTAGTAATCCAAGCAGTACAATTTCACTCTTATTTATGGTTCTTTTAAAATGACTTTTTATTGGAATTGGATCTCATCGTATTAAGATCATTATGTAAATTCTCATTTGCATCTTTATTGTATTATCCTCCTTTACATTTCTATGAACCATGTATGGTACATCCAAATGGGGCAGGATAAAGATGATATTATAAGACAAATTTAGTCAACAAATATATGTAAGGTTGCCTTTAAAGCTTCGTTAGGCCACCGTCAGTGGCATAAACAGAAGTTTGAGTTATGTGGGAAAAGTTGTTAGAAAAGGAGATTAGAGCATTTTCTTAAAATGTATTTCTTGCTTACACGCATCTTTGGTCCCACAAAAAACAAAGACAAACAAAAAATAAACTATGATGTAAAAGTTTATGTACAACAATATAAGGTTTATCTGGAATATTTACAGGTTTTGTTAAAGCAATATTTTACAACTTTTTCAGAATAGCTACTACTTAAATTACATTTAGGCTAATGAAAGATTATAATTTTCAAGGCAGAAGGATCACAATAGCACAAAACCCCCCACAAATATGTTTTCAGTCACTGCATAATTATTAGTATTATTGGCAACTGTGTATAAAATACTATGTGCTGTTGGTTAATATATCTTTATTGATGCAGTTTCTGGCAATGATAATTTTTCTGTATGAATAAAAAACAGACAACATGCTTTATACTAGGTAAAATTAGGTCCAATATTGAAGGCCAACACCCCTTTCCTGCAGGCTACAGCAGTCTTGTGGCACAATTCTATGCACGTATGCAGAAGTAAGTCCCATTAAGCGCTATGGCACTTACTCCCAAAAAAGTGGGCATAGACCCACGGAAATGGAAGGGCCTATTCAGGCCTAGCTCTGTGTTGTTACAATCCACAGGGAATTTTTTACAAGCCTCTCCCCAAATGTGGGTTATAGTGAATGCTATTTTTAATAGTGAATGGCTCTCTCTTTAATAGCCAGTTCTGGTAACTTCATCTTTTTTTTTGGGGGGGGGGAATTCCTAGAATTTTTAGAAAATATTTTAATAGTTTCAGAATCAGTGGATACTGAACAGGCAGATAAGAGGGTTACAATCAGGGGGTTCAGGTATCCATTTTTAGACTTGATTTCTAACAGACTGTTTCTTTTGACTACCACTCCCGCTTCCCTGATATTTATATCTGGGATTCACCATTTCCAGAAGGCTGGTCGAAAACCCACGAAAGTGGCATGGCCACCCCATTTCCTAGCGTCTTCCTTTCCAGATCAAAACCAAACCTGACAAATTGGGCCAGATGCGCCATGCATGGATGCGCATCAAGACAATAAAGAAATATTAGTGCTATAAGACTTACTGAAGGCGAGATCAGCAAGGAAAACCAAAAAGAAAAAAATGAAATATGGTTTCTTTGAAAAAGGCCCAAGTCACATTTTTGTCCCAATGCAAATATAGTGGTACCTTGTATAAAGGAATTAATTCGTTCCAAATGAAATTATGTTAAGCAAATTTTCCTTTATACAAATTTCCCATAGGAATGCATCACAACCATTTTTATGTTGTACGGATTTGCCCCATAGACAATTCTGTTAATCAAATTTTCCCTATCTCCAGAATTTTTTTATGTTGTACAAATTTTATGTTATACAAACCGTTTGTTATACAAGGGTCCACTGTAACTAGCTCTAAGCAAGGTACTTCAATACAGTCACAAAACATATTTGCGTCACTATACCTTTGACTGTATGTACAGAATGGCTCTCCTGCTCCACCCTGTTCTTTCTGTAAAAGACGCACACGGTTTTCCCCCTGCCTCTCCGGCACCTAATGTGCTCTTAAGGCTGAAACCAGGAGGTGCAAAAGAGGTTCGGCAGGGCTCGCAGCCTTCGCCTGGGCCAGTTCCGAAGCGGCACGGAACTAGCACTGCAGCTTGCGGATACTGCGTGAGAACCTCTTGAATGCCCGTTGACCCTTCTGCCATCGCTTGACGGACGTGATCACCAGTTCCCCGGCCAGCTTCTGTCCCATCACTAAATAGGGTGCGTTGATATCGTTCATCTCATCGCAGGTACACTGCAGGCCACCTTTGAGCCAAAGCACGGTCTTCTTCAGATCCCTTTCTGTCACCCCGTTGAGCTTGTAGATCGTTTTGCTCTTTGTCTCTGGAGTGATTTTGGTGTCCCCATTGATATAGGCGATCTCCTTCACTTTTATCTTCAGGGCTAAGAGGGATCAGTGGGTGGAGGGGGGGGAGGAGCACGACAACAGAACAAGAGAGAAAGAGAGAAGGTTTTTTTCCCATTAGTCCACATAAAGGCAACCTGGGGAGACAAGACTTCTATTGCTAATTAAACTGTCAGGAGCTGACAGAATATACAGCAGGTGGCTCCTTTTCTAAAGCCACGAAGGGCATGCAAGTCATCTCAGTTTGAATCAACCTTTCGATAGGTTTCTTTTCTGAAGGGGGAGAGGGAAAAAAAAGAAGTCCCAGAGAGAATCTTTTCTAAATGGGACTTCTTCTCCAGCTTTTTTTTTTTTTTTTTTTTTTGTCGCTGGCAAACACAGAAAGGGCCCATGTTTTGAACAGTCATTCTGCTTTACAATCTAAACTTCGCGTGATGGATTTCTCGCCAAAGCTGCAAAAGAAAAAAACTGGGCCCACTTTTCCTAAGAAACAGGATTCCCGTCTGCTGCTGAAAATGTCATTTGTAATTTATGAGTCTCGAAAGGTTCTTTGGCGTACTTGTAAGGATGCGATAGGGCTCACATATTCTATATGAAAGAATGGGTAAACAAAAAAGGAAAATTGGTTTAACAGCTGCATCTGATCTGGCGCAATAACTGGAGGGAAGGAAAGAAAGGGAAAAAAATATACAACGCTTGTTTTAGAAAGCCGGTCCTGAAAAATTAATCTCAATATCTCATACTGGATGTGCCAGGCAAAAGTTATGATAAGTGATATGAGTTACAGAAGTGGGTTACTCACTCCCTTGCAATGCACTTGATAAGGATAATAACCCTGTAAGTTCTACTACAAGTTTTTTAGAATTATAATCTGATAATATATGTGTTTATAATAATGAACTTATTTTCTATGCCAAGTGTTTCATCGCATTATATGTTGAGGAGGACATTCCAGTCACTTGTGACCCAGAAACGTTTGTGTTTTGCAACACAACCCCAACATCTCACCTGTGCAAAGTAACCCTCAATCTCCCTCTCCAGAAGCAGACAGCCAAGAGTCCTCTAAAATGTGTTTTAAAATGTGGGGCTTTAAAGGGACCTTTCTTTAAGGGAGTTTGGAGGGGGGGTTGCCCTTCTTTTGGAATGTAAAGGCTTTGCGGTGACTTTTGTGGACTTTGTTGTGGATTAATGTAGATCACTTTGCATGTGATAATGCAAGCCAGAATGGAATATACGACAGCCCCCTCCCCCACCCCCTTTCCTCCTGTATCTCCTCAGTTGTCTCCCCGACCAGAACATGTCAGGGGAAATCCCCGTCTTACTTGGTTCCCAGCAGGATGGGTGCTCAGCCCTCCCCGCTCCCTCCAGCATGAAAAGATGAGAACTGGAAAGGATAAAAACAGTCTGCTCTTAAGAGTCACAGCAGGACAGGAGGCCCCTCTCCTCATCCTTTCCCCATGCAAGAGAGGCAGAAGGGAACAAAATGGAGCTCAGGTCCTCAATACAGCCTCACACTCTGTCTTTGTGTATTTTCCACCTTCATGTATAAGCACTGACACCGAGCACAAGATCAGCAGTCATAAAATGTCAAGTGTAAGTCATAACCACATTCCACATTCCATATTGCTTTGGGTACTTCTAGTGGAGAATTCCACTGAATCCGAAACAAATCAGTCTTCCAAATGATAAAGAGTTTGCTTTAGTTTCTTGCACAAGCTTATTTCGTATTCTAGAAATCCATTTATTGTGCATTTTTTAAAACACAAGGATCAATTATACTCAGGAGAGATAGATAGATAGATAGATAGATAGATAGATAGATAGATAGATAGATAGATAGATAGATAGA
>JAHTLZ010000330.1:39495098-39507878 GCA_023846285.1 Phrynocephalus versicolor
AGATAGATAGATAGATAGATAGATAGATAGATAGATAGATAGATAGAGAGAGAGAGAGAGAGAGAGAGACAGACAGACAGACAGACAGACAGACACACACACACACACACACAAACACAAACACACATTTATTAATTCTTGGATTCCATCTCATTTGATAATGACCAAGGTCTGGAAGGCAATGAAGATGAATCTACAGTAGTGTGTAAGCAAAAGATGGTGAGAACTCAACCAGCCTTTACTGACTGCCATGCAAACAAGGTAAAGATATCTACTGAGAGTCAAATGAGACAAAACAGATAGCATGCAAACACAGCCCATGTTTGGATCCTGATGTCAAATGAAAACAAAACAAGCTAATTTGCAAAGTACTAGACTTGAGAAGGCTCATGCTATGACAATCAGATGACTTTCAGCACCGGCAGAGTTCCATCTTCTGTCAACATGCTATCTGTATTGTGCACTTTTGGGATTCGATTGAGCAGAATACTACAGTGAAACTCCGACTTATGAAGTTAATCTGGTCCGAGCACACGCTCAGAACTTATTTAACTTGTAAGTAAGGGAGCAGTTTCCCATAGGAATGCAAAGTCAATCTGTTCCGGAGGGATGGATTTCAATGCATTCCTATGGGAAACCGCTTAAAATGACCCGCGGCTCCCCACCTTCGGATGCGTTGTGTGGAGGGGAAGCTGTGGTATGTTTAAAATGTCTTTAGGTAACCGAACCAAGCGCTTGGCTCGGCTGCTTAAAGTCATTTTAAATAAACTGCCACTTCTCCTGCCATGTGCCTGATTGGAAGGGGGAGAAGTGGTGGTTTGTTTAAAATGACTTTAAGCAGCCGAGCCAAGCACTTGGTTTGGTTGCTTAAAGACAATTTAAACATAGTGTGCCTTTCCCCCAGGCTGCAGGGGGTCGGGAGACACAGCGTGAGATGTTTAAAATGACTTTTAGCCACTTGCCTCTGTGGCTAAAAGTCATTTTAAACATCACATGCTGCTTCTCCTGACCCCACCCCTGGGGAAAGGTGGGGGTGTCGAGAGAAGCGGCACACAATGTTTAAAATGACTTTTAGCCATTGAGGCAAGTGCTTGCCGCGGTGGATAAAAGTCATTTTCAATGACCTGCCACTTCTCTCCCCCCCAATTCGCCATTGTTACTCGGGGGAAACCCTATCTTGATTGTAAGGTAGTGGGGGGAGGGAGAGTTAATTGAAGCCCGCTCGTAAATTGGGATTCTCATTTGTTGGGGTAGTCGTAAGTCGGGATACCACTGTAATGTCTGTTCAAGAACCAGGAAACATTGGGTGAGTATGGAATGCTCTATTAGAAGGATTGCAGAGAAAACTTTTTGCATTATTTATTTAAAATATTTTAATCCCACCTTTTCCCCTTAAAGCTAAATACAATGAGCATACATAGTCGGCTTTCATTGTTAAAAGACAATACTGTTTTAATACTAAGAACAATAAGCATACAAATGCAAGATGGACCGAAACCACTTATCCAGTGTGGTTGGTTTCCCAACTAAACTGCTGATGTGTGGCTCAGCCCTACTCCACCACCTCCTATGGGCACCCACTCAGAGGCAGTGTCTGGAGGAGGTGTGTGTGTGTGGGGGTGCTGTTGCCAAGTGTATGCCTACTGGAGGGGCTGGGGCTGGGGCTGAACTACACATCAGCTGTTTGGCCAGGAAACAAACTACGCTGAACTGCTGAACCAGCAGTTCATGTCCATCACTTAATACAAACACTATAAAGGATTAAACAAACACCACTCTAAGATATGGTGAAAAAAAGACACATTCAAAGCAGTAAGACACGATTCATTTAAAAATCCCACTCAGGCCACCAGTCATGTCTTTCCACATATGTGAATAGAGGTTACCCCCACACACAAACACACACTCAGACCTCCCTATGTGACAAAAGAATTCAGGGTACTTGGGATACAATGTTTGCTGTGAGGAACAAGTACTCCCCATTCCATTTTGAGACCAGTAAGGATCTCAAAAATAGAGGAGTGCCACTTTCTGTGCTCTGTTGGTCACGAAGACAGGTACAGCACTTGGTTAACTATACATAGAACACAGTTCACAAGCACCTTGCCAAGATTTACAATTGTGTTGGACTAAGAAGTATTTTGCATCCTTGTCATAGTGTGTGTGTGTGTGTGTGTGTGTGTGTTGTGTCATTACAGTCGTGACCGACTCTTCGTAACCCCATGTCCATGGAGTTTTCTTGGCAGGAATACTGGAGTGGCTTGCCAGTTCCTACTCCAGGCGCCTACAGCACCTGGTATTCCCTGGTGGTCTCCCATCCAAGTACTAACCAGGGCCGACCCTGCTTAGCTTCCGAAATCAGGCGAGGTAGGATAGTGGTTTTTTTTTTAATTCAGTACTTCACCCAAAATATTGAATTACTTTGATTTGGAGATGGGGTGGGGGTGGGGAGAGAAACACCACCTGCCAGCTAGAGATCTTTTGTGCAAAATGTACAAAATATCACTGCGGTTGAAACCCACCCACCCACCCACCCACCCAACTTGCATTTTCAATTTTTAATTACAGCCTGTTGCTCACACTTACCAAAGTCATTTTTGCAAAGGTTCTCCACAATTTCATTGTCGTCCTCGTTCTTGCTTTTGCAGGCATCGCAGACTTTTGGTGCTGGAAGAGACATATTTTGAAAGAGACCCTTCAGTAGGGGTGTTCAAAAGAAAACAGCAGGTGGCGTTTGGAAACAAAGAATATTGCTTTTCCTCATTGTTGAAGCCTCCTCTAACCCACAGCACCACAGTCTCATAACCCCTCTCCTGTAGTTTAACTTTACCCTCAGTGCCTTTGAGTGTATTTGAAGGCCAGGAATGGTGCATGTATTGCAATAATTTTTAATAAAAGGAAATAGAAGAGCCAGGTTAAAAATATATCACAACAAATCCAGTGAGAACTCTCAATGGGATATTTAAAAAGCAGATGTCTGTGGATTTTCTGAGGGGGATTAAAGCCCCGCCAGCTCCCTGGCCTTACCCGGAGAAACAGCAAAGGGGGGAGTGGCAGAAAGCAGACTGACAATACAATACACAAAGTTTCCCTGGCAAGTTTGGTTCAGGAAATCTCTCCTCCCCACCTCATTACTTTATTTAAAACATGAGTGGGTGGGTGTCATCTGCTCCCCACTCCTCTGATCCAGTCAACTATTAAACTAGTACTAGTTGTTGACAGTTTATATAATTTTTTAAAAGCAGAAGCCATGCATTTGATATTCCTTGCATTTTTCCTTTTAACTATGCCTTGATTCCATTTTCAATTCCACACTTTGTCCTTGACTACCACACTGTCCACCCTTCTCTGTGAGAGGAAATTTCCCATTCCTGCCACGTTCCTGTAGCTCTGACCCCAAGCATTAAAAGCAATAACAGGGCATTCACAGTAGATGGAACAAGGCTAACCCGCTTAAATGGGAAAAGAAGACTGTGAGAAGTTAATGTTCCCATTCCAGCAGCAAAGAAGCTGGAAGCAAGATCTCCACCAGTGGAACGTTAGAGGTTGCAACCTGTAAGAGCTCAGCAACCGCTGTAACTTCCAGAGCAATGCTAGCTCGCCCTGCCTTTTCAAAAGAAAGTTCCATAAACTTCTGCACTGGTGAATTTTTTGTCTCATGCCCACTTTTGACGAAAACTCCACTGAGGGAGTGGCACTTACTTACAAATGCGCATGTATAAGGTTGTGCTATTAGGGTCCACTTTGGTTCATCAGATCTAAGTTCTATACACAATTACTAGGAGATTCATGGGATTTCCTTTGATAAGCATGCTTAGGAGTGCAGTGCTAAATGCATGCACTAATGGCATAAGAACAGAAAGCCATTCAACAGAGAGGGAGCCCCAAGGCCTTTGTGGTAAATCTCAATATGACTGCAAGTCTCATTTTGAATTCCCTTTTTAAAACAACAGTCAAGATTCCATGAAACTTTTCAAAATACATGGAATCTATCTATCTACCTACCTACCTACCTACCTACCTACCTACCTACCTATCTATCTATCTATCTATCTATCTATCTATCTATCTATCTATCTATCTATCTATCTATCTATCTATCTTAGAAACACTCTTTCAAATACAATCCTGGGGCAAAAAGATAGTCACTCTGTCATTCTTTGGCTCTATCCTACTCTGAAGACATGGGCCTCAGCATCAGGGTCTACACTTAGCAAGAAAAAACACCCAACAATATGGTACCTATAAATGTTCTGTGGTAATATCTTTTGTTGTGTTTTTTCGCTGTGGCTCTGGTTATCAAACTATCAATGGGGCAGGTTCTGAGGAAGCACCTTGCCCCTCCCCATCTCTGTGGAGAGGGGTTGCTATTTTTTTTAGCTTTTAGAAATAAGAGAGGCAATGGATCCACTCCTAAACATGCTTACATCGTGCTTTTGCATTCAATGGGAGGCTATGTGACCTTGTTCATGTCTTCAGTGGAAGGAAATACCTAACACACTTCAATTTGCACTTGAATAATTGTGTAGAAGGTCCGGCTGCAGCTCCCAGGCACATTTACTTTGAAGCAATCCCACAGAGATCAATGGGGTTTATTTCCAATAAAACATCCAATTGCCCGTTTCTACAATGGTTTCCAGAGCTGCCCTGGGCACGTTTATCCATTAGCAAGCCCCACTGTGTTATCAGCTTCACAAGAAGAGCATTTTGCGTTCTAAACCTAAAGTTGTGTTTTCATGGGAATAGCATAGAAGGAAGACTCTGGGGACCCCCCCCCCCGCCCCGTGAAATATCCCAAGGGCAACGATACAGAACCGCAGCTTTCATGCCCACTCCAAGATCCACTGAACAAAACGGGGCCCTAAGCACAGAGAGTCTGAGATTAAAAAGAAGGGATTCCTTGCATGGTCTACCTCTGAGGATCACCGCTGCTTTTCACAACTCCCACTCCTTCCCAAAACAAAGGGAAAAAAGTTTGCTTTGTCTTGAGATCGGCAGCTGGGAGGTCGCCAAATCCTTGGCTACCAAGGATGCTTCAGGAGGCCTCGCTGTCTGTTGGAATCACTGATCTGGGACGTTAGGGGGTGTGTGTCCTGCTTCTAACGAAGGGGGCCGGCGCTGCATCTGGAAGTCCAGTTTGGCTCCCGGCGCGGGATCGGCCACCCGAGGCGTAGGAGCGCCAAGAGGCGTCCGTCGTGGCCAAGTGGAGCGGGGGGGGGGGAGGCGCTCTCTCCTCACCTTCTCGCGGGGTCGGGAAGATGTGGTCGCTGCTGGCGGGCGGGATGCAGAGGTCGTTGTCTTGGGGGAAGCGGTTACAGTCCAGCATGTCCGGCCAGGGGAAGCCGAAGGCGGACATGACCGGCGCGCAGCTGTCCTTCACCTGCTCGCACAGCGAGTGGCAGGGCTGGATGGTCTCGTCCAGGTCGTCGATGCAGACGGGCGCGAAGAGCGAGCAGAGGAACTTGCGCGTGTCCGGGTGGCACTGCTTCTGCACCAGCGGGATCCAAGCGCCCGCCTGCTCCAGCACTTCTTGCATCGTCTCGTGGCCCAGCAAGTTGGGCAGCCTCATGTTGGGGTACTCGATGCCCCGGCACAGCAGCAACGAGGCCGGGATGGGCTTGCAGTTGGAGCGCTTGTACGAGGAGAACTCGGGCTGCCCGAAAAGGAAGAGCCCGCGGGCCGAGCCGATGCAAGGCGCCGCCAGGAAGAGCAGGCACACGAAAAGCAGCCGGGGCCACATCTCGCCGGGCGCCCTCCGCCAAGGGTCCGCGTCGGGGGGCTCTCTTGCGGGAGTGCGCGCGGGGGGAGGGAGAGACCCGTGGGACGGGGGGGCAGAGCGAGCGAGCGAGGGAGGGAGGCTGCAAAGGCAGAAAGGGAGCGAGCGAGCGAGCGAAAAGGCGTGCGCCCGAGCCGGTCCCTCCCGCGGGCTACATGCAGCGCCGGAGACGCGCCCCCTTTCCCGTACAGCCAGCCTCGATCCCGCGGCCCGCTCCGCTATGCGGACCTCACCGCGCTCCCAACATTTTTAATGCAAATCGCCCGAGAAGAGGAGGGCGGCCAGGGCGAATGGGCGGGGAGCTTCGGCACGACGCCGAGCGGGATTGGCCCCTCGTTCCGAGCAGGGGCGGCGCGTTCCTCCTCAGGGTCGTCTCCCCCTCTCCCCTTTTGTGGTTCCCTTTTTCTGTCCGGAATGCAATGATTTCGGGGGCGTGCCGGTTGAAGGGAGAGCGGCGGAGACCCCCCTGCGGGCTGGCACCTTCGGAGAGAGAGAGAGAGAGCGAGACCGAGGAGGGGGTGCCACGCCGGCGCCCCCCCTCCATGTGCTTGCTCCCCGTTGCTCTGCCCGGAGAGGGAGGCACGCTTTTTTACGGAGATGCTGCTGCCCCTGAAGGCGCAGTAACATCCAAAGACGGGCGCGAAGGAAGCAGTAGTGTTGGACAAGTTGCGGTTTGGGACTACAGTCCCCAGAGTCCCCCACAACCAGGGTCCTGGGAGCTCTAGTCCCCCACCGATAACGTTCTTAAGTTCTCTCAGCCTTCAAACTGTGCCTAAGAACGCTCGGATTTTCAGATGGCACAGCAGATCGGGCTGGATCCAGTGAGTCCAGAGGTGGCTCAAGACATGCTGCTGCCTGAGGCAAGCCAGTACTGTACCTGACTGGACCCTCTCCAGGTGCCAGAGTGGATATGTGCTATCCTAGGCAACTTATGTTGGCCTCTGAGGCAGAAATGTTTCAGCTTGGTATCTGTACATGTCATATGTAAGGTGGACTCAATTAGTTAACATAAGGTTCTCAATCAGCTGTAGGTCAATAGGACATATCTAGATTCAGAAGGTACCCGATTCCATTGTCAGCATCTCCAGGTCGGCAGGGAAGAATCTGCCTAAAACATGGGAGAAATATTGTCAGTGTCAGCAATACACTCCTAAAGGGACCAAGGAGTGACAAACTTACTTTCCCAAGAGGTAATTTTCACACTAAGGGCTCATATGCTCCTCGGATGCATGTACCTCCTTGAAGCAAAGCAAAGTGTTCTGCTTATATACTGCCCCATACCACTTCAAGCATTCTCTGCACATTTACAATTTAATTATGCAGGCTACCATTGACACCTTTTAACAACCTAGCCACTGCTCCTTAGTATTGTGGAGGAAGATGACTGCCAAAAACCCCTATAAATCCCCCCCCTCAGAAAAGTATTTTGCATCTGCTTCTTTTCTGTCCCAGCTGTAGCCTCCCTGCCTCAAGCTGGTACGGTATCTTGAATTAATGGAGTTTCTCTATTTTAGTTATATGCTGGCTTTGTTCCTACTGTGGTAGCACACAGTTTCCCATGACATTGGTGCATTGTTGTCTCTTAACTTCTCAGTAACATAAAATAACTTCACAGTAAAATAATGAGAATTTGGTTTAAACAAAAGGATATTTTAATCAAACAACTGTAGCTAATTGGTATGAATGGAAAGATAACTTCTCAGTATGAATGATAAGGAGAAAAACAAGAGAAAAATGTGAGAATATTATTTCTTTAAATGAAGCTCAAAATAACTTCATCACAGGCTCTCAAGACAGTCATTTTTAAACAGAATCTGGATGCCGTGAGGCAGGCATTTTTCAGCCTGCTGTGGAGATGAGTTGGTTTGCTCCTTTCTCCGCAATCACATGGCACAATAGCTGGAGCAACCCAACTTGTCTCTAGCCATCTTACCTGCACCTTTTCTGAGCCCCAGTCAGGGGCTTTACTTTTTGGTGTGAGTAGGAACTCTTTTTTAAAGGAGAAAAGTGGAGTAAGCATATTTAAAATAAACAAATAAAATAATTTAATGTTTTAAATAATAGGATCCTGTGCTTAAGCCTTCCTTGCTTGGAAGTCAATCAAAGCTGGGTGCTTGAACAGAGCTTTGCAAGAATTAGGGATGAAAGACGAAGGATGTTACTGTATTGGATTCATCCATTTATTTATACCGTATGCTGCTTCCAAGTTTCTGCTACTATTTTTTATGAAATGCAAAAACTTATGAACAGTCTTCAAAGGCTGGCCTGCCCAAAGTACCTTACAGTAACCTTGCAGCCTCAAGTTGGATGTTTTAGATGTTTTTTAGAAATGTTTCCTCACTAATTCAGGAAGCTTTTCTGAAACCAGAAATGAAACCAGCTGCTAGCAAACTGCTAGATCAATCTTAGTCCCACTTCAAGCCTGCTCTTCCATAATTTAAGAGAGTTTAAAGAGTGGGAGATTAAAAGGTCCCTTGTTTAGAAGTAGGCCAAGCTAAGGGTTAAGTTGAGGGCACTTGCCCTTTCACATATTTGGCCCTTTACAAGATGCCAAAGAGGGTTGAGATCAAATTACTATTTCTTGGCTTTATTAGGTTGGTTGCAAGTCAACCCCCATCATCTTCCGTGAAATGATGTTAAGAATAGGATTACATTTTGCATGGAGGTTCTGATTTCACTTTTGAAAATAGGGGTTTGAGTTTCAGCCTTTCCTAAGTGAAATGATGTTTCAGTGTTGTCAGTTTTAAAGTAGAGGAGCAGTCCTGATGGGTACCACCTGGGTCTGTCCTTAAGGCTGTTTTAAAGGATGTGTAGCTTCCACAGGATCTTTACAGTTGTTAATTTTCAGTGTATGTGGCTGAAAAACACAGGATATAGTATTTTGTAGAGTTTTTGCAGGGAGACTATATTGTTGTTAGGCGTATCTCATAATGGTAATTTTATGCAAGATCACTAAAATAGGTTTTGTCACACACATCCTATCTATCTTCCCAGTGAGTTGTGAGGTAATGGTATTATAATTTCCATTTTACAGATTTTAAGTAGGACTCATTTTAAAAGCAATAGCAACATTATAAGATGCCTTTTCTGATCAGGAGTCATGAGCAATCTATTGACTTGTGCCAAGGGGTCAGATATACTGGTCCAATTGTTACCCTCCCAACAGTGAACAGGTGATTAGACATGGGCACGACTCAGCGAAATTTTCGTTTTCGTTTTTCGTTTTCATTACGCAACGAATACGAAAATGAAAATTTCCAAAAATCAAAACGAAAACGAAAACGAAAAACTTAGCTGTGTTTTTCATTTTCGTTACGGCGAATGCAGTGAACTGAAAAGCATGCTAACGAAACAGAAATTTTTCGTTTTCATTTTCGTTTTTCGTTACAAAACAAAACGGAAATGAATTTTTTTGGGAAAAAACCTCACGAAAACGAAAACGAACCGAAACGGACCCCTAAACGAAAAATGAAAAACCATTTTTTTTGAGTCGTGCCCATCTCTACAGGTGATACATGATGTCCAATCCTGCATAGACATGGTTTTTTTTCCTTCCTCCTTCTGTTGCCTCACTGGTATTCTCATGGGAAAGGAGATCAGTGATGTAAATATTTTATTCATAGTAGTAGACTATATCCATCACACAGTGTTCCAAGTATAAAATCATATGGAAGAAATTTTGCATCAACAAACATCAACAACTGCCTCTCTGTCATCACTTAAGGACAAAGAATGCTTACTTTGTGTGACAAGCAAAAAGAGATTCAAGAATCATGTCATCCTAACAGGACAAGAGCACAGGCTTCCAGGTCTTGAATTGCGCAATTCAAAAGTTACCTTCTAAAACTCACGGGATAAAGGTAACAGAAAGGCTGCCTGTCTTGAAGTTAGTTAGGCTGCTTTACACGACCCCTAAAGTCCGCTGCAAAATGCTTGCAGATGTGGAGCGTAAAATTGTTTTCCCTCCAGCAGCGGACTTTCAAAAAAATAAAGTACAACCACGCCCACTTAAGCGCACCCCAACACATTTTACAAGTACCTGGTCTGAAGGAGGTAAAATCCTTGTTGCTGTTCCTTGTTGCTGTTTTAAAGCATTGCATGCCAGGCCCTCCTCCGCTTTTTTTTTTGTTGGGTTCCCCCCTTTTAACAGACAGGAGTCCTAACAGACTGGAAGAATTAGCTGCTGCTGATGGCAGGTGGAGGTGAGCCTGCATTTTTTTTCTCTCTCCCCTCACTGCAGACAGAAGCAATAGAATCAGAGTGCATGAGGTGGGAACACAGGAAGCAGAACAAAAAACACATTGGGGGGATCTGCATTTAAGTTGCCAGCGGATTAGTGCGCTTTTACACGACCCCTAAAATCCGAGGCAAAGGGCTCCCATATCCGGAGCTTAAAATTGTTTCCCCACCAGCTGCGCACTTAAAAAAAAACTAAGTACGACCACACCCACCTAAGCACGCCCCAGCACATTTAAAAAGTACCTGGTCTCCGGAGGTAAAAAAAATTCTGATGCGGATTGTAAAGCAGTGAGTGCCTGGCTGTCCTCGCCTTCTGTTTGGGTTTTTTGCCCCCTGCCCCTTTAAGAGACTGGAATGTTTCTGGGGCTGCTCCCCAAGGCAGAGCGGAGGTGAGCCTGCATTCTTTTCTCCCTTCCCTTCCCCTCCCCTCCCCTCACGCAGACAGGAGCAATGGTGTGCAGAGGGGTGGGAACACAGCAAGAGGAGCAAAACCTCAAGATCTGTGGTCTGAATTTAAGTTGCCAGCGGAGCTTAGGGGTCGTGTAAAAGTGCCCTCTGTTAGTTAGTTAGTTATCTTTATTTATATTCAAAGACCAAAGTATACATACTATCAAATATGCATTTCATAATAATGTTTAAAATAATCCATAAAATTGATAGATCAAAGGTACTAACTAGCCAACCAACTAACAACTAACTGCCTGTCTTGAAGATTTTAGGTTGCCTTTAGATGCCTTTACCATTCAGGGTATTAAAGGGGACTAGTGGGGAAAGGGTCATTCAATGGTGAGCACCCTGATTGTGGAACACTGTCTCACAGCGCAAGATTCACGCAGTGCCTTTTTAGTGCCAAGCAACTATATGCAACATATTATCCCTCTGCTAATTGCCCTCCCCCCACCTGCTCTTTTAAATGAGTCCTTTTTTGTGTTTCTGTGGGGGGGGGGAAACCTTTACTTTGACATCAATTTTTGTAAGTTGCCATGGAAAATCATTAAATACTGGGGTATATATCCTGTTAAATAATAAAACAATATTAGCAGCAGAAACCACGCAGAACGGTTGCACTATAGCCATTCACCTTCTCCCAGATGTGCCATTTTCTAATTGCTGGCCATAATCGTTGTAGTTTACCAGATCCTGAAAAAAAATGTGTCAGTCTTTCCAACCCCTAGCCTTGCTAACTACTTTCTTGACATAACTGTTATCATCATCCCCTTTCTGCTGTGAATACCATGGTGGTCAGATGATGGGAGGGGAGAAGCATGGAGGAGGTGCCAGAAAGGAGTGGGGTTATGGGGCGGGGGGGGGGAGAGAAGAGGTCTTGGCCAAGGCATTTTCTTCCCAAGCGATTCCTTCCTGCTTTCACTTTCCTCCCTGGCCTGATTAGGTTCAGTCTCCTCCTGCGGCACATGTACACTCCAATAAACAGCCACTGTTTCACGCTTAATTGGGAATGAAACTAATGAGCTATTTATGGACCCTGCCTGCATTTCCCCATGCATTTAGCACTCAAGGACGCTACTCCCACCCTTCAGAGTTCTTCTTCCAAGGAGATAGGAGGGGTAAAAATTCTCTCAAACAATCAAATAAACAAATAAATAAACAAACAAACAAATAAATAAATAGTCCAGAGAAGCTCTGGGATTCGTAAAACCCCTTTGGTGACATGGCTAGGATTTTTGTTTGTTTGTTTGTTTTTCTTTTCTTTAGAGGAGCAAAAAAAGTGGCTGAGATTTTTCCCCTGGCTCCTCTTTTCCATTCAGAGAAGCCTTTTCTCACATAATTCCCATAAAGCAGTATATCCCATAACATGGCCAAGCAATAGATTCTCTCCTCTTCTGAAATTACTGGCCCACTCCAGAAGGATTTGTAGTTAACACTTAAGAATGCAGTAATACTGTTATCTTGGCTTACGAGCATAATTTGTTCCAGAAACATGCTTATAAACTAAAACACTCATATCAAAGCAAATATTCCCATAAGAAATAATGGGACCTCAAATGATTCGTTCTGGGGTCCCATAGACCACATACGGTGCACACAAAATGCCAAAACTCACAAAAGAAGTTGGCTACAAATCCACGTCCACACCATGGCTTAGGTACTTGCGGCAGAATCTGCTCTGCTTGGGAATAACAACTGGAATTTACTCTGTGTTTTTAATGGTTTGAAAAATAAAAAGGACCTTGAAACACAGTACCGGTAAATATAAATATAAAGAAAAATAAAACCCTAAGCTGCACTCCCCTTTGAAAACATTCCTGGTTGGTGCAAGGAAGAACTCCCTTCCTCTGTCCTCTTTCTGCTTTGCAGGCTGCCTGAGATGGAACCTTCCAGACAATCACCCACAATCCAGCAGGGGGAGACTGGGAAGGCCACCATTGGCTCATTTGTGATCATGTGACCTGCTCCAGTGCTTGTATTGCAAGACTTTGCTCATTGATCAAAGCAAAATTCAGAAGAAATGTTTGCTTGTCTTGCAAAACTGTCTTAAACTAAGCTACTCTTAAAACAAGGTATTACTGTATAATCCTGGACACACACACACACATACCTTCCATGAAGGTCCTTTTAACTTTTGACCTTCAATACCCCTTTGGCCGCTCATTGCCTCCAGTGGTTGTGGCTGTTGACCAGAAGAAGAAAGGGAGGTCTTTCTCCCCTAGATGACCTCCAATGTCTGGTTGCTGCTCTAGCTGCTTGCCAAGTATCAAGTGCATGGAGATATATGCCAATAGATTAGACAATTGTGCTTATTGACC
>JAHTLZ010000330.1:39507888-39525467 GCA_023846285.1 Phrynocephalus versicolor
TGTGTGTGTGTGTGTGTGTGTGTGTGTGTGTGTGTGTGTGTGTGGTTTTAGAGCCAAGAGCTCTTTTTAAATTTTTGCTGCAAATGTAACTAATTTTATGTGCTCTAGCACTTTAATTCTTTTCTCACGGGTTCCTCTTATGTGCTTATAGTATGTAACCCAGGTTGTTTATGCTGTGTTTTTGCCACGGTTTATTTCGTGTAGTTTATGTTTTAAATGCCTTTGCATCAGTCAGAGAATTTTAGGTTCTTCTGTGCCTGGAAAGTTGGAGAGCAGATGAATGGATGCTGTATTTGATAAGAGAGTTAAAAGCCATCATTTAAAATAAAAATAAAAATAAGGAAACACCAGTTTTAGCAACATTCAAGGAAATTGTCCAATAACTTTTTTTGACAAGTCAATGGCTGTAAAGCTGTAGGTACTGAGTAAACCTCATTTAATTCATTAGTGCCACTTTTGAGTAAACATGCATAGAATCGAGCTTTGAATGCTTCCTCAGAGCACAGGCCTGTGGCTGCTCAGAAGTAGGTCCCACTGTGGGCAACAGGTTAAGGTTAGCTTCCTAGCTGTTTTGCTTCCATGTCAGAATGTTCAAC
Source organism: Phrynocephalus versicolor (assembly GCA_023846285.1). Lineage (NCBI taxonomy): Eukaryota > Metazoa > Chordata > Lepidosauria > Squamata > Agamidae > Phrynocephalus > Phrynocephalus versicolor. Next base: position 39,508,485 of record JAHTLZ010000330.1, read on the forward strand.
ATATTTAAAGCCCAGTAGCATTAGTAAGGCAGACATGCCGATGGCATTCACGTCTCCTCCTTCAGGACTTTTTGCTTTGCCAACTCCCTTCCATTGCTCACAAAGGGAAGCAAATAATTTAAGCCATTTCCAGGACTTTCGATCCAAGTGTCTGCCAGTCAACTTGCAACATACGCTGAATGACCCCTTCGTTGAAGCTTTGATTGCTAATGGAAGTTTTTGTATGAGGAAGGAGAGGAGAACCAAGCCTGGGCACCCTCCCATGAGGCTGGGGGTCTGTCTCCAACATGTGAATGGGAGATCTAGTCTTTCCTTGACATTCCATCCATGGGCCATGAGACTGTATTGTTTGTATAGAACAGATCACTCAACTGTTGTGGAGTAGGAAACAGAAGATACATTCTCCCCAGCATAGATTTTTGTTTGACCCGTAAAAACTTGTTATCTTTCCCCCAAGCTCTGGCTGATTCCATCTTGTCATCAAGAGATCCTTGCGGGATCAGACAGAAGGCCATTTAGTGCCGCAGTCTTGTTCCCACAGTAGCCAGTCAGATGCCTTTGGAAAGCCTATAGACAGAGTGTGTCCCTCAGCAATTAGTACCACGTGTCACACTGCCTCTGACAAAGGAGCCCTTTTGATTGCTACCCAGTGACGGTCTTCTCCTCTGGTTTAATTGTGGTGTACCATCCACACAAGATAACGCAAGATCTTGTGGATCTTGTGTGAGATAATATGTACTTCCCACTCTGTCCACTGAAGTCATAAGTTCTGCTGTTCAGGTGTTCACGCGGATGGCAGAACAGCCAGAGATTTTGCTGGGATGCAAAAACCCTGCAAGAATAAGTCTTCAGTTACCAAAATAAATAAATAAATAAATAAATAAAAAGCAGGGAAAAGAGGACTTTTGAACTGCTGCTCTCCATGGCTACGATTCAGCTGAGGAGGAATTCTAAATCAAATTCCACACATGAAAGATGTTTTCTCTCTTTGGCTGTCTTTAAGCAGTGTATTCATATAGGGACATGCTCTTATGGTCTGGTCCAGCGATAAAGCAGGCAATTCAGAACCCTTCCAACTGCAAATCTAACGTCTGTGGAACCAAGTCAATGGGATCCAGGGCAGCCTAAAGAGATGCGCAGCAAATCTATTATAGTAATCCTACGAGTATGTTCCTGAGAAGGATTTGGGACTGATTACCCATGGAAGGAGAAATGTCTTCTATGTGGCAGAAGAGCTGGGTGTGTAGATTGTAAAAGTGTGATACTGCGATCTAGAAGATAATTTGTTTCCATTTCACAATATTTGTACTTGATCATATTCAAACACACTTGGAATAAAATTTTGCACATGGCTGTCGAAGAGCAGAAAGTCACGGGCCATTTTCCCCTTCTCACATGGAGTTTTTAATGAGAGGACACTGGCTCTGCTGTCCATTTCCTAAATGGAAGCAAGCCTATTTTGCAAGTTTCTACTACATCAGACCCCATTGTCCAAAGCACTGAGATTTACAAGACTGGTGATTTCTTTATCTAAGAGTCAGATCCTTATATTCGGTTCAGTTGCATTTAGCCTTTCACCTCAGCCCTTCTCTCCTTCTTTTCCCCTCCCGAAATTTCCACGCTCTCTCTGCTTCTGAAGGACCAGTAATTTATTGCTCCAGTGATCTGTTACGACCCCATGAGGTCCCTTTAAACAGAGACTCTCTCTAATTGCACACAGTCCATACCGCTGAATGAAAATGTGCACAAATGAGGCTTAGAAATTGCCGGAGTGTCTGTGAGGACCCCACTCCATTGTCTGTCCGGCTTGGGCAACAGGGGTCACTGGGCTTAGTTGGTGTTCCACTCTAGGGGAAATTTATTACCATCAGATACGGGAGTCAAGTCAATGCAAAACAAAACAAAAAAAGGGGGGGTGGCAGAGGCAAGCCATGGAATTTACATTTTTTCCAACAGCCTAAATAGATGCACAGCAAAATGACAACAAGAATAAAAAGGTGACAGGTTTCTGTTTTGGCTTTCTGAACAAAATATGTGTTTGTGGGGGAATGCTTTCCCACGTCCTCTTTTAGTGAAATTCACATTTTACTTATCAGCTTCAAACTACACTTTTTATATGTTTCAAAACATAATCCACATTATAAAAAAAAACCAGAATGGGTCCTTGGGTGTGACAACCTCAGTGCAACTGCATTAGCATTATTTGTCTTTGCGACACTGGCCTAGGTTTTCAAATTCAATTTACTGGGGGAAGTTTAAAATAGGCAGAGAAGAGAAGAAAGCCTTATCACATAGTAATATTGAAAGCTACCCTAGGATGGCTTTACAAGGGTCCACAATTTCTTAAGCTGCTATAAATTCATAAAGGTGCCCTATGTAGTTGAGCCACTGTAAATGCGTAAGATTCATATAAGCATTAAGTCATGTTTAGGTCATTTGATGCTTAACAGGACAATTCTATGTACACTTGCTAAGAAGTAAGCCTCACTCAATTCAGTAAGACTTACTCACAGTTTGCCATATAGAGTATTGCAGCCCAAAGTATTAAAAACATCGACATCTCTTTAGAAACAGAATTAAAAGGACACTGTCTATAGAGAACTTATATTAACCTATGGCAGAAGCATAAATTGCTAGTGGCTTCTAGTCCCAAATATAAGACCACTGACATTATTATTATTTATTGGATTTATATACCACCCATCTAGTGACAAGGACACTCTGGGCAGTTTACATGGTTACATCATAGCGAAACAAACAACACATTATAAAAATAACATACAAAGTAAAACAAGTAACTGGAAGAGCAGTAAAATTATTAATACACATACAAGAACAAAGAACACTGTAGCCCTCCCCAGTGCCCCTCAACCTCTGCTACTTGGAATAGTTGTCTGAACTCTGATATGGCCCTGACGTCTCTCAGTTGACTTGGCTGTTGCTGAGGACTACACAAATGGACAAAGGCCAACAACTTTCAGAATCTCTTGTATGGTGATGGTGTCCCATGCCCTCAAATGTTCACACATGCCTTATGCATGTTTCCTGTTTGTTTGTTTGTTTGTTTATAAATTTATATACCGCTCCATCTAGCTACATGGCTACTCTGGGCAGTTTACAAGCTGAACAGAAATCAAACCGTAAGCAGTAAAATACAATATAACAAATAAGCACAAGTATATAAATAAAAACACTATAACTAGTAAATAATATATATACATATATAATATATAACAACAACATAAAATAGGAGTAAGATGGGCTACAGATAAAAGCAAATAAATATATAATAACAATCATTAGAACAGATTAATATCCGGGGAAAGCCTTTTTTAAATAGCCACGTCTTTAGATTCTTCTTAAAGACTGTGAGGGACTAAGAGAGAAATGTTTAGGGACATCATGAGAATCCAATCAAGATTTGTTGCTGTTTTTTTGTACAGGGAATTGACAGAGACACAGAAAAAAGAATGGGAGGAGCAAATGTATGGAGAAACAGTTATTTATTTATTTATTTATTTATTTATTGTATTTATATCCCGCTTAATATCGAAGGATCTCTAAGCGGCTTACAAAGCCACAATTGGCACAGATAATCACAATTAAGCAAACAGACGATACACACAACAAACTAATATAGTTAAAAATCTGATAGTGTTCCCGATACTATCTAATAAGAATCTGATAAAAATCTAATAAAAATATCATTCAGAGACATGGCGATGGCGGGGTAAAAAAAACAAAAAAACAAACAAAAAAAAAAAACCTAGGAATCGCCGAAGGCCTCCCGGAAGAGATGGGTTTTTAAAGCCTTCCGGAAGGCCAGCAGGGACTCTGCAGAGCGCACTTCAGGAGGGATGGAATTCCAAAGGCTAGGGGCTGCCACCGAGAATGCCCGGGCCCGAGTACTCGACTTCCGGGCTTCTCGGGGAGTGGCGACCCGCAGCAAGTGCGCTCGCGCCTGCCGAACGGGACGGGCCGAGGTGGATCGCTGAGCGATACGCTCTGTCAGGTAGTCCGGTCCCAAGCCATGGAGGGTTTTATAAACTAAAACCAAGACCTTGAATCTAATCCGGGCTGCAACGGGCAGCCAGTGCAGGCGGGCCAGAACTGGCGTGATGTGATCATACCGACGCACGCCGGCCACCAGCCTGGCCGCCGCATTCTGTACCCGCTGCAGACGCCGGAGAAGAGTCAAGGGCAACCCCATGTAGAGGGCGTTACAGTAGTCCAGCCTCGAGATCACCAGTGCTTGGACCACTGTTCTCAGAGAGTTCGCGTCGAGGTATGGGCGGATCTGGGCGATCCGACGGAGATGGTAATAGGCAGACCTGGTCACCGACGCCACCTGGGATTCCATGGAAAGCGCCGGGTCCAGGAGCACGCCCAGATTCCGCACCCTCTCCGCGAGCTGGAGGGAAACTCCCCCCAGGCAGGGGAGGGGGCCACCGTACCCCGACGGCGAGCTCCCAAAGAACATGACCTCTGTCTTCTCGGGGTTGAGCTTAAGCCTGTTCGCCCCGGTCCAGGTCAGTACGGCCTCCAGGCACCCATCGAGAACTTCAACAGCTTCCACAGCAGAGGTGGAAAAGGAGAGATAGAGCTGCGTGTCATCAGCGTACTGATGACAGCAGACTCCAAAACTCCTGATGACCCCCGCCAACGGCCTTACGTAGATGTTAAACAGCATGGGGGACAGAGACGGCCCCTGTGGAACCCCACAAGGGAGAATCCAAGGGGCCGATAACTCCCCCCCATGCTGAACGTACTGCGGCCGGCCCTCCAGGAAGGAACGGAGCCATCTGCGAGCAGAGCCTCCGATCCCAACCTCAGAGAGCCGGTCCAGCAGGATACCGTGGTCGACGGTATCAAAGGCCGCTGACAGTTCCAGGAGGACCAACAGGGTAGAGCAACCCCTGTCGGCCGCCCGGATAAGGTCATCTTGCAGGGCGACCAAAGCTGTTTCGGTACCCCGACGGGGCCTGAACCCGGACTGGCATGGGTCGAGGCACTGCCGATCCTCCAGGTATGACTGCAGCCGGACCGCCGCCACCCTCTCGATCACCTTGCCCATAAACGGGACATTGGCGATTGGGCGATAGTTTATTAAATCGTCAACCGCAAGGCCGGGTTTTTTCAAAATGGGCTTAACCACCGTCTCCTTCAGACGAGAGGGAAAAACCCCCTCACTGAAGGAGGCGGTGGCAATGACAGAAGCCCATTCGGCCATGGTCCCTCTGGCAGCTCTAATTAGCCAGGCAGGGCAAGGGTCGAAAGGGGTGGAGGCAGGCCGGCAATGCGCCATAGCCCTGGAGACCTCGACAGCGGAAACAGGCCCAAGCGCATCCAACCGAGGCGACGAAGGCGGACCAGCAACTGGCGATGGCGGAGCGGGACCACTGCAACAGGAGTCAAAGCCGGCACGGATGGCCTCTATTTTTGTTCGAAAAAAGGCTGCGAACTGCTCGCTACTGAAATCAGTAGGAGGAGGCCTGGCCAGACTAGGATTGCTGAGGTCACGAACCACCCGGAAAAGCTCCGCCTGGCGGTTCGAGGCCTCAGCAATTCTCAGGGAGGTAAAAGATGTTCTAGCCTCCCTTATCGCGGTGATATAGCGACTAGACTGGGCATCAATGGCAGCCTTACTCAACGCCGTCCGGTTTTTCCTCCAGCTGCGCTCTAGCCTCCTCCTCTCCTGCTTCATTGCCCTAAGCTCCCCGGTGAACCAAGGGGAAGGCCGGGCTCGGCAACGGAGGAGGCGCTTGGGGGCGATCCGGTCTATGGTGTGGGCAGCTGTTTCATGCCAAGTGTTAGCCACAACCTCGGCCGGAGCGCCAGTCAAACCACCAGGCAACCCCCCGAAGAGCTCACCGAACCGCTGAGGGTCCATGAGCCTCCGGGGGCGGGCCAAAACAGAGGCCCGAGGGTCCCCGCGGGGAGGGGCCGGAATCGCCAGGGAAAAAGAGAGCACGTGGTGGTCTGTCCATGACACAGGCAGGGAAACAATGTTCCCCACCTCCAGACACGAGTCCCCCGACATGGAGGTAAAAACCAGATCCAGGGTATGACCGGACCTGTGGGTGGGGCATAAAACATGCTGGGACAGACCCATGGAAGCCATGGATTCCATGAACTCCAGGGCAGCACCGGAAAGTCCACCGCCAGCATGCACGTTGAAGTCACCCACCACCAAAAGGCGCGGGGACTTCAACAGAGCAGCGGCGATGAACTCCGTGAGCTCTGGAAGGGATTGTCCTGGGTTGCGGGGAGCTCGGTAACCCAGCACAATGCCAAATCTGTCCCGCTGACCCACCAACAGGTGAAGTACTTCCAACCCCTGGCTAACCAATGTCGAGGCCCTGCTGACATGAAGAGAATCCCTGTGCACGATCGCAGCCCCTCCCCCTTTTGACCCCCCAACCTTCCCACTCCCTCTACCAAGTACCCGGGCGGACACAGGAGAGCAAGGGAAGCCCCACCCTCCGTGCCCACCCAGGTCTCGGTGATAAACGCCAGGTCGGAGTCGCCATCCGCGATGGAATCATGAATGATGGGGATTTTGTTATGCACCGATGTAGGAATATATGCTTTTAAATGACAATGTCAGACTTTGGCTTCCTCCTTACTCAAACTTGTCGTTCAAGGTCAATTCAGATTATGGCTACTCACATCCTGTAGTATCTTAGATCTTGGCCAATCAGAAGAAGCAGAACTATTTGACTGAGATGGCTATTATTTTTTTAAAAAAAATATGAACGAGAATGTGTTGTAACAGCCGCTTTTAACATATGTCTGCGCAACACACAGCTGGAATCTAAGACCACTTACAGAAGAATAAGTCCAACTGAGCTCTAGTACTAAGTCTTGCTGAATTCTAGTAAGACTACTGGGATTTGGGGAGTAATATTCAATATCAGCAGAATTCTGGGTTTTGACCTCAATTCTATTCTTGTGGTGAACAGTAGTCATACTGATGTATGAGTTGACTGCATTGGGAAAATGAGAAATATCATTTCTAATAAGATACAATTTCACGTATCCAACAGTGGGACCAGCCTTCAGAACTGCAATACAACCTTTGTGTCAATAACATGAGCTTTCATCATGTGGTCAGGAACAGGCTAATTGGAGTATATGCAAGGAAGCGCGCTAGCCCCATCTCCTCTCTCACTGTGAATGACAGGCTGAAGATGGTGCTACATGTAGAAGCTCTGAACTATCACTGTTCCCAGGTTCCTCTGTGTGTGTGTGTGTGTGAGTGTGTGTGTGTGTGTGTGTGTGTGGTAGTAGGGTTCTCCATGAACAAACAAAATATATCTTCTTCTGACCATGGTTCCCACATTGAGAGAGTCACAGGGAAAGGGCAGGTCTAGGTCATACTCTCTTCCACCTGCCCTAGCACGCATTCAGATCAATTATTTTTTGAATGCTTGGATGGGACGATGGTCTTCATCTACCATAGCTGATCCAGCGTGTGTGGTCCTCCAGGTGTTCTAAGCCTCAAAGAGCTGCAGTCTAGCCAGCAGGGTTAACACTGAGGGATGATAGAGGGTGCTGTCAAAGGACATCCAGACATCTGCACGTTCCCCACCCCTACAAGTCTTTTTGCTAGTTTGGCCCATATGTCACAAAAAGGAATAATCCCAGAAGCGGTGATGTCTAAAGCAATGCAGTTCAGTTTCAGATCTTGGGAAGGTTCATTCCCCCCCCCCCCCGGGCAATGTTGGCTATGTCATTCCGTGAGTTGTGGCCCAAAAAAGTAACTTGTCCAAGTTCTGCATGAGTCTGACAAGCAGAATTGAAGCCATCACAAATATTTAAATTGGTAGCACTTCTTTTGTATAACTGGCTTCCGTTGTTTAGGTATCTAGCTATGGATCAAGAGGTTGGGCGTTCATTTCCCATCTGTGCCTCCTGCAAGTAGAGACAGCCTCTGTGGTTTTGGGCAAGCTGCACAGTACCAAGTTGCCCCCAGAAGAAAGAAATGGTAAATCTGACAACCTTCAACCCGAAAAACCTGGAAAGGGTTGCCATAAGTGAGAATTGATGATGATTATTCTTTTGTATAGGCTAAAAATTGTATTTTTATGCCTCTTAGAATTATGGCCACAAAGGATTTCCATAAAATGTTTCTTTCTTATGGGAAATATTTTTGCATTTAATCCGAAGTGCAGTCTGTTTTGCAGTAGAGATATTTCTCTGATGTTCCAGCTTTGTTTCTCTACACCATATATTTCCTCTCTTAATTTTCCATGAGCTTCAGCCCCAGTGTTCACCTGAAAAGAAAAACGGTAAATAAAAAATTAAAAGGCTCAGAAATCTCACATCTTACTCCCCTAGCAAAGACTAAGCAACAGAATTAAACATACAGATTAAGTTAATTTTGTTCAGCCACCCTTTTTCATAAAATTTGAATATTACCTTTTCAGATATTATTGTAATGCCATACCTCAAGACCTTGCTTCTCTCTTCTGTTGCGTCCTCCCCAAAAAGAGAAGGGGGGAAACAGTTCAGTCCAAGTAATTGGGCATTCTTTACATATGGAGAAGCTAGCTACAGTTATTTTATTACTTTAATCAAATTAAAGGTATTGCCCATGAATAAAATGAAAGGCATTTCCTGAAGGTTTTACAGTTTCCTCAGCTCAGCCACAAGCTTTAGTTGGTGTTAATGCAGCAGAAACTCATATGGTGAGCATCAGTGTAGAATGAACATACACACCAATTACTAGTGAAATAATTGTGGTTTAGTTCTTCTTGCACTCTCTGTAATCTGTCACTTTATGACTGGATTCTTAGTATAGTTAGTAGATCAGGGTGAAAGACTTAGTGGTTCTTAGAGAAATTTGGGAGATCGCCCACAAACTGTGATGTGAAAGGGCCTGGACTGAAATAATTAAGATGAAAGAACAATCAGATCTGTTTGTTTAAATTTTCTGTGGGAACCAGCAAGGCTAAAGAGGAAAATACATTTCTGGGTATGAAGAAACATAAGCTTTCATTGTTTAAAAGAGGAAAAGTTGATTGCATCCAATCACCGGCTCTTTGTGTAGTAGACACACAGAGAATTATACATATGCAAAGTTCCTCTGGGTCAAGCTATACAGCCTTAATTTCCAGAATGATTACTCTATTATCCTTTTAAAATATATATTAGTATATGAAAGTAAATAAAACACTATAACTTATTATTAAAATGTGGGTAAAATGTGGCTTGCCTCTTCCATCCTCACTAGCTTTAGCCTGGTTGGATTGAATGTTTATATTTTTTGTTTCATATTTTTCTGTACCATTCCTTTATTTTCTCACATGCTCCACATGTTAAAATACTACCCATCATAATGTACAAACAGGTATTAGTCCCTGGCTGAGACCTACTACAATTGGTCCATTCTAACAGACTCATGGTGCAGTATTTAAACTGCTGTACTGCAGTAAAACTCTGCTCACAACCTGGGGCTCAAGGTTCACTGAGCCTTCCATCCTCCTGAGGCTGGTAAAATGAGTACCCAGCTTTCTTTGTGGGGGGCAGCAATGTGTAGGCTACATAATTATTTGTAAACCAGACAGCACTAGGGGGTGGTATATAAGCAGCACACTGCTTTGCTTTTAATCTAGAAAGCAGAAATCACAATTGGATTGAAAAGATTTTATAATCAGGAAATTATCAAAATCACCCTACCTGCAGTTTCAGAATGGTCTTCAACACATTTAGCTTACCCAAAAGGGGGCAAAAGTGTAGAAGTAATGTTTTCCTCTTTCTTCGGGCTTCTTCCCCATTGCTCACAATGAATGTGGCATCAGCTCTAGGACTGCTACACTCCCCACTACCCTGGGGAACAGGCTGAGGAACCGGACGGGTTTGTTTCTTGTGACTCCAAGGTGTCTCCATACGTACCTTTCTGAACCATTGGCTTGCCCTCTTTTCATGCCTTCCAATATCAGAGCTCTAATGATGGGAAAGCAAAGCAGGAAACAGATGCTAGAGGAAGCCATAATTATATGTTGCAGAGAGGGGATCGAGGCCGTCATACCAGGTTTCTGAGATCAGACTTCAAAGGCATCTCATGCTGAAATCCTTAGGATCAAGTCACCAAGCAAAGCAAGCTAATCTGTGAGGATTGTTTACATGAGATAGGACTGAAAGTGGTGTCAACAGAGCCAAATTGGGACCAAAAGTTCCCTGGAGAGGTATTTTGTTCTATACCACTGTGGGGTGGAGGCACATTTTTCATACCACATTCATCCAATATCAGAGGCTATCAGCAAGCTGGGTGCTCATCCAGGCTGATCTCCACATTTGTGCAGATGATTCTTCTTGATGGTTCCCACCCCATGCTTTAGCACCATTCCTAACTGGTTTATTAGTTTAATGTTGCTCTAGTACTAAGATGTAAGGCATTATATTGCTTACATTGCTTTGCTGTAGTTGAATAATTGTGTGCAGACACTTATGCAGTATTGGAATGGGACACACGCCTCAAACATTGTGATTAAATGGTGTAGTACAAACAAGGAAAACAAAGATTAAACAGGAAGGGTGAACAGACTTAACAGCAAGAAGTCAGGGCACAAATCCTGAACTCTCTGGGCAAGTGGTACAGAAACATCCCAAGACATCCTAATACCTCCAGCAACAATTATCCTCCCTACTTCCGGATACAAACACCAGGGTGATCAATGCTCATCTGCAGGAAATATACAAGAACAGCCCTGAAAGACTAGGGACGGCATGACTGAGTGAGCAGATAAACTTTACAACACTCACGTTAGTTAGGAATTCTGCTCTTCCTTCCACAGGCTATCTCTATTTGTATAATTTCTGACATATTAGTTTTGGAGCCTCCTAAGTGACAGGAGTAAGCTGCCTAGATGCCCCAAGCACATCTGATCTCGCCTGATTTCAGAAGCTAAGCAGGGTCAGCCCTGGTTAGTACTTGGATTGGAGACTACCAGGGAATAGCAGGTGCTGTAGGTGCCTGGAGTAGGAACTGGCAAGCTACTCCAGTATCCCTGCCAAGAGAACTCTATGGACATGGGGTCATGAAGAGTCGGTCATCACTGTAACTACACACACACACACACACACACACACACACGACAGGGGTGGTGGTAAGTATCCCATCATTGAGTCAAAGCAGGAATGTCACATTCATCTTAAAATGGTTTTCAGCATGAGAAGTAGGGGAAATGGCAGTGAAATGCATCATAACACGCAGGAAGAGAGCCCGTGAATATTGGCTCCCTTTTCTACCTCTGGCACACAACGGTATTTCTTAAAGTTAGTGGTATCTCTTGCCTGCAATGAATCCCCTTCCCTCTCTCCTCAGTAGGAGGCATCTGCCTTGGCAATTAGACATACAGATCATGCTTGTGCTGACATTCCAGTGACAAACTGTGGCACCGGTCACATGAAATACATTTTGAAGGAAGCCATGCTCTTTGACAAGCATACATCTTCCATCATTTGGGAGAACCTGCTCTTCTAAAAATGTGCCAGGCATATAAAAGGCCAGTGAAACCCTAGATAAACAGGTTGCATGTGGGGTTTTCTTAAGATTTCTAATTTTAACCTTTCCCACCACCACATTGAAGGGGCACCTTTTTCGTGTGGATTGCATTATCAAATTCCAGGCCAAATCTTTTCTTTAAGCATGGAAGAAATAATTGCAAAAAGGATGGCCAGTCGTGAGGGTGTCAATAACACTAAAGCCGCAAGGATTTTAATAATCAGATGTTGAAAACTTTGTTTTCTTTATATTCCTGAGAAGATTGTTTAAAATATGGTCTTGATAACACTTCAGGGATTGTGCCAAACACTTCAGAAATGCTGGCATAGTTCTATGGATATGTCTATTAGAAGACACAGAGATGTATAATTTTGGACAGATCAATGAAAACCATAACCCGTAGCGATTGCTTTGTCCTGTACTCTTTCAAATAATCACATTACTTAGTGAATGCTTCCTTTGTTTAAATTTCTGAAAAGGTAATACAATATATACCTAATATTAAGGGGAACTTTGCTGAGAGTGCTTTTTGTGGTGCATAATTCAGACATCAGATATTTAATCTTTACCAAATTTGGAGCGATTGTAGAGGAAAGGCAGGGGAGGCATGCCTGTCTTTTTGGGTGTCTCTAGGTGCCTTGGGGGACATTTTATATCCCGAGAAATCAACAAATCAAAAAAAGGCTAAAAGTTCACCCATTCATCAGGGGTTATTGGTTCATAAAAATACAAATTGATGAATTGGAGATATTTTGAATGAATTTTGCAAATCATGTTTAGATTTGTGCCCATCTCTAACAATAATAAATCACTAAAGATTCCAATTATAGATTTCTATAATGAAGACACAAAAGATTGTATAAAATTTTATATTAAAAATCACTACAGATTCCAGAATAGTGGAATCCCACCACCAAGTGGTACAGATACTAAGAAAAAGATGACTGCAGATTCCAATAGTTTGTTTGAACATCTCGAAGAAAAGGAGGAAGCAAGACAATATGTTTTTTCTTCCCCACGAAATGTCAAACATCTTATATGCCAATGTTACCTTGGTATATAAAACACGAGCATGGACACATATAATATGTACCACGAAAACCCTCCGACCCCATTCAGTCATTAGTAGAGCCAGGATGCCAATTTTCCAGAATACAGTGGACCCTTGTATAACAAACAGCTTGTATAACATAAAATTTGTACAACATGAAAAATTCTGGAGATAGGGGAAATTTGCTTAACACAATTGCCTATGGGGAGAATCCGTACAACATAAAAATGGGATCACTCTGTTTTCAATGCATTCCTATGGGAATTTGTATTAAGGAAAATTTGCTTAACATAATTTCATTTGGAACGAATTAATTCCTTTATACAAGGTACCACTGTAACTTTACACATATTTCTGAAAAACTCATTACAGACAAAAGAGAGAAAAATGATTTCTCCAATTGATCTCCCAAAATTAACCAACTCATATGCAAGGAAGTGCTCCTTTAGATACCATGTTGTTACTGTGTGCTGTCAAGTCACTTTCAATTAAGAGGTATTCACAGTGTGTGAGATATTTAGGGAGTGGTTTTACCATTGCCCCCTCCCTCCCATGGCTGAGCGGATATTTGAACCCAGGTCTTCTGAGTTGTACTCTGGCACTCTATCCATTACACTCTGAGGATGAACAAAGAGAGAATCTCTTACCTGCAGAAAGCATTATGCTTGTCACACCAGGATTTTTCCTCACCTCACATGTCTCATCGATTTGCTTGCTGAATATTGTCATTGGCCCTTGGCAGCTAAGCAAGGCTTAATCATGTGTCTTTGAACAATGATCTGGTATCAGCTCTGCCATGTTATTTTCAACATTTAGTATGACCCTTAGTATAAACTGTTGAAATCGTTTGCCCATGTAGTGCTTTGAAAAGTTAATGTAACTGATGTCTGAATGACCGTGCCCAGGTCTGATTATTCTTAGTATGTCCTGAAAATGGCGCTGGACAGTTGCCCCAATTAGTACCAGTGTTGCATTATAGCGGAGACCAGGTATTCAAGGCCTACTTATGTTACATCCTTCCAGCTTCTCCTTTTAATTCAGAAGACAGTTTCAGTATCAATAAAGGACCATTCTTTTTGGATGGCAACACCCATCACCTGCTGTCAGCATCACTGATGATGGGAAATTCTTAACAGGGTCACTCTTAGCCATCCCTAAGACACACCTCAGGTACTGGCTGTAGGTGATGATATTTAAAATGTCTTCAGTGTTCACATTGGCATCATGTTTTCTGCCAGCCACCAGTGAGATTAACCCGATGAATGTGTAGCTTGTTGGGCCACTACCACACTTCAAACAGCAACCACTTTTTGTTTTGAATCGCCTTCTGCCCTCCCCCGTTCACATGGTCGCTGAAGCAATTCAGCATTCCGCACTTGGCGTTTTCTCATGAACTGGTTTCCCCGTTCGCACTTTGCTAAACCGCTTTTTGTTCTGATTTTGTCTGTCATTTCCCCATCATCTACTTCTATTTCAGATTTTTTTTTTTAGGGTAATGTCATGCTGTTGTTCTTCCATTCTAAGTAATATAGCTAATTTTCCACTTTTCTGACAGCAGGATAAGGCATACAAAGGGGAAAACTCAGAAAAAAATGGTGCATGGTGTCCACAGTTTCAGCCAAATCGCTTCAAAAAGCGGTCTAGAAATTGGTTTAAAAAAACACCACACCTGGTGGCCGTCGCAAGAAAAACTGACACAGTGGTGGAAAAGGGGTGTGGCCAAGGGGGCTTCACAGAAAAAGTGATTGGAAATGTGGTAGGTGATTTTTAAGGCGATTTGACTTTAAGCAAAAGACAATTCAAAAAGTGCAGTAGGGTATTCTGCAATAGCAGGGCTGAGAATAATGCTTCAAGGGCTCCACTAAGAAGTGCTAGGCTGGGTCCCTTTTCTGTAATCCTCCCATTGGCAGCTGAGTGGAAGTTTATTCAGGCAGGACTTTGGCAACTTAATCTTGCTTGCTGAGGGAGGGGTTTTAATTGTGTGGACACCGAATTCCCTTTTGCTGTTGCATTTTGAAACCTTTTCAAAGTCTCACAATTGTATGCATTTTATGTTTCCTTTGTATCCTGTTCAGTTGCAAAACATCTTTATCCCCTTTAATGGGGATAGGTTAATAAAAAAGGCAAGGTATGAAGAGAATAAATGAATATTAAGAAATAAACAGAAGCTAGAGGAAACCAGTGCTTCCAGCATGGTAAGCGCATATACCTATGGGAGTTCACACACACAAAAAAAATGCTTGATACAAAACTAAGGACTGAAATCTCATTCCATGCTGATAAATATGACAAGGTAGGATTTCTTCTTGGTAAGAAATAGTCATTAATACCTATTATTGGTACCCTACCCACACCACTCTCAATATTTTTTTTTTACCAATGATAGACAAGTAAAAATAAAAATAAACGAATGACCTCTTGGTGGCGCTTGTGCACAGATATAATATCTGCTGGTTTTGTTAAATCCTCATTGTTCATTTTCAAGACAGAGCAATTGCTTTCCATATTACCTTGAGAGGCCTTGAGGACTATGTCTTGAGGACTTGTCAATCACTTGTCAATGTGACAGGGTCTCTAGATGACTCTTAAGGGACATCAACAAACATGTTTGAAGTGAGATAATATTTTAAAAGCTGCTACCAAGAAGATACAACAGTTGTTCCTGTGCAAGAGAGAAGTCATCTAAAAGCCAAATCAGACATTATACCATGTGTGTATTTACACAAACAATACAGTATTTCATTTGTTTCCTTAAATAATACCTCCATGATACAATCAATACAGTGGAGCGTGTTTTCAGTAACTTCTCCCATGGTATAATGACTCTAGCTTGTCTGGGGTCTAGGTCTGCACTACAACTCTGTGCATTTGTAGACATAGAGTTGTTTCTAACTAATAAAACAGTAATGGCTAACAGCACTAACTTAAAGAAATAAGTGTGGTTGATTTTCTGTTGAAAAGCTACCTCCAGGTTCTGACCAAAATCGTGTAATAAAGCATTGTTTGAGGGGTGACCCTGACCAACAATTGGGAGATGATGTCTCAGTGGTTTGGTATTTTCTGGCCCAGGGAGCTATTCCCCA
The DNA here is from genome assembly GCA_023846285.1 of Phrynocephalus versicolor. Classification (NCBI taxonomy): domain Eukaryota; kingdom Metazoa; phylum Chordata; class Lepidosauria; order Squamata; family Agamidae; genus Phrynocephalus; species Phrynocephalus versicolor. Next base: position 39,524,128 of record JAHTLZ010000330.1, read on the forward strand.
TCCCATGAAAAAAAAGGAACATTGGGAGCAGAAATTGTTCCTATTTTTCCAAATGTAACCCCAAGAATCTAAAGCTAGTTTTCTCCATTCAAAAACCAGTATTTAAAGCAAAAGACCAGTTCCTCCTATAACAGTGCAGCTGTTAAAATGTCCCCTTGAAGCATTATTCTCAGAAATCATGGCCATGCACTTTTTAAAAAAGTAAGTTTCCTAAGCTCTATTATGATGATTATATTCTGCCACATTTCTCCAGCTTAAACTGAACCATAGAGTAACAACAGCAAGCTTATGTATATATATTTGTATTTCCATAGAAGGAAAAAAGCATATGGCAACCATCACACAATACTCAACTGTCTGCTTTCCTGTGTTTGTAAGATAGGCCACCTCCAATCCTTAATGTAGCTTTAAGTGACACAATGATGTATCATACTCAACTGCACTTTTTTGTAATGCAACAGAAACCTGTAATTTACTGTGCTTCTTTCTTGCCTTACTTCTTGTGACGATCCCCCTTTCCAGACACTGAATTGTGATGGGAATGGTACCGCTGCCACCTTTTATTTACTTAGTAATGCTGCCACCTTTTAAACTCGTCGCCTCATGAATTGGGACTGACTCAGAGATATATAATAAAACAATGATGAAGTTTATTGAGAAGATAATAACTATAACAATATCTGATGTTGGTATGCGTTGCCTTTAACATATACTGTAACAGATCTAATCAGCTCCACAAGCCTCCCTGCCTTAAATGCCTAGTAAACAGTATAGCCCTCCCTGCCTGACAGAACTCTCAGAGAGCAGTGTTCTCCCAGCACTCACTCTCAACTTAACTGCACTTCTCTCAACTAACTGCCTAGGCTCCACCCTTTTATATCATACCATTCCCCGCCCTCTTGCTGGGATTGGCATATTCATCACTCCTGTCGGCAGAGTTTGTCACACTTCTAAGCTATTTTGAGAAAGTCCAATCAATAGATTTCAAACCATCTCTTAAGAATTCTTCCAGTTCCCTGTTGGGATTCCTCAGTAAGTAGGTCCGTAATTTCAACCAAGATTCCCTGAAGAACTGTTTCTTGTATACTTTCCAATCGTTTGTGGTCACACAAATGCAGCTACAGAGGAGAGCGAGGGTACCAGGATGAGGAAATCCATCAGACCTAATTAGGTGGACTGAGTGTAAAGCCTAATACGTCCTCCATAACTTCCTGCAGCACTTGAGGATTATGTGTGAAGTGGATTCCTTACAGGATCAGCGCTGGAAATATTCTGAAGATAGATGGCTAGGAAGCCATGGTCGACAAATAAAATCAGTCTGTAGTGCAGCAGCAGCAGCA
>JAHTLZ010000330.1:39526467-39560247 GCA_023846285.1 Phrynocephalus versicolor
TTATGCATTGCATTTAAAGACTGTCAAATTCATTTACCTTTAATAAATAGTATCCTTTACAGTAATAAAAGACAATGGGGATCTCTCTGCTTGTCACAGTGGTGGCTCCAAGACTGTAAAAACTAGACAACCCAAGACTGGCAACCACAGTTAATGAAACCTTATGACTGCTCACCTGGGGCTACTTAGCATGTATTGAGTGTTGTGTTGTTACAGTCGTGACCGACCCTTCATGACTCCATGTCCATGGAGTTTTCTTGGCAGGAACACTGGAGTGGTTTGCCAGTTCCTACTCCAGGCGCCTACAGCACCTGGTATTCCCTGGTGGTCTCCCATCCAGGTACTAGCCAGGGCCGACCCTGCTTAACTTCCGAAATCAGGTGAGATCGGATGTGCTTAGGGCAGGCATACCCAAACTTCGGCCCTGCAGATGTTTTGGACCACAACTCCCAGAATTCCAAGCCTGTATTTCCAATGGCAAAGAACTGTGGGAGTTGTGGTCCAAAACATCTGCATTGCCGAAGTTTGGGAATGCCTGGCTTAGGGCATCTAGGCAGCATGTATTAGCTTTAACATATGGCATGTGTTTGAAGCCTGGAATACCATCTTCTGCCACTATGTGGCAGACTTCCCAAACTAGAACATAGCTTTTCAGCCAATCCAGTTTGATGTTAGAAAGTACTCCAAGTTAAAAGAGTACCAATTCCTGTTGTGTGGCAGACCTGTGTCACAGATAACGTGTGCCAAACCTGTTTCTGAAGAAGCTGCTGGGATGCCCCAGGCCAGAAAATGTATCCAGGATCCCAACTGCATTTGCTTTCTTCGAACCTGATGGCTTCTGCCATAGTTGGATCATGGGCAACAATTGAGAACATGGACCAAATACAGTGGTACCTTGTATAACAGACAGCTTGTATAACAGAAAATTTGTACAACATAAAAAATTCCAGAGATAGGGGAAATTTGCTTAACATAATTGCCTATGGGGAAAATCCGTACAACATAAAAATGGGATTACTCTGCTTTCAATGCATTCCTATGGGAATTTGTATAAAGGAAAATTTGCTTAACATAATTTTATTTGGAACGAATTAATTCCTTTATACAAGGTACCACTGTATATGTAAAAATTTGTGCAGACAGCTGTGCCTGGGTTAATCAGAGCACGTCATCCAACCCTGTAGAAAAACTGTCTTGTATTCTGAGAGGAGTACAGGTATTTATGATGGCAGTTCCTTTGCTTTCCCCAATTTGTACTAACAAAGCAAAAACAAAACAAAACAAAACAAGATCCCCACACCCATCCCAGTCTTCATTGTTGGAGTTTGTTACAAACTCGCATGCTGTCTTCTAGCTTGTTTGACTGGGAGGAAGTGTCAATCTGCCAGTATTAACCAATAGTTAATAGAGCCCTGCCTTTCTGCTGGGAGTTCTTTTTTCCTCAGAGAATCTGCTAATGCCTGTTGATTTGTGGTTGGTAGAAAAATATGTGTTAAAGTATACTGAAGCAGAGTTTTTAAAAGCGGTCATGTCATTAATTAGCTTCCACTTGATATATTCGCAGTTGTAAGTAAAATGAAATAGTTATTCTTTATACTGTACAAATATTGCCTCAGGGTGTGTCACTGAGACTGTAAGTGTTAGTTCATGAAGGGTGGATTATCAGGGAATTAGTAGCTATTTTACTGTGCGAATCCCTGCCCCTCTTCTGCACAGCAGAGGAAAGTTTAACCACACCATTTCAAAATTCAGCTACGTTTATCCCCACCAGCAGCAAGTTTTATGAAACGATTGGGTCTTAACTGCTCATTCAACACCAAATAATTTCCCAATACAGTGGTACCTTGTATAAAGGAATTAATTCGTTCCAAACGAAATTATATTAAGCAAATTTTCCTTTATACAAATTCCCATAGGAATGCATTGAAAATGGGGTTATCCCATTTTTATGTTGTACAGATTTCCCCCATAGGCAATTATGTTAAGCAAATTTCCCCTATCTCTGGAATTTTTTATGTTGTACAGATTTTATGTTATACAAGCTGTTTGTTATACAAGGGTCCACTGTATTAGAAATTCATTTACAATGCTTCTGAAGTGTTGTTTTTACAGTGCCTAGCAAAGTAATGTTTCTCTTCTCACTGGATGGGAAAAATAACAGTAGCCCCAAAATAGACCTCTTTTAAGTAATAATTAAATAGCTGTCATTAGCACAGACACAATGTTGCCAACATTTAGATAGTTCTGCTGAGGTAATTATGTCAAGATAAACTTTCTGGTTGTAGCTACATTAAAGACTGCTAATAAATCTGGAATATTCATGAGGTAATTGGCCATTGAAGAATGAAACATATGGAGGAGTTGGCTCACCAGATCCCCACTGATTCAGTGAGCCTGTCTAGTGGTGGCTTACGACTGGATTTCAGCCATAATATACTTACTAAGAGTCTTTTGTCATCATTTAACCCTTTGGGCGTATATCGGAAACTGCAACTGTAGCCCACTTCAACTGTCGTTCTTTGAAATTTCCTTTTGCAATTTTCTGCACAACAGTTACTGTGAGATATTCAACAGAGTGTTCTGGGAGGTGGAAAGTTCCAAAGAAGCAGAATTTGATACGCAAACCTCAGATAAAATGGATAGTCTTTAAAGTGCTTACAATATTTTATTTTTTTCTTTCCCAGCACAGGAGGTTGAAGTGTTCTAAACTAGGTTTTGTGTATAGCTTTAGTAAAGTTTTAAAAGTAGTTGCCTGCGTGCTAGGTCTGTCCTCAGGGAGTAGCTACAGGGAGCGTTGTAAACGATGGATCCTTGCACTTCAGTGCTTACCATGATACCGCAGGTCTGGAGAGCCATTGGTTTCACTTACCGTATTTCCTTCCTTTCAGGTGTAGCTGGATTTCTGGTCCAGGTGGCTGCCAAAAACAAATATGTGTAAGGTAGTCATATCATTGTACAAGATACCCACCCCCCAAATTTTTTAGTTAATGTTAAAGTATTTCCGCTTTAGTGCCTGGAAAATATTCTACAGCATGTACACAAATTGCTTTGGGGAAAAGCATTATTTTCATTGTTCTCTCAATGTGTGTATGGGAATATAGTTTAAATATTAATTTTATGGTATATTTCCCAAGCATCAAATGTAACATTCAATTATGCATTGCATCTGCAAAACTCTGGCTATGGATCCCTGCATTAAATAAAAAACACAAACTGTTTAAAGGAAGGAAAACAAAAAAGGAAGGATCCAGGGCTAAAATCAAGGAAAGAATGAAAACATTCACAATAATTCTCTCTGCCTTCTTATGTCCTTGTTTAACTCTTGAGAATTTTAAAGGAGAGTTTTTAGGACACATATAGGCTAGAACAGACAGTCAGCTGAAATAACAGGGTGTGGTTGATCTGTTTTAACCAGGGAAGGCACTATTACTTGTGGATCAGCAATAGATCAAGAAAGGAAGTTCTGTTCAAAGAGGTACACACAGTATTTTTTTTTTACATTTTATCAAACTTTTTCTACAATGAACTGAAGGCACACTTTCTCTCACCATCATATTCTCACCATTACTGCTTGTGGCACTGGATAATGCTTGTTTTCTAGCACTCTTCATTTGTTTTTCAAAATTTCCAGGTGACATTTATAACATTCAAACAGTCCAGCATAGTACCAAAAGATTAATGACATTGTATTCTTGAAGGCTTTCATGGTCTGGATCTGATAGCTGTTGTGAGTTTTTCGGGTGGTTTGGCCAAGAGTGCCCAGAGCACAGAGAGAACTCCTAGTTCCCTGAGCTCCTTGTCCTCTGAAGATGCCAGCCACCGAGCCTGGCGAAATATCAGGAAGAAAAACTTCCAGAATATGGCCAAACAGCATGAATAACTCACAACAGCTATTAATAACACTCCTTAGCAATTTGAATCTTGGGGAGGGGGGGGGGGTTCCATCACAGCTGACTTCTTTCCCTTATAGGATTAATTTCAGTGTGAGATCAGATAACCATATGATATGCCAATCATATCATAAGAAAGGGTGGCTCAGCTTCATATTCAGAAGAAGAAATCTAACTCTTGTTGGGAGGGATATTTGTGAGCAGAAACAGAATAATGTAATCATAGAATAACTGAGTTGGAAGGGGCCTATAAGGACATCAAGACTACCCCCTCCCCCGGTTCACTGATTTGTATCCAAATGCAAGCTGAGCTGAAAGATGATTGTTCAATTTTCTCTTGAATGTCTTGAATGGTAATGGAAGGACTAACTGTAATAATGAGATTTATATATGTGTTGACATCACTAAAGTCCCACTGACTTAAGCACGGAGTTAATAATTGGAATTAGTTTAAAGTTTATTAGAGGCATTGCTCTACTTAATAATTCTTTATTTAGCTGTTTTTACTTAACTCAAGGAAATATCTTGCAAGATTTCTTTAGGCTTAACTCATAGCATTGGCTGAAATCCTGTTTGCAAAAATTTACACTGTTTAAGCCAGATGATGTAATATTTCAGAAACAGATATCTTTAATTTGATTAAATGAAAGACTTCCTCTTCCTACCCCCTCTGAAGTTCTAAGGCACCCTAGGTATTCCTTTTGCTTTCTTTGCTGCACACATATTTAGTAACCAACCAAACAGCTCAACATCAAACAAATATACTACTACCAACCCAGGAAATAGAGAGAAAGAGCACTCAGCAGAGAAATAAGGATGTCTGAATTTAAATGATGCAAGGAACAATTGGTTGTTGCCAGGAAGATAATCACCCTAGCCCAGGGGTGCCCAAACTTTTTGTAAGGAGGGCCAGATTTGGTGGCTGAGAATGTGTCAGGGGCCAGTTGCTCCCCAACCCTGCCACCCCACTGCAAACCCCACCTAGTTTCTTTAAAAAAACATGGGGTGAAGGAGGGGGAGGGACGGGCCAGGCCAGCTAGCCACGGGCCACTCAGAATGGCCTGACGGGCCGGATTTGCCCCCCCCCCGGGGCGGACTTTGGGCAGGCCTGCCCTAGCCCAAAAAGGTCCCTCCCAGCCACACAAATGACAGACTGCATGCAAGGTTGCAAATAAACGTCCAACACTGAGGTTACCACGTTGGAAATGATTTGATGACACAAAGCAATAATAAGTTCTAATAATTGTCTTAAGAGGTACCATCTTTATTTGTTCACTTTATATGCCATACAATGTCACAAACAGTATCATCTGCATCTTTCTCTAATCTGAAGTACAGATGGGCATGAATTAAAAATAAATTAAAATTCATTCCAAAATTGCTCATTTATCAATTTGAATTCATATTCATGTTCTTCCTGAATGAATACTAATTAATGAATTTTAGTAATTTTAATTCATTGATTCATTGTGCTATAAAATGCCCCATCCAGCAAACAAGAGGCTCCAAAATGGCAGAGAATCATCCCCCTGGTTTGCCGCTACAAGCTATGCTAGTTTGGTGAAGTCTGGGTTCTGGACATCTAACTTATGTATCCCCAAAGAGCCCCCACACACACACCGCATAATGTGCCCTCCATTCACCTAGAGATGCAAGCATCTCCCAACTCTCCTCTACAAGCCCTCCAAGTTTGTTGTAGATTGGGTTTCGGAGATCTGATTTTACACTCACAAAGTGGAGCCCTCAGTTGTCCCTGGGATCCTCTATACTGGAAACATCAGGGATGCAACATGGAAGGCATGGCATGGTATGTTCTACATGTTTATTTATTCTGCAGTTTGTATCAGATTTGGCCTGGGTAAAATTGAATTAGAAACTGACAATTTCATGATGCACAGGGAAGCCCAGTGGGGATCCTCTGGGTTTTTTTGTTGTTTGTTTTTTGGGCAAGTCATTGTCTTTTAAAAAACAAATAGCCAGCAAGGGTAGTTTAAATTCCACCTCACATTGGCATCACTTACTCCTGCATTCTGTCCTGTGCGGTTGCCTGATATGATGCAAAGGGGAACTCCTGTCTGGATGGTCTTGTGCTTCCAGATTGTTTAAAAACAGGGGCTTTAAAATTAGCACTGAGAGGAATTAGAGCAAAGCTACTTTGGAAAAAATAAAATTGGAGGGCTGCGGAAAGAGGTGGAAATTGCCAATTAGATCAGAGGTGCCAGTGGTTAGAGTGAAAAAAAAAACTTGGATGAATACAGCAATTTCATCCCTGGAAACAAGAAGGAGTCTGCTCTGAAAAACCACAGACCACAGTGGATCCCTGTTGTGTCCTTGAACGCCCATGTGGCTCCTTCTTTAATGAATATGGGAACCCACCCCTTCAAATTGCAGTGCTGTTGTGACCATAACACCCAATGGCTGTAAATACTGGTGTCTTTTAAATGGATTTTGCCAGGACAAAAGGATAGCACAAAGTGAGTGGGCTGAATGGAAACAAGCAGATAAAATCCCCACCTCCCTCTCAAAAGTACTGTACAGTGACCCCCCCCACCTATCGCGACCTGCGATAATTGAAAATCCGCGATATGCGGGTGCAGGTCGGGTTGGGCCAGGGGTGCCTAGCTGGGGGCTCTTGTACTTACCCCCAGTCTGGTGCTTTCCCAAATGGGCCTGTGAGGGCCTTCCCGGGCCTCCTGGAGGCCACAAAAGGGACTCCCTGGGAACCGGAAGTGACTCTAGAAGCCCTGGGAAGGCCCTTGCAGGCCCATTCAGGGCAGTACCAGCCTTGGAGTAAGTAAGGGAGGCCTGAAACAGGCCTTTCCCCCCTTACCCTAGGGGGCCTTTTTTCATATACTGCAGTCCTGCGATATAGCGGGACTGCAGTATATGAACCGTGAACGGGCGGGGGACCACTGTACATTGTTTAGAGCTGGGCAGGCAGAATCCTGCCTGGATGCTTTCCACATGCCTGATGCTATCTGCCGCTTCATTTTAAAGGCAAGATGAGCCCTGTTTAAAGCTCAGGAGTCCCCGGAGAGCGACACAGTGCAACAGAACACAAATGTAGTATTAACATTTACATTTAGGGACTCTTTTTGTGTCAGTAGATCCGCTATGTTGGTGAGTCCGGGATTGGAATGTCTCCACCTTATGGTGGGCCAAAGGGACAGGTTCGGGGTAGTGCTTGTGTACCGTGCTCCCCGCGACCCTGCACTTACCCTTCCAGAGCTCTCCGAGTTCATCTCGGCGGCACTTTTGAGGTCCCCCCGCCTTTTGGTGGTGGGGGATTTCAATGTGCACGCCGAGACTGGACTGTCTGGGGCAGCTCTGGAATTCATGGAGTCCATGGCCTCCATGAACCTGTCTCAATTAGTCATCGGTCCCACTCATAAAGGTGGACACACCCTGGACCTGGTTTTTGCCTCCACATTGCGGGGGTTCGATCTGGGGGTCGGGAGTTTGCAGGCCCGGCCCGTGTCATGGTCAGATCATTATCTACTGACTTTCTCTATTGCAGTAGCCACCCCGCCCCGCGGGGAGCCGGGCCCGTCCATCTGGGCCCGTCCCCGGAGGCTCCTGGACCCTACGCGGTTCTCGGAGGCCCTCGGGGATGTTCCAGACGGTTTGGATGACGATCCGGCCGACTCCCTAGCCCAAAGGTGGTTTGAGGAGGTGGCTGGGGTTGTCGACCGGATCGCCCCCAAGCGCCTGATCCGATGCCGAGCCCGCATGTCTCCTTGGTTTACCGAGGAGCTGCGGGCGATGAAGCAAGAGCGGAGAAGGCTAGAGAGCAGATGGCGGAACGCTCGGACGGCTCAGAATTGGGCTGCGGTTAAGGCGTTGAACGGTCGCTATTCCCGTGCGATAAGGGCGGCTAGGAGATCTTTTGCCGCCCTGAGAATTGGTGAGGCCTCGAATCGTCAAGCGGAATTGTTCCGTGTGGTTCGAGACCTCACCAATCCCGCTCCGCCTGGGCCTCCTCCTGGTGATTTCACCAGTGAGTCTTTCGCAGCCTATTTTAAATCTAAGATAGAGGCCATCCGTTCCGAGCTGGACTCCGGTTGCTCTGATCCGGCCCCTGTCATGGCCGGCGTCGGGCCGCCTCGGTCGCCTCGGTTTGTTGATTTCGGACCTGTTACACCTGTGGATGCCTCCAGGGCGCTGGGACATTGCAGGCCTGCGGCTTCTCCGTTCGACCCTTGCCCTGCCTGGTTGATTAAGAGCGCAGGGGGGAGCATGCCGAAATGGGCTTCACTGATCGCTTCGGCCTCCTTCAGAGACGGGATTTTTCCCAGTCTTCTGAAGGAGACGGTGGTGAAGCCCATTGTTAAAAGATCCGGCTTGGCTGTGGACGATTTGTCCAACTATCGTCCCATAGCCAATGTTCCCTTTTTGGGCAAGGTGATTGAGCGAGTCGCCGCCCTGCGTCTTCAGTCGTTCCTGGAGGAGAACCATGTCTTGGATCCTTTCCAGTCCGGGTTCAGGCCGCGTCATGGGACCGAGACGGTCCTGGTCGCGCTGCATGATGATCTGTTGAGGAGGGCTGACAGGGGTTGCTCTACCCTGTTGGTCCTTCTCGACCTGTCAGCGGCTTTTGATACCGTCGACCACGGTATCCTGCTGGAACGGCTCTCGGAGGTTGGGATTGGGGGCCAGGCCTTGGCCTGGTTCCGGTCCTTCCTTGGGGACCGTACCCAGCGAGTGAGCTTGGGGGGTGAGTTGTCGGCTCCCTGGACACTCCCTTGTGGGGTGCCGCAGGGGTCGTCACTCTCCCCAATGCTCTTTAACATCTATATGAAGCCGCTGGCAGAGATCATCCGGAGTTATGGAGTCTGCTGTCATCAGTACGCTGATGACACGCAGCTCTATTTCTCCTTTTCCACCTGTGCAGTGGAGGCCGTCCGGACCCTTGATCGCTGTCTGGCTGCGGTACTGGACTGGACCAGGACTCACAGGCTCCGGCTCAACCCAGGCAAGACCGAGGTTATGTTCTTCGGGGGCTCTTCGGAGGGGTACTGTGGCCCTCTTCCCAGCTTGGGTGGGTCCGCCCCCCAGCTGGCACAAAGAGTGAGGAATCTGGGCGTCGTCCTAGACCCGGACCTGACCCTGGAACCCCAGGTGTCAGCCGTGGTCAGGTCGGCCTTTTACCATCTAAGGCTTATCGCCCAGATTCGCCCGTACCTCGACGAGAGTTCCCTGAGGACTGTGGTACAGGCGCTGGTCATGTCGAGGCTGGATTATTGCAACGCTCTCTACATGGGGCTCCCCTTGAACCTTGTTCGGCGACTGCAGCGGGTCCAGAATACGGCGGCCAGGCTGGTGGTTGGCGCGCGCCGTTATGACCGCGCCACCCCTATCCTGGTCCGCCTACACTGGTTGCCCGTTGCCTCCCGAATAAGGTTCAAGGTGTTGGTTTTGATTTACAAAACCCTCCATGGCTTGGCCCCATCTTATCTGACGGAGCGTCTCACCCGGCAATTAGATCCGGCCCGACCCACCCGCTCCTCGGTGGCTCTTTCACTGTGGACAGTCACCCCGAGGGAGGCCCGTAGGGCGAGCACTCGCGGGCGGGCCTTCTCGGTGGTGGCTCCTTCCATTTGGAACCATCTTCCCAGTGAACTACGGCGGGCTCCATCGCTGGCGGCTTTTAAGAAGAATTTGAAGACCTTTCTTTTTCGTGAAGCCTACGGCGATGCTTAGGGACCTGTGTTTACAGTTTTTTTTTTTTTTTTTTTTTTTTGCCCGCCTCACTGCTCTTGGATTTTATTCTTTCATTGTTATTGTTATTGTTCTTGTTATTGATTTTTATCTGTTTTATTTGTATGTTGTGAACCGCCCAGAGTCCCCTAGTGGGAATGGGGCGGTATACAAGTGTAATAAATAAATAAATAAATAAATAAATTATCCCCTCAGTTTCACTGAAGGAAAAGAAAATTACATTTACAATACAGCGATCCTTAATGTTCCTGAAAGCAGGTGGCCAGGTGCTTAGGAATCCAGCCTTAATGATGGAAAACTCAGTGACGCTATTGGGATGTAGTGATGACAAGCTCAGTAAAAGAGCAGACCTGAGCTGATCCCCTGAGACAGCCAAGACTTTTCCAGTCCAGGTTTGCTAGAAGGAGAGTTTCAAGTAACACTCCTAAGCAGACCTGTTATTTCCATACCCAGAATGTTAACTTTCTTTGGCCTCCTGTTAGCACTTTTGGCAATGTCACTGTAACATGAGATGTTACAGCAAAAGTTATAGCCGCTAGAATTGGCCAGGACACCCTATCAGTCTTCAGGATTGAATTTCTGAGGCTCGATGGCAGAGTGATCTCAGTGAAAAATCACATTCCCTATCTATCTGGCTGCAGACTCACAAGCCAGATAAGACTTGGACAGAAGTCGATGGCGTCTCATCGGCTTCAATGGGGATAAATGACCTTGAACAGTAATGTTCTGGTTTACCTAGTTTATGAACTAGCAGTGATTTTTTTTTTTGTTAAATCTTCCTTGGTTATGCTATGAAATGTATGTACTTTCTCTTTCCGTGTAGGGCTTCTCCTTGGGACAGCTTTTAGGGCATATTAAAGATGATGGAATGGTGTCTCCTATGGAAGGCTCAATGGGCTTAGGTAGAATACATAACATGGTGACAAGGTATTAAGAGATCTTTCGACTAAACAATAACTAGGTTATTTCTTTTCTTTCTTTCTTTCTTGCTCCCTTGCATTCTGTAGATTTCTCTACTGTGCTGTAAGGACATTAGAAGAGCACAATTCAGTATAAGCAAGTGTAAAATGAAGTTTAAAGGAGCAAAATTTTCCAACTTTGTCTATACAGGCTGGAATTAGAGCAGCCAGCAACCATAAAAGAGATCTTGAGGTTGTTTTAGTTAACTTGATGAGAATGTCCATCTAGCTAGTGTGTGGCTGCTGCTTTTAAAAAAATTAAGTGGTCCCCCACCTGTTCATGGTTCATATACTGCAGTCCCACTATATCGCGGGACCACAGTATATGAAGAAAGGCCCCCGGGATAAGGGGGAAAGCCTGTTTCAGGCCTCCCGTACTTACCCCAGGACTGGTGTTGCCCCAAACAGGACTGCAAGGGTCTTCCCAGGCCTTCTGGATGGCTGAAAATGGTTTCCGTGTGAACCGGAAGTCACACTTCCAGTTCATAGAAAATCATTTCTGAGGCCTCCAAGGGCCTTTCTAGGACTGTCAGAGGCTTCAGAAATGATTTCCGGAAATCCGGAAGTGACTTTTGTTTTACAGGGAGGCCCTTTTGGGGCCTCCAGAAGGCCCAGGAAGGCCCTTGCTGGCCTGTTCAGGGCAGCACCAGGCTAGGGGTAAGTACAAGAGCCCCCAGGTAGGCCCCTCAGGCCTGAACCGACCTGCATTCACATATGATGGATTTTTAATGATCGCAGGTTGGGTTAGGTCCCTAACCCCTGCAACCAAAACAATCAAGGGATTTCAGCAATTCCTCTGTGATGAAAGGCATTGCAATGTTTGGGGATGTTTAATCAAGGGAAAAGGTGTCGAAGAACAACATTATGCATGGCCTAGAAATGTAGGTAGGGAGTAGTTTTTTTGGCTTCTGGTACCAAAGCCATGGGTCGTTTGGAAAGTTTCAAAAAAATTTATATAGTACATGTTCAAGCCAACTAAATAAACCTCTGTAAGATTGGTTGTATGAGAAGAGAGGACTCCTTTGAAAAGTTCCTGATGCTGGGAAAAATCTAAGGCAAAAGGAAAAGAGGATGACAGAGAATGAGATGGTTGGATCGTGTCATCGATGCAACCAAAATGAATTTGACAAAACTCCGGGAGGCAGTGGAGGATAGGAAGGCCTGGCAAGCTCTGGCCCATGGGGTCACGAAGAGTCGGACACGACTGAACAACTGAACAACAAATGGAGCCTTAGTGATACTTGGGAAACTTCAATTGCAGTAAAAGCCATATCCTTTTTTTAAAGCTTGGTTGCTGCACTCTTCTACATTTTATTTATTTTCTATACTAAATTACATAAAACAAATATATTGCTTATCTCCTGTCATGTTACCACTTCAATCAGTTTTTCCCAACATTTGAGCCCAATATAATTCATATATCCCTTCCCAGCTTAAATGAGAATACTTTCATACTTAGGGCGTTTATACACGACCCCTAAACTCCGCAGCAAAGGGCTGCAAGCTCCGGACCTTAAAAATGTTTCCCCACCAGCTCCGGAGCTAACAGAAAATTAACTGCGACCCCGCCCACCTAAGCGCACCTTTTAAGTACCTGCTCTTAGAAGGTGACAAGTCCTTTATGCGGATCTGCCGGGCTCTCCTCGCTTCTTTTTGTTGTTGCTTTTTTGCCTCCCGCCCCTTTAAGAGCAACCAGGAAGTAACCGGGGCTCCGACCGGGGCTCGAAGCAACTTCCACCGGCACCGGAGGTAAGGCTTTCTTCTTTTGTCCCTTTTTAAGGCTTTTTTCCCCTCCCTCCCCTCACACAGACAGAAGCAAGGAAGTGCGGAGTCGTGGGGAGGAAGGAAGAGCAACGAACCCCCAAGATCTCTGGTCCAAATTTAAGGGACCAGCGGATCTTAGGGGTCATGTAAAAAGGCCCTTAGTTTCCTTATCTCATTACTATGTTATCTATCTTTACTTACATCTATTTTTAATGCAAAGAATATAGCCTATCTAATATCAACAATTTATTCAAATTTGCTGTTTAGCTTTTAGGATAGATTTGGCTAACTACATATATTTTATATATCATCCACAGTATAGTTACCCATTCTTCCAAAGAATGCCTAATGTCAGCAATCATCACTAACTCAAGTTAATGCTGAGCTATTATAAGAGAGACACCTCCTGGTGTATATGTTTCACTTGTCTATACCTAACTGCCTCTATTTTTTAAAAAATCTAACAGATTAACATTTATTTATTTAAGTTCACATTTCCATCTTCCATTTCCCATATCATACTAATTTACTAGTGGCCTTACACAATCAGAATACAAAAAACATTTTAAATGTAATAGATTCTCTAAGTCAGACATTCTTTTTTTTCAATTTCCCTTTTCCTGCAAAGCCCCTTATCTTCACAGGTTGTTTCCCCCCTTGTCAAATCTTTTCTCTTCATGGCTTGTTGTATTATCTTGATAGTAGTCTTGATGGCCACTCTGCTACTGAAAGAGTCCCAAATTTTCCTCTTTTTGGCACCCATATTAATTAAGATAAATGCATTTATTGTATTCTGTGGACTTGGCACATTTAAGGGTTTAGCCTGCACCGTTCTTGACATGTTTGTCATGTACCCTTTGTTCTGCTTTAATCTCTTGATTCGAGCTGATTTCAGTAGATGCATTTATCATATTTTGTGAAATTGGCATATTCAAAGAATTATCCTGCATCAATCTTGTTGTGTTTGTCTGTAGATTAAGATCAGATGTCTGTTTTAGCCCAATCTCTTGATCAGAACCAGTTTTACTCATTTTACCAACCTTAGAAGGATAGTAGGCTGACTAAACCTTGAGCTTGCTACCTGGGATTGAACCCCAGGTTGTGAACACAATTTTAGCTGCAGTACAGCAATATAACCACTGTGCCATAAGGCTCATACCCACAGTGCCTGCTTGATAGGGGCTGGACTCAGTGATACATAGGGCCCCTTCCTGCTCTGCATTTCCAAGATTGTTGTTTTTGTTATTGCATACTCCTATCATAATTTACTTACCTGTTTCCAAACAGAACCTTCCTGCACCAACATTTTCTCATAGAAGTATTGCTTAAGCCCTTTGTTTCTGTTGGACTGTGACTCAGTGGTCCTTTTGGTGCAGGCTGGATAATTCAGGTGAAGCAGGCTATGGCATTTAATATTATCTTCACATCCAGATGGCATGCTGCCTACAAGCAAAACTATTTAATCTGGCTCCTTCCATCATTAATTTTTGAGGTAGTGAAGTGGCTTAACAAACATGCCACTTAAGGTTATTGGAAAATTGAACTGCTTTTTTTTCTTTCATTGCTGATGCACTGAATTGGTTTTGATCAACACTTAAAAACAAAGACAAATAATTATTTTTGTTTAATCTAAGTCATTCAGCATAGTAGTGATCACACACACACACACACACACACACACACACACACACAGAGTGTATGTGACAGGGGCTCAAAAGCTGCATGTAGGTCCACTCTGGGGATGGATCTGTTTGTCTGATTGCTAAAAAAAGCATGACTCATCCCACCCCCAGAGTGCAACACGCAGAGGGAAAAAAATTCATGTAGAGTCCTTGGTTGCACTTTGCTAAACTCACTCCAGCTTTAGAATATCTTTCTTGCAGGATAATGACCACAAGTATTTACAAGGTTCCAGATGTTATTGTATGGTTTGTTGTATAAAAACATCACAACTTAGGTAGTTTTCTTCTGAATGATCCCTAGTGTGAGATTTGCCTTTTGCTAGCTTGATTCTATGATATCTCCAAAGGCCGGAAAATTGCTTTGTAATGATAAGTCATTTCTGAGTAAACATAAGCCATTTCTACTATTTGTTAACAGTATTTGAAAACAATCTTTGTTATTGATTTCTACAATGTTGGAAACTCCATGTGTGTGGCCCATTCTGTTGCAAGCTTAAAAAGGGACAGACCTTAAGGTGCATATGAGAATGGTGTAAAGCTTGAGAAATTCCTCTAAAAATGTCATTTAATGGTAACATTTTTAAGTGATTGGGAAATGCTTTGGATCTTGACCACCATGGTTCCCTCGTTCCCTGTGATTTGTAGTTTGGTAAGGTACCCAGAAGCTCTTATGTACTTCTGGGCACTGGACTACAACTCTCCAACAAAGATGTCTTACCAACTGCACCAACCTGCATATCCAAGGATTACATATGATTCAGCCACGATAGGTAAAGTGGTATGAGACTGGTATAACTGTGTGATTTAGATGAACTCTATGTTATGTGAATTCATTTACAATCTCTGATTTTCTTTCTAGAGTTGTGATGAAAAAGTCAGCTGTTCTCTCTTTTATGGTGGGGCGATTGTTGAGCATCTTAAAGTACTCATCTGCTTTTAATCCTTATGATTTCCTTATGACTTATTTTGTTTAATGTAATGGTATCATGGACTGGCTTGATTTCAGCTAGGGGTATACCTCCTCTCTCCTTGGGACTGGTATCCCTTGGTACATCATTCCATATTTCCATTCCACTATTACTGTCATTAATATAATCAATTCATTTTTTTGCCAGTGCTTTGTTTCTCATCTTGAAGAATGCAAGTTCATGTTATGATTGCCATTAAATATTTCCATTGCTGCAGAAACTATCCCCCCATTAATTTCTCCAGGATTAAGTATAGTTATGTTTGAACAGAGAAATATGCCTTCTGCCGTCTTGGCTATGGTCTTGAAAGCACTTACAAGTAGTCTCATTTCTAATGAGTGAGTGGTTTCTAGATTGCTTCATTATTTAATGTAAACATTGCTAAAATAACATACAAAATCAATAAGAAGACCAGTGTGTGTGCACACTGCTTGAAACAATTACTGTGAAATGTACTGAAAAAACAATGAAGCACTAAAGTAAGCCAGGCCACCAATATTGTAAATTTCAAGAGTTGAGTATTATATCATGCGAAATAGGCCTGGACTTCACATTATGATTATATTGTATCTATAGAAACCATATGTTTATATCTACATCCCCAGAAACTTCCTTACTGAAGTAATGGGAGAACAAGAGGAGTTGTAGAGTTATCGCTGCATATTGAAATTCTAGTTTTAAAAAGGAATAAAACCGAAAAACAGCTGCTACTCATAGGCTAGAATCCTACTGGTGGTCAGGTAAGATTTGCGTAATTGGCCAAGGCTAATTGAGACTAATTTATGAGATATTGGGGCCTATCTCCATTGTAGCCTTGTAAGCCGCTTAGAGTACACAATGTAGATAAGCGGGGTATAAATGCAACAAATAAATAAATAAATAAATATCTGGGTCATACAACTGGGCCTGTGATTGGGCATGAGACAGAGATATTCCTTTGCACTTCTTCAAGTTAGATGCAGTTAGTCACAAGTTATGTGTACTTCAGCACTAGTAGAATAAGAATAGGAGGGATATTTGAGGTCCTTTCTCAAATACCCTCTCTTTCATTAAAATTGCAATATTGATCTGCAGTGCACAATATAACCATACTGTTGCTGAAGTATAGGCAGCCAGCCTGCCTCTGTTTAAATAACTTCAGAAGAGAAGAGCTCATCAGCTCCCAAGTCAGGCTTTTCCACTGTCCATCAGCTCTTCTCATTAGGAAGGGTCTCCAAACACTTACTGGTTGTAGTCCTGCCCTTTGCAGTAGCAAAGAAGAAGTTAGCTCTGTCTTCTCAAATAGATCATCAGTTATTTGAAGAAGATGACTTGACCAAAGACACCTCCTTGGAACTGCTGTGCTCAAAGGACAGGGGAAAATGCTCCCTCAAGCCCAAAACACAGTCCTTGTCAATGGCAACTTGAAAAACAAAGGAGTCCTCATTGTTTGTGATTTTAGCAACACGTTCCTTTTGCCGCCTGATGGCAAGAACCACCACAACAGCCAGATCCCGAGCGAGTGAGGAAAATCCTAAGGGAGTGAGGTGACAATCAAAAGATGTTGGTGGTTTCTTCACCTATAATGCACTTTAAAAACTAACAAATATCATTTGACATAAACTTCCACAGATCACATTTGGCTTGGTCAGGTATGTCAGATGTCATTTGATGAAATGGGCTGTATCTCACAAACATTTATCCTTTTTATTATCTATATCTATATCTATTCCTTTTTCTATCTTTCTTATTTCCAAGTAATCTTTTCAGACACAATTACATAATGCTGGTGTATAATTTTTCATAGCCTCCTGGTAAAAATATTATTATTATTATAGTCTGAAAATTGAAGGGCTGAAAGAGAACCTATAGATCTTTGACTTCAGGTCTTGTTGAGAAGACGCAGTGGGGAATTGAACTCCCAGCCTCTGGTGCCACAACCAGATGCCTAGACCTCTGAACCATCAAGCACGAAAATGGTATAAACCTAGTCAAAATACTGCAAGTGTTTTATATAGTTGGCTAATAATGATTCCATAGCTGCTCATTTTCATGATTACTGTGAGCCATCCCTATGCTAACAATAGTCTAGTGCTGCATGTTTTATCTGGTCACCGGTCATTCTGATTGGGGGATTCTGGGAACCTTAACTCAAATTAGACATTCTTCCCAAAGTGTCACCAGTAGGGCCGACACCTGGAATGGGTAATTCTGGTATTTGAGATATTGTTGGACTACAATTCCCATCAGCCCATAGACAACAAAATGTATTATAAAAACGATGAATTCTAGAGCCTGAAAACATTTGTAAGACCACAATTGTCCATCTTTGGTCTACAACGATGGACAGCAATTCTGCTGATAGAAACTTTTCTCAGCCTGTAAATGTCAGAGATCTAAATCTATGATGTATGTCTGAGGTACAGCCCTTTCAGTTACACCTGGTGTCCTGCTGCCACATGGCCTGCACCCTGCCCCCCACAAGGGCAGAGGTTTGGCAGACTGGTTAGGAACAGCTAGGGGAGTCCAGGCTCA
Source organism: Phrynocephalus versicolor (assembly GCA_023846285.1). Classification (NCBI taxonomy): domain Eukaryota; kingdom Metazoa; phylum Chordata; class Lepidosauria; order Squamata; family Agamidae; genus Phrynocephalus; species Phrynocephalus versicolor. The sequence continues at coordinate 39,543,963 of JAHTLZ010000330.1, forward strand.
GTGTTTAGGCAGAGGTTTAGATAAGAGAGTATTATGAGGAAAACTAGATGGGGAGGATCCAAAATCAAGAGCATCCTGCCATTCCCAGCCAGGGGGTCAACAGAAAGAATCAGGAGACACAAAAGGCAAGGCCTACATTTAGAAGAGATATTGTCTTGAACAATATGACTTTGAATCACTCTTGTACTTTACCAGTGGAGGACTTTTTTTTCCTTTAGAGTCATGGGTGTGTGTGTGGGGGGGTTCTAGCTGAGCTTATACCTTATTCTGAGGTGCCATCATGAGTTGGCAGAGCGTTCAGCCTCCTTTGATTCAGGTGCTAAACCATACTTCCTGCATCTTCAAGAGCTCAGGCTTTGGATGATAGTTTGCTCCCCCATGGTAGGTGTTTTTTTTGGGTGTGTATGTGATCCTGTCTCATTTTTCGTGAAGGACTTGTGTGCAGCAGGACAATAACAGATTGGTTCTTCCAGCTTTGTTCCCTTGCTTGGGAAAAGTCAGGACCTAATTTCTAAGGCTCTTTCATAGATCACCACTGCTGGACTAGGGGCATTAATGTTCATATGTAGAGCCAATGAAATGAGCTGTTTCTCAGCTGTCATTGGCACAGACTGAGAAATAAGGTAGCATAATGATATAGTATGCTCTGGCTGTACTTTGTGAAGTAATTTTTATAGTGTGTTCAAGAATTATGGAGTCTAAAATTGTTTTGGCAGGTCTCTGGGCAACACTGAGAGCTAATTTAACTTGTTTTCCTATATCCAGACTTGATTTAGGTCCTTCATGTGATTTTTAAATTAGTATAGTTATAATATCGGATGTGAATGAAAATTAGGATAATGCTGCAAAAAAGTAGGACAGAATACAAAATGAGATAATTTACAATGTGTATGTCTCCAGCTTTTATTATTCTAATCAATTTCTTAATAATGTAGCATTAACTTGGGAAAATTTGTCTCAAATCCACAGAATTGAGACATACATTGGAGAAAAAAACCTCTTACAACAATAAAAAGGCATAGCTTTATGGCTATGTAACAAATTGGCCACATCACCTGCTCATAAATTTGGCTAAAATAACCAAACTAATTAGATAATAAGGCATAATTTACGAGAAGAAATTAAAAAGCCTAGGTAAGGTGAAAAAATGATCTGTATTAAATCTAAAATATAGGCAAGTCAAATAACACCAAGACCCTGACTCACTCCTATGAAACAATGGGAACAGAGAACTAAAACTTTGACTTAACCCAATAATATATCTCGGGTGTGAGGCTGAGAAGAGCAGGCATGATCAGCCCAATTTAAAGACTGAACAGTGTAGCATGGGTTTCGCTAGGAAGTCAGCCATTTTGTTCCACACGAGGCTTTCTTCTCTGAGTCCTCTGGAGCTTTGAGGGCTCATGGTGGGAGTTGGAGGGGGATGGTGATTGTCTCCCAAATTCCATGGAGGGACACAAGCCATTGTTAATGAAACGCTAGTACAGTAGGTCTGCAGATTGTGAAGTTCTGTGGCTGGGATCCTGTTGCTTTCAGTTGCACCCTGTAAGGCTGACAATGTCATCAACCATGACTTTTTTTGGAAGCCAAAAATTTGCAATCCCGCCTCCCAGCCCTGAAGGATGTGAGGCCCCCTTGGGATCAATTTCTTGGCAGGAAAACCTTCAGGGGCTAAAGGAGAATTCCTTAACGTCTGAAATTTGCCACTGCATAGATGATTTCAGCTGGTAAGGTAAGTTACCAGTACATTGCGTTATCAGGATGTAATGTAAAGGATAAGGATCAAGAATGATAGAAACGATGTAATAGTAAATTATTATTGCATCAATTTTATAATTATTGATCCTTTGTTTAAAAAAAGCCGCTATCCAAATACCATCTGAAATATTAAAGAAGTTAATCAGGAAAAACAAAACAAAACTCAATGTGCAACTCAAACTCGAACGGGAATGTGCAGTAGTTATGTGCTGTCAAGAGACTCCCGAGCTGTGGTGAGTTAATTACCTGCAAAAGGTTTTATCATTAAGAGCCCCACTCAGGTCTTACAAACCAAATGCACCATCCAAACCTAGAATTAAAGGCATTAGAAAGTGCATTCAGCAAGAAAGCAGAGAAGAGATTGGGAAGGACAAAAGGTGGGCTATGCCGTTAATAATGTGGGCAGTTTTGATTAGTTTATGTATTATGCATTACCATGGCATGACATCTAGATTTTGTTTTAAATGGATTTTTAAAAAGCAAAGAAATCATGTCTTACAGGAATCGTTATTCTTTATTTTTAAATTTAAAATCTCCAGTTGATTAATAGAGAGAATTTACAGTGCCATATAGGGCAGGATATCCTGCTAACAACACGCAGAGTACACAATATTTTTCATTTGACAAGAATGAATTCTTTGAAGAGGAACTAAAGATAAGGAAACTGAGGATTCTCTCACTCTCATACACAACTAAGTAAGCTAGTGGCAGAATTAAAATGTGAATAATTAAAGGTCAGAAACGAGTATAGCTTTCAATTTAGGTTTTCCTAGGTAGGATTCAGTAAATGTGTCACATAAAGGGTGTTCACACCTTACACTGAACATGTACACCTATGGTATGTGCACATGTCACGTCTAACCCTTTTCAGGCATTACATGGTAAGTATTCAAGGAAGAATACAGTTCTGTCTCCATCTTGGACATTTCTAGTACTCTCCTTATCTGAAGAATGACCTTTATAAAAAAATAAGAAGAGCTAAACCTATGCATGGAAGCTTTCCAAAACATTCTGGATCACAAGGTGAACCTCCAAACATTTAGGTAGTAAATATAGAAAGTAAAACAACCAGTAATGGCAAAATCAAAGTTAAAAGTGGTGATAAAAGAGGTTGTTAGCACAGGTCAAGCAAAGAGGACACTAGGTTAATTTCTTAGGCTATATTCAATATATTCAGAAAAGCCTTCTCTGTTGTAGGCAGACAGAAATTGTTAGCGTTGGGACACTTGGAAGAAAGCATGTGACACTTGGAAACAAGAAAGCACAGTACGGTATTTCATCAGATCCAAAAGCATGAGGTTCAAAGTCATCATTTTAAATCAGGCCTAAAAACTGGCCAGAAACCAAGGTAGGATAATACAAGATTTGTATAATAAGTACTGTATATATATTGACTTTATTATTATTATTATTTAGAGATGGGCACGAAACGAACAATTTTTCGTTTCCGTTTCCGTTTTTTTGTTTCATTATGCAACGAAACGACAAACGAATTTTGTCTCTAAAATGAAACGAAATGAACAGAAACACTGGAAATTTTGTCATGTGTTTCGTTTCCGTTACTGCAATACAAGTGAATTGCTTAAAATCCTAAAAAAATCACAAAAAATTGAAATAAATGGTAATGAAATTGTAATGAAACAAACAAAAACAAAAACGAATTTTTTGCAAAAATTCGCGAAAAAGGAAACGAACCAAAACGGACCCTCCAAATGACAAACGACAAGTAAAATGCCATTTTTTATTCGTGCCCATCTATTTATTATTATTATTATTATTATTATTATTATTATTATTATTATTATTATTATTATTATTATTATTATTATTATTATTATTATTATTATTATTATTAATTTGCCTACCAGACAATGTGACTGTGTCTCCCTTGATCTTAGATGTGGCAGCATTAAACAATGATGTGCTGCATCCAAACTAGTCTTCAGAGTTCTTCAGCCAACAAGTTTCTGGGATGGCTTTTCTTACTGATCTATGCCTTGAATGACCAGTTAAAATTATTTGGAAACCTCCCTTCCACCATTATATCACTACACTATTACAGTCATACATTTTATGTGTTTTATTCCACCACCACCCCCTCACCCCTGTCCCATCTTTATTCATTTATGTTAGTTTTTCTTTGTTGGTCACCTTCACAATCCAAGCCACTCTTCTTATCTGTGACCAATCCCCATTTTGGATTCGTAAATCTTTTCTTTGTTGAAATCCACGAATCCCTGACATCCAGTAGGTTTGAAAACTCACAGTAAAGTACAATGTACATTTTCAACATCAGTTTTGAATTGGGTTACTGATTGTGTTCTTCAATTGAAAGAAGTTGCTTTGGGCCATTCCTGTTTTGTCATTGTGTAGTTGTGATCCCCGTGTTCATTCTTAGGGTTGCTGATAGAGATGGGCATGAAATGAACATTTAGTTTATTTCATTATTCGTTATTTGTTTCGTTATCTAACAAAATGAATAACGAACCCCAGAGTAAATTTAGAACAAACCGAACCGAACAAAATTGGTTCTGTTCTGTTCGTTTCGTTAATGGCGGCGATGTCTCCTACCTGGTGCTGGTCTTCAGTCTTCCTGGGACCAGCCCGCACATGGCCACGTGGTCGGAAGTAAAAAATGAAATGAAATGAAATTATATAAAATAAAGGAGCACCAACCCAGGCCCAGGGGTGGCCAGGTCTGTGCCCTATAATAAAGCAAAAAGAAGAAGCACCCACCCGGCCCGAGGGGCCGCACAGTGGGCGCTTGGGGAAAAAAAAAAGAGGTGCTGGCCTCAAGGTAGGCCCCCTGCCAGCGCCTTAAAAAGCAGGCAAAAAAAAATCCCTATCCGTACACGGCGATCATCGGGCGCTGGGAAAAATGTTTAAAGAGTCCCCCTCGTGCCCCCTCCCCATGGGGAGGCAGGAAGAGGGGGTCTCTTTAAACAGATCTTCCCCCATGAGCTGAGCAGCCACTGGGCATGATCATCCATGCGGGAAAAAGGCAACGGTTTAACCTTTTTTTTTTTGCCTCCCCCAGCCCGCACACCAGCTGATGGGGAGGCAAAAACAAAACAAAACAAAACAAAACCTCCCGCCTTTTCCCTACCTGATCAGGCACAGGAAAAGGCGGGACTTCTTTCTTCTTCTTTTTCTCCATTGAAATGCATTGGCTCAATGCATTTCAATGGAGAAATCTTCCCCATTGGAATGGATTGGTTCAATGCATTCCAATGAGGAATCGCTGGGGCACCCCCCCCAGCCCTCGAGATAGCTGATGATGGGTGCTGGGGGAGGCAAATAAATAAATAAATAAACTCCTGCCTTTCCCCTACCTGATCGGGCACAGGAAAAGGCGGGACTTGTTTCTTCTTTTTCTCCATTGAAATGCATTGGCTCAATGCATTTCAATGGAGAAATTTTCCCCATTGGAATGCATTGGTTCACTGGAGCACTTTTTTTTTGCCCCCCTTCAGCCTGCGAGATAGCTGATGGGTCCTGGGGGAGGGGAAAAACCAAAACCTCCCTTTTCCCGCCCACCGGTGCGCGGGAAAAGGCGGAACTTTTTTCTTTTTCCTTCTTTCTTGTTTCTTTTTTTTGCTTTCCCCACCAGCCATCAGCTGGTGTGTGGGTTTCGGGAGGCAAAAAAAAAAAAAAAAGGTTAAAACTCCTACCTCCCCCCATCGGCAGGAAAAGGCAGGTGTTTTAAACTTTTTTGCTGCCCCAGCAACTACCTGATTGGAGCTGGGGCCAGCAAAAAAGAGTCATATACAAGCACCATACCACACACATAACAAACCCGAATCAAAATGAATTCCAAAATGAATTTTTTTAAAAAAAATCATTTGGTACGAAACAACCCCCGCTCTCCCCAAACTAAAAGCGAAACGAAATGAAATGGAATTCTTCATGCCCACCTCTAGTTGCTGATGCCAATTCCTTCTCGCATTTCCCTTCTGTAAATCTGAGGAGGAGATATTTTACTTTCGTTTTGTAGATCCACTGGAGGTGGACATTGCAAAGCAGTAAAGGCCTAGAGCAGTTGGCCAGATGCTCATGTGGTGGTGGATGGATTACACCCCTGGTCATACCGTTCTTGAGCAGATGGGGTCCACTTATCTGGCTGAGCTCAAGATATATAGTTATGGGATATCTGGGTGGTCATGGCAGATAGGTTGCAGCCACAGTTCTCTAGCAGGAACTGAATGATCCCCAATTCTAGTGGTGGTTTTGGGCATTTGCATTGGGTCCAGATAGTATGAGTGTAACAAGCAGGCTCCTGCTTCTTAAAAGAATCTTCCTAAAGCAGAATAGCCTTCAGGTGGCAGGGAGTCACAGAGTGGCATAAATCTGTATGCTCTCCAGAGGGCTTCAATTCCTGGTGGAATCTTCAGCAGTTGCTGAAAAGTTCAGTGGTGGGCACCCGGGGCATTCAGCTATCTCAGTAGAAAAGATCTAGCTCCCCATTGCTGAGCCAAGGACTGCAGCTGTAATCAATAAAGCTGAGCTCTTTTCTCCTCCAAAATAATTGAGTGTTGCCTTCTTTGTGTGTAAGTTTAGACAGCCTGAGGGCTGTTCAGCACTAGACCAACAACAGAAGATTCAGGCAGTCTGTGTTGCTGTAAGATGGATTTGGCTTTCAGAGAGACCCCTGGGAATTCATAGCTTTCTGTCCCCTAAGGATGTTCTTGACTGAGATTGTGCCTGAAACTGAGCCAACACGTTTAAGCCTTAAAGTTTCCTATTGAGTGAGGGAGAGGGGAGAACTCCTTGAATATTTACAGTGTAATTTCAGGCCCCTATGTAGAAGCTTATAAGGAAGTTCAAATTAGCAGAGCTGTTTTATTTGGACATTTTCCACTGCTCTGAATGTGGCAGACTCAAGATTTTGGCACTGTAGCTCAGATCAAATCTCTGTTTAGGACCGTAGATCAAATATCACCAAGGGACAAACACATACAAAAAACCCCACAACCCTTTGCATGTATTAACTATCTCCTTGCCACAGATTAGGACTAACACACACCTTTTCTTAACCTTACGACTGGTTTAGCTGTACCCTTCATTGCTTGCAGGAAGGTTGGCCTTTGCAGATCTGTTTCTTCAGTGTTCCATCCAACCACTCCGTTTTCACATTTTGAAGGCATTCTCCTTATTGCAAGCATAGGGCAGTGATTCCACAAGGATGAAGGCAGAAAGGTACCTTTGAACCCTATGACTCCCTGTGAGGAATCCAAAGATGAGGATAAAAACAAAGATATTGGTGTGCCATCCAATGAATCTGTCCAATCCCCTTTTGAAGGCATCCAGGCAAGATGCCATCATTCCCTGCCACAGGATGTGGTGATGGCATCTGGCTTGGATGCCTTCAAAAGGGGATTGGACAGATTCCTGGAGGAAAAGTCCATCACAGATTACAAACCATGATGGAGACGTGTAATCTCCAGGCTTAAAACCAGGGTACTTCAAGGACTAGATGCAGGGGAGTGGTATGAAGAGACAGATATCTAGTCTTGTCCACTCCCAGACACATATGGTGGGGCCACTGTGAGATACAGGAAGCTGGATTAGATGGGCCTTTGGCCTGATCCAGCCTGGCTCTTCTTATGTTCTGCGTTTTTATTATGTTGATGAGATGGCCAAAGAACAGGGGCCTGAAGAAAGAAAGATGAAAAGGGAAGCTGTCAAAGAGAAAGTACAAGAAGGGAAAGAAAGTCAGGAATAGGGAAAGAAGGGGTTAATATTGGATATAGTTGTGGAAGTGATGTGGATGTCAGTTAGAGAGGAGAACGAATGGAGTGGAGAGATTTGGAAAGAGGAGGGACCAAGAGGAAAGGTGCGTGAGATGGGGGTGCAAACTGACAGCTGGGGGGCAGTTCAACCGCTAGAATGGAGGGTGACGGTCATGCCTGGGAGGGCTGGCCATTGGATGGATCCGATGAGGGGAGACCTTCCTTGTCGGGAAGGCAAGGATCCGCCACAATGGGCACGCCATCCGTGCTGCGGTACGATATGCCCTGGGAAAGAGAATACCCATGAATATGTGACGGGCAAATACCCGAGTTTTGGGAGACCTCGCTATTGAGGAGTGATGTACCCACTGTTGTAGTTAATAATGAAGAGTTAACATTTGATAATGTTCAAGAACCAGTGTAGGAGGGAGAAAGTGAGAATCCATTTGTGTCTTCATTTGAAAATAAAACTTTATTGAATAAAAAATGCCATCTGTCATGGATTCGTTAAATGAACTAAATATAAACGGAGACAATAATGAACCCACTCACACTCCCCCAGCCCCCCTTTCCAAATATAAGTGTACTCCCAATGTCTCCTTTCTGGCACACAGCATTAGAGCTAAAGTAGATGTTGTATTAATTGCATGAAATTAATGTATCCATTGTGTAAAGTGTAAGTAGCAATCATGAGGAAATGTCAGGAAATGTGACCACAACATGTTGAGAGGGTGTAATCCCTTCTACAGTCCTAATGATTTTTTTAAAAAAACACCACAAGTAACTGTGCTTATTTCAAGAAGAGTCCCAGTTCTCAAAAAGTCAGTTTGAACATAACCAGAATGGCACTTATCCACATATAGGAAGGTGAGGGAGGAGTCATCAAGCATGGCTGAAGCCCAAGGTTTCTAAGGGCATTTATACACGACCCCTAAGCTCCGCTGCAAATGGCTCCCAGCTCCGGAGCTTAAAAATGTTTCCCCACCAGCTCCGGAGCTAACAGAAAATTAAGTGCGACCCCGCCCACCTAAGCGCGACCCAGCGCACCTTTCAAGTACCTGCTCTGGGAGAGTGAAAATTTTTGATGCGGAGAGTGCTGGGCTCTCCTCGCTTCTTCTTTTTTTGCCTCCTGCCCCTTTAAGAGGAACCAGGAAGTGAGGGGGGGTCGGAGCAACTTCCACCGGCACTCTGGAGGTAAGAGTGCATTCTTTTCTCCCTTTTTTCCTCCCTCCCCTCACGCAGACAGAACAAGGAAGTGCGGAGGGGGTGGGAACGCAGGGAGAGCAACAAACCCTCAAGATCTCTGGTCTGAATTTAAGGGACCAGAGGATCTTAGGGGTCGTGTAAAAAGGCCCTAAGAGAGGAGGAAGATTCACTAAGTAAACGGGATTTTAAGCTGAGACAACCCTTCTTCAAAACAGCCAAACTAGTATTGAGCGTGCTCAGTGATGACTTGTTGCTGAGGTAAGGAAACAGGAAGCAAGGAGGAGCAGGAGGAGAGATGGAGAGGCTGGGACCTTCAACAATAGCAGTCCACATTGTGCCATCTGGATTGCTGCTCTCATTTTTCATTAGAATAGGCAAACGAGACCAGCAACTAAAATGCTAGCATTAATATTACATAACATCATCTAATACTATAACATATGTTGTAAACTGGTCATTGTTGCCTATAGCTTAGCCTTTTATTTCCTAGCGTATAAAGTAATAACCAGACATGACCGTCATAACTGGGAAATCTTTAGGCTACATCGTTATTGATTACACAACCAGTATTCTGGCTGTGTCATTGGGTCAGATCCAGAGCATCAATCGGTGGACCCAGTAATTTGGGTCCTTTTCCTTCTACAGTGAACAGCGTATATTCTTTTTTAATGAGCCATATATTCCTTACAAGTTAAAACTCAGTGAAATTTGAGACTATAGATATACATTATTACTGAAGCCCTTTTTTAAAAATGAAAAGCCTTTTAGTCATGTGACTGTATGGTAGTCAATTAATCAGCTAATTAACCAATGCATATAAGAAGATCTGCATATGAGAAAAGCATGTTTTGTTATTTAAATTTAGGCATCTTAACTATGCCTAAACCAGGGCATACCACAAACAATAAGGCTCTCTAGAAAAGACAATAATGTTAGGAAAAGTGGAAAGCAGTAGGAAGAGAGAAGGAGCTACCATGAGATGAGTTGACTCATAAAGATAGTCACAACTCTGGGCGTGTTTTTTAATGAGAAATCTTTTTTTTTTTTTAGAAGTCATGAGGGATGTGTGTCCCCATAACTCAAGGGGCCAATGAATAAATGACTCTCAAATATTAAAAAATTCCACTATAAAAGAGGCATTTTAAATATACAAAATTGCTCTGCTGATTAAAATTGATTAGTTTAATCCAATTCATTGATTAAACATTGGAGAGTCTATTATTATTTATAATTTATATTATTTATAAGCCTGTTGATACTTTCATTTGAAACTGGAGGCAGGAGTTTGCTAAAGACCCTTCTGTTCAGAGTCAAAGCTTGGGAAAGGTTTTCTCTGGGGCTTATAGTTCTTTGATTTTCCTCATCTAGTGGCTTCTGTGTCAAGGCCGGGGTCAGGGTTGATGAATCTCTGGATGCTGTTCTTCGGCTGGATTCCCTCATCCACTGGACAATTCTCATGCTGGCAGAATGAATCGAGCCACTCTTTTGATTCCCGGTAATGTCTTCATTAGGTGATTCCTGGAACAAGTCATCTGGTATTGTTTGGACTGGAGTAAAGCAACCCAAGTGTCAGGAGAAATCAGCAAAGCAGACAGGCCTGTTTATGGTAGATCCATAAAGTCCTTTAATAACAGTGGTTCCCAACCTTGGGTAACCTAGGTGTTCATGGACTTTACTTCCCAGAAGCCTTCTCTTCCAGATGTGCTGTTGGGGTTTGTGGAAGCTGCAGTCCAAGAACACCTGGACCCAACACTTGGAGCCACTGCTCTATAATATCAGAGACTAAGGGGGGTGTTAGAGGTTTCAAATGAGCTCTTCTTGGTTGGGGCAGGAACAACTGAGCAAAGTAAAATATTTTCAGCAAATCAGTGTAGGAGGAGAGGCTGGGAAGAAGAACCCTTAACTATTACCAAAAGGTTGATTATTGGCAGCAGAAAGATATTATCAGGTTTACAAAGGATCATCAGTCTAAATCCTTATTTCTATATCCCCGAAGCTTTCCACTGAGTCAGCATTCACGGTATCAGTGGCAGAGGGAAAGAAAGTTTTATTACAAGCATAACATTTTTTTAAAAAAAATTGCAATGTGCCCTCCTGTCATAAATGAAGAGGCTGTTGAGAGAAAAGAATAATGTGAGGGGGGAAGCAAGGGGGAAAAAGGGAGGGGTGACCCTGACTTCTGCTTTTATATTTCAAAATTTATTCACGAAGCGAAGAAAATATTTCATACCCTTCCCAACTTACAGCCTAGTATAATTCCATTTGCTACTAAAGGATTCAGGGTTCAAGGAAAGATCTGACCAGTATCATGCATGAGTAATAGAACATCATGTAAGAGATATGGAGCTGCATATATAGCACCTCTGTGGGCCATAATAAGACATGCAGAACTAATGGAAGAAGCTATGTATATAACTTATTACAAGAAAATTCTGTTTCTAAGATTTGTTGACTCCATGTGAAGTTGACGTTTGTGGCCGTAGGTTGCCTCATAAAATAAGGTTATGTCTGCACATGTGATACTTTCCTTACTCCACATAACATGAGGCCGCCCGAAGTTTTGGAAAGTATGAACTGTGACACGATGGCATATCCACGTATTATGTGTGTCTCATGCACCATTAAGTTGCATCTAACTTTCAGTGACCTTATTAGGATTTATAAGATGATATTTAAGGGGTTTTTTTATGAGTGCCACCTCTAGTGAGCTTCCAGGTCTGAGTAGGAAGGAGAGATTCTCACACAGGTCTCTTGAGTCTTACACCACAGTTGGAGTATCTGAGTACTTGCACAATGTTCTCAAAGCCTATGCTACCAATGTACCCAGTTATGTAAGGGACACCACAGACTTCCTAAGGAAACTTCAGTCCACACAGAACCTTCCTCATAATACCACCCTAGCTACAATGGATGTAGAGGTACTAACATACCACATGTAGATGGACTACAAGCTATCACAAATGCCATCCAAAACAAGAAAGAATCCAACATAATCACCACCCTCTGTGACTTGGTGCTCACACACAACTATTTCTCTTTTTACAATAAAAACTACCTCCAGATCAATGGATCTGCAATGGGCACTTGCATGGCCCCACAATATGCAAACATATTCATGGCTGACCTGGAACAACACTTTCTTAACCACTGCACCCAGACCACTTCTCTATTTGAGATACATTAATGACATTTTTTCCTATTTGGACCCATGGAGAGGAATCCCTAAAAAAATTCACCAGGACTTCAATGGTTTTCACCCAAACATCAACCACACCCTGGAAGAATCCCCACAACAGGTGAACTTTCTGTACACCACTGTGAAACTACAACATGAGCATATTAATACCACACTGTACCAAAAACCAACCGACTGGTATACCTATCTGCATTCTTCAAGCTCCCATCCTGAACACATATCAAAATAAACTGTATATAGCCAAGCCCTTAGACAAACCTTGCCACAAACCCTACTCTGACAACATAATTACAGTACCTAACAATGTCACATACAATATCAAGGGCAACTTCACCTGCTCCTCAACCGATGTGATCTATGCCATCTTTTGCCAACAATGCCCATCTGCACTTTACATTGGACAAATAGGACAGTCGCTAAGAAAATGAATCAATGGACATAAGTTTGATATAAGAAACCACCATACACAGAAACCTGTATGAGATCATTTCAGTCTACCAGGAGACTCCTTGAAGGATTTGAAGGTCACTGTTTTGGAACAGAATCATTACAAATCCAGAATACAAAGAGAAACATCTGAGATGAAATTCATATGCATGATGGATACACCCAAGAATGGATTAAACATATGTCTGGGTTTCTTGAGTCATTATCAAATTTAATATTACTATATTGCCACTTTTTTTTCATGGAAGTTTATCTCCCACCTAGACCCTAAAACTCCCAGTCTCTCACCTCTTTCTTCCACCCCCCACCCAACTCTATCTGGTTCTGGTTTTCGACTCTTGAGGAATTTACTTCAAGAGTCAGAAACCAGAACCAGAAAATGCACCCAGAATTTCATGTCCATTACTGATAATGCTTAGGCAAGTGTGGAAAGAAACGGTAACTCAGATTTCTGTGGTGCCGGTGTCTTCCCCAGTCTCTGTCCAACAGGGGACCAGTCAGGATGGGTGACTTCTACAGCTCAATAAGCCTTTTCTAGGTGCATATTAGGTGGTCAAATGTGCTTTAAAGACAATTCCCTAACTGTTGGTTCTCTGTGAGTGTCACAGCAGGGCCTCCTCTTGCCTCCGACAGTTTGCAAAATAGCTTTCTTTGTGTTGTGACTGGCTTTCAGAATATAGGCACATACTTCAGTTGTAAAACACAGACGCACAAAAGTTCCCAGATACAAAAGTCTCCCTGAATTGTATCTCTGGGACACTTAACGTGGATTCAATGGCAGTGTCAGCTTACCTGTAATGTACAGCAAAGCTTTCTTACTTTTTCTAGGTGACTGGAATACATTCCCTCTCTTCATTTCCTTGCCAGGTAGCTTGGCTACAGGGGGCCATATCAGGCACACTGAGTTATTGTTATGACTGATGCTTGGGGTAACACAGCATTTCATATCATAAAAATTTAGGTCTCTGGTACACTAACTGGCAACCAGTTATAAGATGCCAGACTTTTGCACATGCTGAGCAAAGTTAGAAAAGAGAATGTTGAAATTAGATGCTTCCCTGTACCGTAACTATGCACACGTCCGGCTGTGGTTTGGTTTCAGATTTTTTCCCTTGAGATATTGATCAGAAAAAGTCTGACTCAGGAGAAACATACAGAAGGAAATGATTCCCTTGACATGAATATATTTCACCGATGGTATTTGCAAATAATTTCCACTTGGGATGAGCATTATTTGTATTCCCTCCTTCATTGTGTGACTGGGAAAGATTTTAAAGCAAGCACTGATTCAACTGTCCCTCTTCCACATTCCTTGTCTTATTTTCAGAAAACACTCCTAAACCAAGAAGACAATGCTTTCGAATATTATAGCCTCAGTGATCTTCATTACAGTCTCAGTTGGCAAGAAACCATCCATGTATGATTTTTGGGAACTCTCTGAGCTTTGAAATGTCCACAGCTTCCATAACCTCTCCAGCAACATGGCCTTTATAGTCCATGAAGTTCAATTTCTGCAGTTAGTCTACCTGTGAATACAGTAGGACCCAAGTATCTGCTGGGGATCAGTTCCAGGCCTTCCTGTAGATAACAAAAACTGTGGATAAGAGAATGCCAAAACCCCCAAGCTACTGTTTTGTGACTGTAGCTGGCTTTATGACTGCTGTTTTTTTTGACAATAGCTAACTTTGCAGCTGCTGGATTATTTATTTTAGTTTTTCCTCTGACATCTGTGGATAACTGAATCAGTGGTTAATGGATCTTACTGTATTAACTGTATCAACACTCAGTTGACCACCCCACATAGTCTGCTGGCAAAATATTATTAAACATTATTAGCATTGTGACTTTGAAACACCAGGAATGGGGCAGTATATTCTTAGTAGTATGGCTGAGTATAGACGGAATGATTTGTAAGATACAAAACTATTCATTTAAAGAGATTTGTTTTTCCCCTCTTCTTCTATTTAGAGCACAATTTAACTATCCCAGTTTAAATTTTGCTGGAGCCTGGGGCATTTTGGGAAACCCAGGGTGCAACTACACAGGGAAGAATAGTTGGTTTGCTTTGAAGATTTAAAAATGAGGCCTCTGCTGCTTTCTGCTCCTGAAATCACTAAAATCATCATAGAAGCTACATAAATATGATTAACTATCCTGTTGGAAGGGGCCACACCATTTCCCCCAATCATTTCAATTTCTAGCCCAATTTTATTAATATCCTCTTTTCCACTCTTCCCTACATTATATTTTTAATTTTAAAAAAATATTTTAGAAGTGACATAGCACTTTTCTGATGCAGCACTAAATTTGACAAGCAGAATCTCAGAGGGCAAATAAGCATTCAGTGGAAGGGAATTATCCTGCTGTCACAGCACAATCTAAGCATATGACTGTCATTGCCACACCACTATCATCTTTAACTGCCCCTTTGGATTGTGTTAGGTAACCACAATTCAGAGCACAGAGGGAAATGATACCAGCTGAATTGGTGCAAAATAATATATCCCCTCTGGGCTGAAGAAATTTTTTTAAAAAAATGCCTATAGGAAAATACCAGGCTTCCCTGCATTTAGGTTTATGTCAGGTACTCACCTATAAATACTTAAATTTTAACTGTGCCAACTCCAACACAGAGCATGAGGCAAATGGCAACCTAGTTGCACCTGAGGTGTTGCCATATGAAGTTGCCTTGAGTGACATTTCGCCCCAGAGCATGGGGACATTTTAAAAGAGTGTTGGAAAACATCTTTCAAAGTTGTTTCTTAACATCTGCACTTTCTAGGGTGCATTCCCCAAGTGCAGATGTTAGGTCTTCATACTTAGTTGTCCTTTTTTGTTCTGATTAGCCCCATATGTAACTAACATTCAAAGGGAGGTTGTGGTCCTGCTGAGCCAATGTGTTAAACCAGATGTATTAGTACTTTTTCCAGATATTTCCCAAAAATACATTTTGAAATGCAATTTCAAGCTACATTAAACTCAATCAGTTGTTTGACACAACTTCAGATTCATAATTAATGTATTTCCTTTCTCCCTATTCCATTCTGCTTATTCAGTCCATATACACTCAATATTTAATTGGGGGGGGGGAGAAAGAGAGAGAGAGAGAGAGAGAGAGGAGACCCAGAAGTCAATTACTGTTTTCCTAAGCTGTTTTCACAGAATCCACATTATGAATTCTTTTGTTAACATTGTCCAGTCAGCTTCTTTTATCAGGTGAAATACTGAGGTCAGAAACAGGCCCAAACTAGGTGATGCAGTGAACACTTAATTCAAAGCAGCACTCCCAGCAGAGGAAAAGACTTCTTATTCTAACAGAAGAGTTCCTCACTATACACTTGGCAGTCAGTCTGCCTTTGTTTTATAACTGGTCAACTGGAAGATCGCATGCCTCAGATCCACGTCTGATGTCTCTGGCCCATAGGATTCAGAGATCTGAATGTCAGAAGGGACAAAGGTTTTAAGATAATGAAATGTGCACAAACGCACAAGCTTGGCAATTAGAAGGCAAGAGCACTTTATCCCTCCAAAGACTCATTTCTTCAAATTTGCACTTGCAAGTTCATATTGTGCTGCTTACCCCTCTGATGGCCAGTCATATAATAAAAGGAAATCAATCTGGAATTTGTAAAGATGCAAAATCTTGTGGTAGGAAAAACAAACTATTAAAGGAGTTCTATGTTTGATTGCAAAGTTAGCAGGTCATCTAATTATGCAGTTGTTATATATTAGGACATGCACACATTATATTCTTTCAAGTCATAACTGATTCATAGCTATCCTGATCAGTCTTTCAAATAAGTGATATATTTTAGGCATCATTTTACCAATGCCACCGTCCAGTGAGTTTCTGTTAGCAATACATACATACATACATACATACATACATACATACATACATACATACATACATACATACATACATACATACATACATACATACATACAT
>JAHTLZ010000330.1:39563233-39583428 GCA_023846285.1 Phrynocephalus versicolor
GTGTGTGTGTGTGTGTGTGTGTGTGTGTGTGTGTGTGTGTGTGTGTGGTGTCGTTACAGTCGTGACCGACTCTTCGTGACACCATGTCCATGGAGTTTTCTTGGCAAGGAATACTGGAGTGGTTTGCCAGTTCCTACTCGAGGCACCTACAGCACCTGTTATTCCCTGGTAGTCTCCCATCCACCAGGGCTGACCCTGCTTAGCTTCTGAAATCAGGCGAGATCGGAGGTGCTTAGGGTATCTAGGCAGCTTATTATAAAAATGCTGAAGTTCAGGGCAGTCAATCTGAATCAGTCACCTTATGTCCATCCAGTTGCTGTGGTCTCAATCAAAATCAGGACACTCATGCCTGCTATTTACATTGCCAAAAAGAGTCTCCCTGTGTTATTTCTTTTGAGCTATGAGTTTGATGAAGCTAATAATTGAAACACTACCCATGATTCATTAAGCCTGTACAATACATCTCTGTTTTGAGATACTTCATGGTCACAATATTTGGACAAAGTTTTGGACACCCCCTTGTGAACCTCACAATTTTTGTATTACCTAGCTTGATGAAGAGCTCTGGGGAACATGGAAAGCTGTGCATGTGTCTTGGTCCTAGTAAAGATATTGCCTAAATACACACTTGGGTTTTTTACCCCTCATGAAACACCATGCTGGTATAAATGCCTTGAAACTTGTTGTTGGATCTTGATCAGAATTTGGGAGCAACTAGTTACAAATATCTTGCTTCATACAATTCATTACTTTTCGCTATAAAAAACATATAGCTACATCATATTGCAACTACACTTTACAAAGATGTCATCATTCTTTTCCTAGTATAACTAACTTTTACTTACCTTTATATTTACAGCGCTATGGCCTCACTGAACAATGCAGGCGTGGATGATGGATTTAAGTGCTGCCTCATCATCAGCTTTGGGTGTTGAGGCAACCACAGAGCTTTATATCATAATAAGCTATCCTTTTCCATTACTTGGAAGATTTCCTCGGAAAGTCATTAGAAGTAATTATTCAGTTATTTTGACAATGGAACAGGAAATACTTTTAAAATGTAAACACCAGGGCACTAAAGCATTCCTTAAAAATGGAGTATTGCAGCAAAGTGAGGTCCTCGGAATGATCAAACAGAATAGTAGTCATTGGCATTACTCTGCATGTGCATCTGTGTGTGGGGGACACAAGGACTTGAACCGTCATTGGTCTCTGTTGAGTAATATGAAAACCGAAAAACATTATGGTCAGAACTAGAGATTGTCACAAACTGCTGATCTGGCTATTTGTGCTGATTCATTCTTCAGACAAACAGGTGTCTGGCACTTCCCGGTCCTGCCCCCTCTGGTGGGTGCCCACTCGGAGGCAGCCTCTGAGTGGGCATCTTCCGGAGGAGGCAGGTCGAAAAGCACTGAACACCTGGTTTCTGCCCGTCTCTAGTTAGAATCCTACTGGTGTTCATGTAAGGTAGTTCCCCCCCCCCTCGGGGACCCCAGATGTTCTTGGACGGAAACTTCCAGAAATCCAGGCCAGCACAACTAATGGTGAAGGCTCCTGGGGTTTTTAGTCCAAATAAACCATGTAGGCAGGGAGCCACTGGTGTAAAATACGTAGAATTTCGCCGTATTGGCTACCTGTGGCTAATCAGCCAGGTGTCCTGGCATGTCTTGGTTAAATGCCTGCTGGGACAACTTTCAGCCAGTTACTTGAAACTGCTGGGATCAAACTCAGGCCATAAGCAGAGGCTTGACTGCTCAGCCATGGGGTTTGTGTCACATGCTTAGAAAATGAATTCTTGCCCATAGTTTTACACTGCTCTAGCTCAGCTGGTTTTCATCTGATTTCTCTGAAATGTTGACAGCTTGCATCCTTCACTCAAGGGAACTTTCATACCAAATTTCATACTGATAGGACAAATCATCTTGAATTTATAAGCAATAGAATGTTTGTGGTCTTAACAAAATGCCTCAGACTTAAATGATACAGCTGCTCTTCCGATCTGTTTGTAAAGTCAAAGGTGGCATGAAAGCTCACCAGTGGTTCATACTACAGCTTAATCTTCCTATCTAAAACGCCTCTGCTTTTTCTTGAATACATGGCTTTGCAAAATGACTTTTAAATATATATGCACATGCAAACATGCTGACTGATATCCTGTTGCGTATTGTAGTGAATTGCACTAGAGTAGGCCCAGTGAATCAATGGAGATATGGTTCATCAATTCCTTTGTAAGTTCCATTTATTCAAATAGGCCTCTAATTCTTCTTTTTCTTAGCATTTATCCCACCGAGTGGTGAGGTCCACTGTTCTTGTTTGAGCCTTCCACTTGGCATGGTCATCGGCCAGGTTTCAAGGATGTTTGTCTAGCGCTGTTTCGGTCACCCCTTCGGTCAGGATCCATTGATTTCCCTTTTTGCTCTGAGTTTCCTCATTGGTGTGCAGGACATGTCCAAACCAACGCAGACCCATTCTAATTTTAACTTACTTTAGCATGGTGTCATCTCTGGGTTTTGTAGAGGCAAGCTGGGGGTTGTGTAGAACTCTGAAAGCTCAAGAGTACAGTGGCCATTTTATACCTACATGCTTCCCTTTTTGTTATGTGTAATACACACCCACCCCTCACCCATCCACAGATGTCCATGCCTATTATACTATTATAGTATCTTGTTGCTATATGCTATTGAGTCAACCCTGATTCCCCTTTCAAGGTAAGTGACATTGTAGCGAAATGCATATTTAACTTATGAATATTTATTGTTGAAATGTGCTTGACCAGTCAAATAGTTCATGCGTGGGTCTAGCAGATATATATTAGCAGCTGCAAATTCCTGTGAGAGTTGAATTGGGACTGGGTAGTGGAGAGTTAGGGTTTGCGATGCAAGTGTATACATATTAGTATCTGTTCCTTTGACATTTCTATAGAGAGGAAATCTAGTATATATCTAGTATATATAAGTTGATCTAGTATATAACTTTATTTAGCAACAGAGCAACTGTATGCAAAGTGTTCTTTATATTTATTTTATTTTATGACTTAATAAACTTCATTTTAGCAACCTTAACCAATGGTATGAGACTCCAGTCATTTTAGAAATAAGGAAAACAGTGGCAGTATTATTACCCAGAACCATGACAGATATATTTAAGGAGAACTTTTAACAGTTCCAAACCCCTAGTGAGTTTCCTAGCTCAGCAGGCCTTTGAACCTAAGCCTCCTGAGTCATAAGAACATAAGAACATAAGAAGAGTCATGCTGGATCAGGCCAAGGTTCGACCTAGTCCAGTTTCCTGTATCTCACAGTGGCCCCACCAAATGCTTCTGGGAGCACATGAGACTAGATATCTGTCTCCTGACACTACTTCCCTGCATCTGACATTTGTAGTACCCTGTTTTTAAGTCTGGAGATGACACATCCCCATCATGGCTTATAACCTGTGATGGTTTTTTCCCCCTCCAGGAATCTGTCCAATTTCTTTTTGAAGGCATCCAGGCCAGATGCCTCACTCCATCCAATACACTATACTGTACTGTGTATCCTATAACAGTATATTACATGGTTACATGCCCTATAAGCATTATATTATTCAAACATAGCATTGATCTTAGCATTCTATAGACAATATTTGGTTAATCAGCATTCAGATGACAGAACATCTCTGGCCAGTGTTTGGATTTTTAAAAATTGTATTTTATTTTATCCAATCAGTGGTGGTTTGGCAAGTACAAAGAGCTGAATGTAAACTGAGTAAAGATTTTTCCCAGGGCCTCAAACTTTTCACAGTTTCCAGAACTCTCCCCCCACCCCCCACCCCCACACCACATATCCAGTATTACTTCTCACACAAAGCAATTAATCATCTACTGAATGAAAGGGGAGGACAGTTCGTTTCATATTTTCTGAGTTCCCCAACATATTCCTTTTCAAAGTTATTGTTTCTGAACGAGTATGCTGAAATGAAGAATGAAATGGGTTTCAGCATTTTTTTCTTTATCCCTTAAAGACCAGTTCCAGGAAAACACAATCATCCTGAGCCAAAAATGTTTTGGATTGCTTCCAGCCTTTGTCACAGTATGGATGACAATGAAGAGAATTAGCTGCAAATGCTCTCTCTCTCTCTCTCTCTCTCTCTCTCTCTCTCTCTCTCTCTTTTACACAATCTAATTTCAGATATGATACATTGGCAGTAGGTCATAGGCATTGGTTTACTGAACTGCAGTTTGTAAGACACTGTACTTCAGATCACCAGAACTCAAGCTGTACAGATCATAACCAGGACTTTGAACTGTGCTCAGAAGCAAACTGGTGTCGATCGGAGTGGACATTTACCCATCTTCAAGAAGAAGGCAGGGAATTATTCAAGAGGAAGACAAGAGAGGTGTGGTCAGTTTATGTGCAAAATATAAACACAATTACAACACATTTCTCTTCTTTATCCACCCCAACCCTTAAAAAATTCCGGAGATAGGGGAAATTTGCTTAACATAATTACCTATGGGGTGAAGTTGTACAATATAAAAATGGGATCACTCTGTTTTCAATGCATTCCTATGGGAAATTTGTATAACGTAAAATTTGCTTAACATAATTTCATTTGGAATGAATTAATTCCTTTATACAAGGTACCACTGGTGCCTGATCCACCCACGGTAAAGGAAAATCCACAAAATGCAGATGCCTCAGCAAGCTGACTTTGGGCTGCTCCTGCCAGCAGTGCTTCCAAAAAGAGGTTTTTAACCCCCTCCTGACACCTCAGCAGACTTTGTTGTCAGGAGCTCAAGGTTTGTTTGCTGAGGTGTCAGGAGGGGGTTAAAAACCTCTCTCTGGAAACACAGCCGGCAGAAGCAGCCCAAGGTCAGTTTGCTGAGGTGCCAGAAGGGGGTTAAAAACCTCTCTTTGCAAGAGCAGGTGGCAAGAGCAGCCCCAGGCCTGTTTGCTGAGGTGCCAGGAGAGGGTTATAAACCTCTCTTTAAAAAAAAAAACCCGCAATATATTGAGACCACAGGTGTCAAGTTTTCCCTGGCGCTGGACAGGATGGGAGGAGAGAGTTGTAATGCATGCACCCCAACCCAAACTAAAATGCACGCGCATGTACATGTACACACGCACACACACTGCTCAAGTTGGGAAGACAAGGAAGGGGGAGCATGAAGCCCACTTACTTGCTCCTGTGGTGGGGGACTTCTGTATGTTTATTTACAAGAATTGAGCAAGATAGTTTACTAAAACTATCCTGTGAAGCAGATATCTTATTGCATAACATGAGCACAGTATTAAGAGTTCTGGTTGCTACCATCTGCCTATACAGTGGTAGTTAGTTTATGTTTGAGGGCTAGGCACTTTTTGTACACCTCACAAAATGTCAGGAGTTTCTGTATCATGTTAGGTTTCCAAAAATTGCAGTCTGGCTCTATAGTTCAGATAAATGATACAAATGTACAATGATACTTTAGTAATGGGCTTTATTGAAATGAAACAATGAGGTACTATCTATGTTTTCAATGTAGGAGATATGGTCATAGGACTAATCAATAAGAGTTCCATATGGAAGATAAGCGGGATAAAAATATAATAAATAAAATAAATAATAATAAAATAAAGTTATTTGTCAATTGTCAATTGTAGGAGATATAAAGAATTATTTTAAAGAGTCACTATCTGGTGGCCTTTAGTTATCATTAGTTGTCAAAATTGGCATTTGCAGATGAAAAAATTGAGATGTTACAA
The DNA here is from genome assembly GCA_023846285.1 of Phrynocephalus versicolor. Taxonomy (NCBI): domain Eukaryota; kingdom Metazoa; phylum Chordata; class Lepidosauria; order Squamata; family Agamidae; genus Phrynocephalus; species Phrynocephalus versicolor. The sequence continues at coordinate 39,568,960 of JAHTLZ010000330.1, forward strand.
ATATTAATTTGAAGGGGAGAAATAAGAGGACTGAATTCTGACACAATGAGTACAGTAATTCCCCACCTATTGTGGGCGTTAGAGACCTGACCCGACCCGTGATAATAGAAAATCTGTGATATGCGGATGAAGGGTTGCTATCTGGGGCCTCCTACAGTTAACTGAGGCCTGGCATTGGCCTGAATGGGCCTCCAACAGGCCCCAGAAGTGGTTTCCGGTTATCCGGAAGTCTCTTCTGGTTCTCCAGAAACCACTTCTGGGGCCTCCGACAGGCTCGGGAAGCCTGTTGGAGGCCTGTTTGGGGCAGTGCCAGGCCTGGTGTAAGTGCAGGAGGCCTCAAACGGGCCCATGCAGCCTGCCACAGGAGCCCTTTGTTTCATATACTGAGGTCCCGCGATATACCAGGACTGCAGTATATGAAGCGCAAAATGGCGTGGGACGACTGTATGGTATTTTGAAAACCTCTCTTAAAATGGGCTGGGTATTTTTGTAGGCTCATCTAAAGAGGGTGTCAATTCCTGTTTGACTCATACAAATACTCCTGTGGAGTGTTGGAATTCCCATGAAAATATCCCGCAAGTCACTCATTCCAGGCTCTGTTTATCTGGTTAATATGAGAGAGAAAAACCTAGAACAATTTTAGAAATAATAAATCCTTCGAAGTACTTGTAATGGCAATCTACATGTTATTAGTTTAAAAAAATCATAACGAGGGGGAGGAAAGCATATTTTCAGCCTTCCTAGGCATGTTTGTAAATTACAGGACACTCGGGATACAATACTTTGTATTTTTATTACTACTTTATAATGGACGAGAAATGTCAAACATCGTTATGTGATTTATTGTGCTATACATTTTCCGGGTTTTGCAGATTATTGAGGCATGTTTGCCCTTTTATCATGGTATTTAGCAAATAAAGGAAGAGGTGGAGGGGGGAAGAGGAGGGAAGAAAGAGAAAGAAAAAGTACAGTGATACCGGCTTCAGCACATCTAACCTTGTTATTAGTTCTGTAATGCCAAGTTACTTGTTAGTTGAATTACTATTTCTGAGTCTATCCAGATGCTTCAATATCCAAAACATTTATAAAGTAATGATCCTATTCTGTAGCCTTCATATTGCTCCTAATTAATTGGAATCATTTCCCAGGGTAAACATGATTTTTTTATTTTACTGGCAAATAGGGTTGAAAGTAACCCAATACTGTGGACGAGAGTCCAGATTTCTGTTCGGGATGGCCATCTAGCCAAATTCTGCACTTGATTGCAATGCTGTTATTATCAAGAAAAAAATTCTAATCATGGAAAAATGATAAAAGCACTGTAGCAGACTTTATGGTAGTATTAAGAATTGAGCAAATGGGTCTGGTTACAACAGATCAAAATAATTTAATTGGAAGTTTAGCTTTGTTTGAACTCGAAGCTAGAAACTAGGCCAAAAAATGTAAGGCCTCTGTGCTGTTTTGCCTTTCCTCATAAATGATATTATGTAGCATGTGACAAAATCTAGTTACCAATGTTTTATTTAAGAAAGAGTGGAGGTTGGGTGTTTCAGACAGGCTTCAAGTGGAGCTTGGAAAGTGCTTTCAAAAAAGAATATTCTGAAGATTATGCGAAACTCAGCAATATAGGATGATATGCTGGGCATCATCCCACTTGTTCAGTAATGAATGCTTCCAAATTGCTCTGATACCTAGTTTTCATAAAACCAAACTGCTGTGCTCTCTTTTGGAGATGCTACAAGAATATATACTTTTCTTACTTCTAATGGGAATACTTTTGTATAATTTATACAAAATGGACCTGATCCGGTGCCTGGATCTCATTAAAGCTTAAAGCATTGTGACCTAGTCAAATCCCTTTTCTCAGAGATGGCTAAGTCCAAATTTAGTTACTGCTAACTAAATTTAGACAGGCCCAGAATTTAACGTACATGTTTTGTTCTACATGCACAAATTCTTTTAGCTGCACACCTTAACATGCATATGTATTTTATTACATGAACAATACCAGGCAGATATAGCTGTCAGACACCATTTTCCTGAGGTATTCAGAAGGTATCATTTTGGGGGATAATAATTTCCAGAATCCCTGAGCCCTCCTGGCCACTGGTGGATGGTGACTATGTAGAAATAGGGGATTATGGGCCATTAGACCAAAAAAGTAACTTTCCCAAGTTGTGGAGGCATCCATCACATCTCAGTATTGTTTTGTAGCTAAGGAATGTTTAACAGAAGCTGTGGAGGGGATTATACCCACCCACCTGGAAGATGCAGAGATTGGCCCATGCAAGCTAAACTCACAATACTGAAGAAGGAGACTTGTTCATGACAGCTCACATTAAAATATATCAATTTTCAAAGTGCCACAATGCGGTCTTCTTTGTTTTTCATTTTATTTTGATTTTGCCTGGCAAAATAGATCAGAGGTTCCTAAACTAGGGTCCCCAGATATTCTTGGACTACAACTCCCAGAAATCCTGGCCAGCACAGCTAGTGGTGAAGGCTTCTGAGAGTTTTAATCCAAGAACATTTGGGGATATTCTATGATTGGGAACCACTGCAACAGATCAATGAGAGATGCATGCTTTGCTGAAAAATGTTCAGTCCGTGGTCTCTCTAGTTGATTGTTGCATTGCCAGACTATGTCGCTCAGACCTTCCAAGCTGGTGTGCTGTCTTTTCCAAGCTCCGCACCAAGGTTCCTTTACCCGGTTGTACTTGTTTTCTGCTCTTGAATGAATGCTGTAACTGTATGAAGTAGCAATCTTATATTTAACTGTATTGGTTTGGTTAACAGTGACAGATGCATCACATAATATTTTTTAACTTTTAAAAATTTATCTTCTAGACTAAACAAAATAAAACAAATACAGTGGTACCTCTTAAAACAAATGCCATTGGTTTTATGGGTCAATTTGCTTGAATATAATTTTATCTTACGAAAAGCAGTTTCCCATAGGAATGCATTAGTTTGTTCAAAAGGCTAGAATAAAGACAAAAATAACCGAGATTTCCCCCTCCCCTGAGTACATGTGGTATGTTTTTTCTTCTTGAAAAGAAATAGGGAATTTTTTGTCATGCAGAGTATGCCTACTTCCGGAAATAGGTTTTCGTCTTACAAGGCATTTATTTTAAGAGGTACCGCTGTATGTTGCTTGCCTCCTGTCATGTTACAAAGTCAATCACAATTTTCCCAGTATTTCAGCCCAATGTAATTTAAATCTCCTTTCCCAGCTTAAAAGAACATACTTTCATACTTACTTTCCTTTTTATCCCATCCATATTCTATCTACGTACCTTTACTTACATCTATTTCCATCTAATACAAAAGATAATACAATATTGAACTAGCCTGTCTGATTTTAACAGATACTCAGTCCTGATATTTAATTCTTCAATTAGCCGAACAGCTTAGGAGATGCCTGCATATTTCACCCTATAAGACACATCGGGCCATAAGATGCATCTAGTTTTTAGAGGAGAAAAGCAAGAAAAATGTTTAGCCTAGAGTTTTATGGCAGGGAAGGTGAGGCTTGCAAACAAGGTGATTGGAGCTGTGGAATCCAAACCTCAAAAAGGGAGGCTTGCAAATGAGATAATTGGACCTGTGGAATCCAAGCTGCAAAAGGGGAGGCTTGCAAACAAAATAATTAGAGCTGTGGAATCCAAGCTATAAAAGGGGAAGCTTGCAAACAAGGTAATTGCGGCTGTGGAGTCCAAGCTGCAAAGGGGGAGGCTTGCAAACAAGGTAACTGGGTCTGTGGAATCCTAGCTGTAAAAGAGTAAGTTTGCAAACCAGGTGATTGGAACTGTGGGATCCAAACTGCAAAAGGGGAGGCTTGCAAATGAGGCAGTTGGAGCTGTTGAATCCAGGCTTCAGAAGGGGAGGGCAGAGGCTCCATGCATACCTCTTTGCAAACAAGGTGATTTTTGAATGAGGAATCTTGGCTGCAGAAGGGGAGGGGTGGGGAGAGAGAGGCTCCATGGATCTTTCGGTGATTGGAACTGCGGAATCTTGGCTGTGGCATGACATGGGATAGGCTCTGTCCAGGTATCTTATTTCTAAATGAAAATCTGTGATATATATGTAGTAGGGACTGCTGTATTCGCTCTATAAGATGCACAAGCATTTTTCCCACTTACTTTTGAGGGTGGGAAAAGTGCGTCTAATAGGGCAAAAAGTACAGTGTTTTAGCTGACTTAATATATAATAAATGTCACCAACAAGGTATATTTACCTATTCTTCTAAGAAATATCTAATTACAAAAGCCTTCTATAACTCGAGTTAGTACCTTATGGACTATTATAAGAGTTACATCTTGGTCTACAGATTTCACTTTATTGATATTTCACTTTATTGATATTTCACTTTAATGATATTTGAAGTTGGTCTTCACATTTCCATTTTCCATTTCCCATATCATGACAATCCATTAATAGCTAGAGACAACCAAAATGCCGAGAACAAAGTTTTGACTTAATTGATTCACCAAGCCAAAAATTTCTTTTCTGGATTTTCTCTCCTTCAGGCTCCTAAAAACAGGCTGAACTCCCACCAGATATGCCCCTTTGGCTGGCTTCAGCTTTATTCCTCACCTCCTGGGTGTTTCCTAGCTTGTCAGGCTTCCTCCTCCAGGCTTTCAACGGTGTCGTGCCAAAAATCAACCTCCGTCTCCCACTCTTCCCCTGAGACGGCCTCTCTCTCCCTTATTTCTAGCCTGGCTAGAGCTCTCTCCTCCCCTGAGCCAGGTGTCTGGTATCTCCCTAACTGCTGTGCTGCCTCAGGAGACTGAACACTTTGACAGCTGCCTTCAGCTATCTCACAGCAGCATCTTTCTGTTCTGATACTAGTAGTGAGCTCTGGAGTAAAGGCTTTCTCTAAACCTTTGGAACTCTGTGAGTTCCCTGCATCCTATTGGTGACAGCAAAGATTTCAAATCCAGTTCTTGCTGTTATAGTTTCTGCTTAAGAGCAACGTGGCACAGTGGTTAAATGCCTGCACTACAGGTAAAACTGTGCTCACGCCCTGCAGTTGAGTCCCAGGTACCAGGCTCATGATTGACTCAGCTTTCCATCCTTCCGAGGTCGGTAAAATGAGTACCCAGCTTGGTGGGGGAGGCGGCGGCAATGTATAGCCTGCATACTGTAATTAAAACTGTAAACCGCCCAGAGACTACTTGAAGTGGTATGGGGCGGTATATAAGCAGAACCCTTTGCTTTGCTTTGCTTTGAAGTGTATTTAAATGATTTTAATATGTCATTTGCAGTTGTTTAATCTGCTATCAACATTCTCAGCTTCCCTGACATTATTTGAGAGAAGGAGAGTTTAGATGTGGATTATTTATACATTTTACCCTGTTTAAGATACAAGCACAGAAGCAGCATTTAGGTGCAGGTTCATTGTTCCTTATGCTGTCATAGTGCAACCAAATACAGTGGAACTTGACTTACATCATTAATCTGTTCCAGTGGTCTAGACTTAAGTCTAACATGACTTAAGTCAAACGAACGTTTCCCATAGAATGTAATGGGAAAGCGGATTAATCCGTTCCAGATGATGAAAAAGACCCCTGAAAACAGCAATTTAACACAAATTTGACTGGGATAGGAGATTCCTTCTGGGGATGTAAATGAGATGTCTCTTCAAAGAGAGGAGGAGGCAGTGGAATTATAGTCCACAAGTTATATGCCTCCACTTTTTAATGTTCATAGCAACAATGTCTAACAATTAAGTTTTACTGATTTTTAACCTGACGTTCCAAGTTCTGAACAAATCTATGCTTACCATTAGAGTCGCACAACTGTACAGCTCCCCAACTAAAATGCTTCCATTGTGGACCAGAATTCTGCAGCCAGATTTTTTACAAGACTGAGCCAACTATCTAACCAGTGAGGCCAGCCCCGAGCTCCCGGCCCTTCTTCTCCTCCGGCAGCAGCGGCGGCTTCGGTGAGGCCGAGGACCAGCTCCAGGTGCTCTGAGCTGGCCTCGCTGAAGCCACCGCTGCCGGAGGAGGGGAAGAAGGCAGGAGCAGTTTGGAGGCGGCAGCCGCGATGCTGGGTTGTGGCTGCCGCCCAATTCCGGTGCCTTGCGCCGGGCTCCGAGATGTAGTCAAAGCCTGTGACTCAAGTCAAACAGGCCCCTTCTTGCTGCAAGTCAAATATGATGCAAGTCAAGCAGTATGTAAGTCAAGGTTCCACTGTAATGCATGTGAAATCAGCTTGGATTCATGAAGTTGTTCAAAGCACATCCCAGATTTTGCCTTTCCAGAGCGGACCAAAGAATTCTTCTATTGTTCCCAGAGCTTAGCCGTATAATTCAACAACTCCTGCTCATACTCGGTCACTGCTGCAAAGTAATGTTATGTTAACAGATTTATGAAGCAATAAAATGAGTTTCCAGTTTGTGACGAGAGAGACATTGCCAGCCTCGTGTCATCACAAGCCCCCGAAAACATAAAAGCATGCATGCATTTGTTTGTGAGTGTGAAAGAGAGTATGGAAATTTTGTTTCATATTCCTCTCTTTACCATGACGATATATCCATGTTTATTATTTGGCTAGTTAGTTACTTCTACCATATTTTATGGACCAATATTTCAAAGTGGCTTATGTAAAAACAACTGTCATTACAATACCATATAATAAAAAATCAGTGTCCCCCCCCCACCCCAAGACATGTTTGTAAAACACATTTCCTACCTTTGAAATGAGTTTCCAGAGAAGTTAAATACTTATTTGAAACCAGGCTGGCTGGATTGTATTCTGGTAGTGGCCAACTACTATCCAAACATATTTTTTGTTGTTTTGAGAGAGAAAGGGGGGGGGAGAGACAGAGACAGAGACAGAGACGGGGGGGGGTTCATAAAGCAAAGTGTTCTGCTTATATACCGCCCCATACCACTACAAGTAGTCTCTGGGCGGTTTGCAATTTTAATTACAGTGTGCAGGCTACACATTGCCCCCCCCCCAGCAAGCTGGGTACTCATTTTACCGACCTCGGAAGGATGGAAGGCTGAGTGAACCTTGAGCCTGCTACCTGGGATTGAACCCCAGGTCGTGAGCACAGTTTCACCTGCAGTACAGGCATTTAACCACTGTGCCACGAGGCTCATAAGAGATTTTTCAGAACTAGCAGATAGCCTCGCTTTAGTCGATACTTGGAGCTTATTATCCTTGTTCTGTTTTGTTACCACACCAAGATCCAGTGGCAGGTTGACCTGCAGAGGTGGAATAAATAAATATCTTAGCCATTTGCTCCCTTAATCACGTTCTTCCAGAGGGTCCCTAACAGAGATGGGCACAAAATGGAAAATGAGTATTTCATTTTATTTTGTTTTGTTTTCATTTTGTTTCGTTTTGTTTCATTTTGTTACTAAACAATATTTTAATAGAAGTTTTTTAACCAGATGTCATGAGTAAGGAAGCAATTCGGAAGCTGCTGCCACCCAGGTGGGTTTTTTGACAGGTGTGGGAAGGTAAATGCTGGGGTGTGCTTTTAACAATGTCATGCATCCATTTTTATTTCACATGCATCATCTCAGGCCTGCACAATGCATCAACCGTGGGCAACTGGTAGCCCATGGGGCTGTTTGACATAGCCCACCAGGTCTCTGGAAGTCTTGCGATCCACCGCCAGTGGTGGCATGTTCAGAAAAATAAAATTGGCACTGGCCTGTGAGCCAAGCGTGGCGGCACTGATTGTGTGTATGTGTGTGTGGGGGGGGGGAAGAGATGGGGGACAGCCAGTTAGATGCAGGTCACAAGCTGAAAGGAGCAAAGTGGACCTGGTCCAGGCTGGCTCAGCATCCAAGGGTGGTCCCCCACCCCCGTGCGGCGAGTGCCAGGTGGAGGAGCACTTGGGAAGCCGGCACTGCTCAGACCGGGCAGTGGCGTTTGGCGGGGTGGTGGTAGAACGGGGGGTTTGCCGCCTGCCCCAACCCCCTTTTCTCAGTTCCCTGGCCCCCCACTGCCGCCACTGCTGCTTGCCCAAACCTTCCCCCCTTGGTTTCCTTGCCCCCCCCCCCGCTGCCACCTTCTGAACACTCTCTGCCTGAAAAAGCTTGAAAACAGTGGCCATGATTCAGAATTGATAGCGCACAATTCATTATTTGTGGCCAACACGGAATAAAATACACTCTCCTTGTAGAAAGTTAGGCTGTTAATGTCTCCTAGTCCTAATAGCTGCATAGCAATTCTAATTACCAGAAGGTACAGGCTTCTGAACACCTGTTGCGGGGAAGGATGAGCTGTAGGGTCATATTTTGGTCTTAGCTTCTTCTAGGCTTCCCAGTTGGCCACTGTTAGGCTGGATTGCTGTACTATAGTTCCGTTTGAACTGATCCAGCCTAACCCTTTTTATAATCTTGTGGATGTGTATCTGAAAGCCGTATTATATAGGCATATAGAACCTGCATTCACAGTACAATTTTTGAAAGAAAGCATCAGTTTTTGTAAGTTTGGTCCATGTCCCTACAAGTGATATACACAAAAAAACTATGCATGTGTATACGTCTCAGTAGTAGGAGTAGATTGTGAAAAAAATAAAAAAAAATCACCCCCACAATTGCTGAAAAGGCTGGTAAATATTCTAGGCAGTGTATATGGTGAAATTTATTTTTATGTACTCATTCCCTGTACAGCTCTATGGGTGATAAGTCTTCATGGCTCAAGCAACGGAAAGAGGAATTGAACCCTTTTTTGGTTACATAAGGACATTTGGAAAACAGTTTTAGCAAATTCTCGATATTTAAGTTCCCTTGAACAAAGGCCTCATTGTTCTGAAAGAAAAAGAAAGAAAGAAAGAAAAGAACAGACATCTGCAGATGGTCAGAAGTGGCCAAATATGGACATTTTACTTTATATATATATAAATGAGGCAAACAAAATAAACTCTTGGATGCTTAGGCCTGTGCTAGATCCCTGGCTGTCTTGCTGAAAGCTTGTTTTAACTCCAAGTTATGCCAGGAAACATAGAAAGTTTTGATAGTTAACACAAATGTTCTGTATGAATGCAGACACAGCATCCTTAAGATAACTTTTTATATCCTTGACATTATTTGGCAAGCTAGTAATTTAAGTCCTTTGGAGAGCAACATCAATATTTTTAAAGAATTATTACAGTTTTCATAACTCTGCCTTAAAGGATCTTGTTTCTTATTCGGTTATAGGTCCTCATTACACCCATGTTCCTCTATGCGGGTATACAAAAACTTCCACAAGCAGGCCCAGTGATAATGCTGTGCATCCTTATCTATGTGAAAGGGTACTTCTGGCCCGTTTTGGAGGCCATGAAGAGACAGCACACCGCAGAGGGGGATGCAGGTGCACATATAAATCAGCTCTGCACATGAATACTTTTGAGAATTGATCTGTGCTCATTTGGAACAATAGCATATAATGTGGAGCTATGCATACATCATCATCATCATCATCATCATTAGCATGTGTTTGGGATGGAGGAGGGGGGCTTCTGATGCTGAATCAAGTCCTTCTGCTCTGATCATTGTAGTTTAATATTGGGTCTTCCTTATAATTCAAGGGAAGCAAGAGGTTCTTATTTGGGGCCTCAGTTACTGAGGAACGGCAGGAACATCCGTAAGGTATAAGTTCCCTGGGGCTTGAGCTATTAGTCTAGTAAAGCTTTCAGTATCTACTGAATAGGGCTGGGTTTTTCTACCCAAACATAGTGCCCATTGGTAGGTCTGGGGTGCATTTAGGTCTGGTGTAGGACTGGGTTTTCTCTTCAAAAGCTTTCCCATGTGAGAAATGAAAGAATGCTTTCAATAAGCAGTGTATTCTTATTGAGTGACAGGGCTTGAAAGCAGCAGTAGAAGAAATAATGCTGCTGTTGAAATTTGGCCATGCAATTAATCAGCAAGACAAATATACAGCACCATTGTCTGAAATGATAAAGTGTGACGCAATCTTAGTTTTGAGAATCTCTATTAGCACGAAGAGTTTCTGGAATATCAACAGATGGCTAAAGTCAGTCGTAAAAGGCTCACTGCATCAGCCCAAGAGGAAGCTACTCAGTTTTACTGGAAACAATGAAAGCCAAAGTGAGTGTCAATAAACAGATTTATGAAGTTAAGAAAGGAAGATGAAAAGCCAATTGATTTGTGGTTTCCTGATGCTGCAATTACAGTGTCATCTGAAGCAGCTACTCTAGTGTGAAGCAGAAGATATAAATTCATGTTGGCCTCAAAGCAGGATTAAAATTAGACATGATTAAGCTGTACTGAAACCAATGGGTTTTGAACATGCTTAACACTACACATTCATGCATGTCTACTCAGAACTGCTCAGTCTGATGGGCCTTGTTCCCAGGCATGTGAGAACATGGTTGCAGTGTATCTCTGTTCGTAGCAATGGATTTTCTGTTTACCCTAATATTTCTCTATAATTGTTTTTTCTACCCTATAAATGCATTTTGTCTGAAGGAAAGCTCCCCCTGTGCGCTAAACCAGAAGAGTTACTTTTTCCAATTACAGAATTCTGCAGACTGTACAGACTGCTCTGAAGCATCCGATAAGATCAAGAATGCCCAACTTCAACTTTCATTTATGAAAACAACAGCTCTCTCTCTCTCACACACACACACAAACACATACACAATTCAAACAGATAGGAAATGGACCGATATTGCTGAGCCATATCATGCATTTATGTATAGCAGAAAAAGAATGCCACGGGTTACGTAGCAAAGGGTAGCCTGAATTTTGACAACACTAATGGAAGCAGCCAAGATGTTCTACAGCAGTGATTTCCAGCCTTGGGTCTCCAGATGTTCTTGGACCACAATTACCAGAAATCCTGGCCAGCACAGCTGGTGGTGAAGCCTTCTGGGTGTTGCACTCTAAGAACACCTGTGCGTCCAAGATTGGGAACCACAGCTCTACAGGATACCCTCTTGTGCTTACTACTATTCCCAACGCGACACCATATAAGGGAAAATCCCTGGTTTTTTTTTTTTAAAAAAAAAACCAATTAATCACTTCTCCCCCAAAGACAAACCAATTGCTAGGGCTATTTTTTCAAGTGTGAATGGTAAACTGAGTAAACTGGGCCTTTCCTACCATACACACATAATAGAAATACAGAAGTGATAAGAATGAACTATATTCCTGGGAAAAGTGGGGTGGAGCAGTATGCAATGAGGAAGATGGCTTGACTTAGCAGAGGAAGCCAGATCTATTAGTTTGCAAGATCTGAAAAGAACTTAATGGAAAAGACAATATTTCTAGGAAGGGGAGGCACAGAAAGTGGAAACAGCCTAATCTGAGATGTTGTTTTGCAAGACCTGGAAAGAGCTGTTCATGATAGGATATTTTGGAAACCATTAGGTGATATACTCACCACACATCAGACATGACTTGACAGCACAAAGTATTTTTGGAGTTGTTCTTGCTTTAATTACTAAACAATTGTATGCAGGCAAGATTATTACAATGGACACTAAAGATCTGTAGGACCATTCCCAGCTACAAAGCAAAACACAGTAATTTAACAGCTTACATTATTGAGATTCTGAAAATTTATTCTCTATTTTTAAAATATACTTTAAAATATTTCTAAACCAGAAATAGAAACTCTTTTAATGTCTGATTATCCATTTTTAACAAGGAAAGAATTAAAAACTTCTCCTGAGAGTCATTTAATTTGTTCATTACTGGCAGGGTCAAAATTCAAATCTTCCTCCCCAGCTCTCAAATTGATCCAATATATGTTTAGAATGTTGGAACTGATAACCACCTTATTATAAGAAAGTCAGAGGTCCCCCCTTTGAAATTACTTTTTTCCACAATTGTTATTACAGCTCCCGAAGCCTGGATTCCTTCCAAATTAAAAAGGGGTTTGGGAATAACAAATTATCTTTCAAGATAAGTAAGTCTGGTCCAAGGTCCAGTTACAAAGGTTTTTGTTTTGTCTGAAGTAGTCCCATTTTTAGAATGCCTTAGGGAGTGCTGATTGGCTCTGTTGCAAACATTGCTTACTGCAATCGTGCAGCAACAATGTATGTATACAGTACAATCTCGTGGAGTCTTAAGATCAAACTAGACATTAAGAGAATGAAAATACAGTTGCTTGTTCTCCAACAACATGATTATTGGTCAGATAAGTGCATGAGCAATTAGACTTGTAAACAAAGCCCATGTTTTTCTTCTTATGTCTAATTACAAAACCATAAAGCTTCTTAGAATATAAGTTATATCATATGCTTTGCACCATATAATGATGTGTTAATTTTATCATCTAATTAGACCTTGATGCGCTTGAATCTGCCCAAGTGATGTAAATGTTGAGTGGTATATAAATAAATAAATAAATAAATAAATAAATAAATAAATAAATAAATAAATAAAAAGACTGTTTTCACTTTGACTGTTGCATAGGCATAATATAGAACAAATGAATTCTTGAAATAATTTTGCCTCACTGATGAATAATTTCCAGACACTGTGGAAAAGATTTGGTAAGGATGTCCAAAATGCAGATAAATAGTTGTTAACTCTTGGTAGAGAAACATGAGGATGAGGTCATTATTACTGGGACCTTTCTCTGCAAATACTGTTGGCACTGCACAAAGATTGAATAGTTGCATTGTGTCCACCACATCTTCCAGCTCATAACAAAGCTTTGTGTGAATGCATGCTATTTTCTCTATTGAAAAGGAAAGAAAACAAACTGTTGTTTAAATCTCTTTGCAATGCTTGTTGTGTGTATTAAAAGACCGTATGGAATTCTATAGAGCTGGTTTTCAGGTAGACCTAGTGATTCACCAGCTGCCTGAGAATTTTGGCTCTCTGTCACAATTCTTTGTTTTTGTTTCTAGACTTGATAAAATAATAGGATAACTTTCTTTCAATTATTGAAAGGGTGGTGAGGAGGGAGGGAATGTTACATCTCATACATGTAAGGAAACTAATTTCATGCAGGTTCCAATTACAGCTGCTTTGATTGCAATCAATGAGCTTAGTTTCCATAACTACAGCTGTTGACAACATAGCCTTGTGAGGTCAAGGCAGCACTAGAAAAAAGTTGCTGCCATGCTCCTCATATGAAGGTATTCTTTTTCTAACCAAGCTCTGAGTGCTTAAATGAAAAGCTTAGTGGTAGAATCAGATTTTTCCCCATTTGCTTTTCTTCTTGTGAAGGTTGAATTCTTAAAAGTTACATTAAGTTTTGTTTACAAGGTTGAGATTTAGGAATAGAAACAATTGCAGTGTGTTGTGGTTTTCCCCATTTCTTTTTTGGATAAAATCTGGGTTTGCTAGGGCTTCCATTTCCCATGGCTGTTCTCATGATAACTAAATAAATATGTTGCTCTTAAAATCTTGAGAACCTAGGTTCCAATATTAGCTTGCCTCCCGGGAAGGGCAAAATACCAAAGAGACAACTTCAGCTTTCCACCACAGAGAAAGTGGGGAAATGGAGCAACCTTACAGGACCATTGCTTGCAAAACTGAAACATGAACATCCCTGCTTAAATAAAACACAAGCTGTACACGTGTGGGCATATCTACTAAAATCAGTTGTTTGGTTCACTGGGATTTATTCTCAATTCTCTCTCTCCTTAGACTCAACTCTGTTACACCCAACTCTCTCTCTCTCTCATCATCAGTGGATGTTGTCCTGTTCCTTGAGTGCTGGCTGGAGGCAGTCTTGGAATGGATGAAGGCCAACAAACAAATTGAATCTGGATGAAATGGAGGTCCTCTGGGTGGGACCTCCTGCTGTTTGTGTATTGGAGGCTCCCCTTACTTTTGGCTGGGGCAGTCTCTCTGCTAATGATAAGGTTCACAGGTTGGACATCCTCCTGGACCTAGCACTGCCCATGGACACCCAGATAGAATCTGTGGTATGGTCTGCCTATTTCCACCTCAGGCGGGTTGTGCATTGCTGCCTTGCTTCTAGATCCCTTTCAATGTTGGTCCATGCTCTGGTCATCTCAAGAATAGATTACTGCAATGTGGGACTTCCCCTGAGTCTGACAGAGAAAATTAAACAGGTCCAGAATATGGGAGCCAGATTAGTGAAGGGAGTGAATACACACCACTACATCTGCCTAATCCTGGCCACCTTCCACTGGTTGCCTACCCATTTCCGTACCAACTTCAAGTAACAGCACACTTCCCATGGTAGATGGTTAAGGGCACTACGCTGATGGAGGCCCAGAGGGAGAGAACAAGGAACTGGGCTTTCTCAGCAATTGTGCCCCACCTTTGGAATGAATTAACAACCAAATTTTGCCTCTCTCCCTCTCTGGTGTCTCTAAAGAAGCTCGTCAAAACATTTTTATTTCACCTGGCTTTTCAAAATTTACCAACAAAAGAGCTGCTGAAAAGTATCATCCTTTTATATTGTACTGCTGCCAGTTTTAATTTGCTTTTAAATGTTTGTCAGTTCTGTTTTATTTAGCTTAAACCCATTTGCATTTAATTATGTTATGCTGGTATAACTTTAGATAGA
>JAHTLZ010000330.1:39583438-39610067 GCA_023846285.1 Phrynocephalus versicolor
ATAGATAGATAGATAGATAGATAGATAGATAGATAGATAGATAGATAAGTGGATGAAACTTAAGGTTACAAACCTGTACATAAGTCTTATTTGAAGTCAATGGGACCTACTTTTGAACTGACATTAAGGTGGTAGTGCATGGGTGCACCAACACATCATTACACTTTGGAGCTGGGTAATCCACATTCACTGCAAGAGGAGCCCTTGTTGCTCTTGACTGCAAATGAGTTTCAGTGCGTACCTTAGCATGTGGATATCTATTTGTCAGAAGAAAGACAATTGACTTACGATTGTGCATGTTCACTCATTCAGTTAGCCAGCCTTTCTCCCAAGTAAAGATTTCTGCTACAGTCAACCCCCCCCCCCCGCCGATCGCGAGGGTTAGGGACCCAACCCACCCGCAATGCATGAAAATCTGCGATATGCGGAAGTGGGTGGGGCGGAGCGGGGGGGCGATCACACGCCTGTCTGAGGCTTCTCGGAGGACTGTGGGGGCGGCGGCGCAGAGTGACCCAATCACCCCCTCACCCCCCATGCAGCTCTGAGGCTTCTCAGAGGAGTGCGGGGCGGCACAGAGTGACCCGATCACCCCCGTCCCCCCACGCAACTCTGACGCTTCTCGGAGGAGCGCAGGGGCGGCACAGAGTGACCAGATCGCCCCCGCCGCCCTCCTGTGTGGCTCCGAGGTGCAGGTACTGTGATCGTGCGATGTAGTGGGACCGCAGTACCTGAACCGCAAAATGGCAGGGGGTGTGTGACTGTATAGTCATGGTACTTGTGGAATAGCTCCTTTGGATGTTGGCCAAGGTCACTTATAGTGGACTCCTGAACATGCATACAAAGAACTGAGTTGCATTAAATTCAAGGGGCTCACTCACATGCAAGTTACTAAAAAAAATGACAGCCCTCATGTGGTTTACTCACTGCATAGTAACTGCTTGACACTTGTGAAAAGTTGAGAGTCCGTCTATTCTTTGAATAATCCAAGGATCAAGGCCAGTGCACATGCTCTATATAAAACGGCTTGCACTAAAAGCTTGTTGCCCAGAGTAAATAATTATACTACATCCCTTTGTGTCAGTAGCCAACAGAAATGTCTTGAGATCCCATGTCTCCCTCAGTAGGAAACTGGTACATGGGTATAAAGACCCACAACTTGATGTTTTTGGAGTGGTTGCTCCAAATGTTGGAATGCAGTGTACCGAATTTTGTGTTCAGCCTCAATACCATACCAACAACACAACTTTTGTGCTCAATCCTACTTCCCTACCTTGGGTCCCAGAATGTTCTTGGACCACTTGAACTAGAACTCCCAAAACTCTTCATTATTTGGATTACAAATCCAGTATTTTTGGGAGTTTTAATCCAAGAGCATTTGAGGACCTGAGGTTAGGATCCACTGCCATAGACTTTCTCCATCAAGGGAGGCATGTCAGCTAATGAATTTACAGTGTGGATGCGGAAGCACTGCTGTTCAAATGTTTTGGACTACAGCGCTAACAAGCCATTGCCATTGGCTGTGCTTGTTGTAAATTGAACTCCAAATCAGCTGGAAGGCTAAAAAAAATCCTGTTAGCAAAAATCCTAATTTTGCTGGTAAAATATTTCAGTAATCTGTGCATGATATTCTCCCTTTTCATCCCCTGCTCAGTCTTTCTATTTATTTCATTACAGAGTTTAATCTCTGTTGCTTATTAAAAATAAAATAAAAAATGGAATCAGAGGTTGCTTATTGGAAAGATTTATTTTCCCAATAGTTTAATATGTTAGATAAGCACTGCTGAAATAATAGTATTTTCTGCGACAGCATCTTAGCATTAGCATCTCCTAAAGACTGATTATTTCTTTGTAATCCTTGTTTATCTAGATAATCCATAATTCCTAAGAAAATTTACTTACACTCCTAAGAATAATTTACTTTATTGCAGTCTAATCCTATCTAAATATGGCTCTCAGTTTCTGATAAAGTGAAAATTTTGGTGGTCCCCCAAATCACATGAATGAGCATGTAAACATTTACTATATTTGCTTTCTAAGGATAAAAGACAGAGGTGGTAAAATACCTCTCAAGTCCAGGCTGTATGGAATTTAAGTGTTATATATTGTGGAGATCCATCCGTCTCTGGTGAGAAACCTAACTTCGGATAGAAGCACACATAGTTGGCTTACCATGGAAGTCTGTTTTGCAACCAAATGAACTGAATATTTATGGCAACATCATGGGACAAAACAGGTGGGGTCATGAGATTGAGGAAGACCTTCCCCTGTGTAAACTCATCAGAATGAGCAGGAACTGGAGAAGACCCCAGTCTTGCACAGGAACCCCTTTCCACATGATTGCATGGAATTGATGGCCTTATAGGGCTCCTCCAACTTCATTATTTTACGATTCTATGCTTGTTTTATGCAGATTTGCAACAACAACAATAACAAAAGCCTCTCTGCACTATCGAAGAACAATGAAAGATTTCCCTTTGGCCCCTTTTTTGAAGCAAACCTTATTCCCTGAGTACTTCCTACTACAGTCACTCCCCGCCATTTCGCGGTTCAGGTACTGCAGTCCCACTACATCGCGGGATCACAGTACCTGCACCTCAGAGCCACATGGGGGGCGGCGGGGGGCGATCGGGTTGTTCTGGGCCACCCCCATGCTTCTCCGAAAAGCCTCAGAGCCACAGGGGGGTGGCGGGGGCCAAACGGGTCGCTCTGTGCTGCCCTCCACGCTCCTCCGAGAAGCCTTGGAGCCGCGGGGGGGCAGCAGGGTGCGATCAGGTCGCTCCACGCCACCCCCACGCTCCTCCGAGAAGTCTCGGACAGGCGCGCAATCGCCCCCCTGCTCCCAGGTCCTGTCCCACCCATTTCCGCATATAGCGGATTTTCATGCCTCGCAGGTGGGGTGGGTCCCTAACCCCTGCAATCGCCGGGGGGTGACTGTAAGTCTCAAGCAAAATTTGGAATAAATGTTAATGAACATCTCAGTACAAGCATATCCTGTCCAAGTTAATAGAGAAGATCACAAGTGCCTTGTTGATGAAAAAGAAATCAAGGCCCCCTTTACTGCATGTTCACCTAGGAAGAGGATGTAAAGTGGAAGTGTATAGAAAACATAGAGAGGGGAAAGGCAAAGATCATGTCATTCCAAAATGAGTAAAAATATTATGCATGAAGTAACTATGTTCCCCTCTTCTGAAGTGCCTGTCCTCAAAGGAATGTGGGATGACTAAATTACTTACATATTAAGAGACAGATATTTGTTTCTGACAAGAAGGTAAGTTGCACTACATATTGCTCCCTGGTGTCATCTCATAGAGAAACATCAAGAGAAGATCCAACATGGTATTCCAAGACCTGGATAAGGCATTTTACTGTGTTTCACATCAATTGATCTGGTGTGCTCTCCATAAACACAGGGTGTCAGATCTACTCATTGACTGGGTCAAAATGTGATACGAGAGCACCAATAGCCATGTGCAGTGCTCAGCTGGCCTCTCTTAGTTTTCCAGCGATAGCTCTGCACTGTTTCTCTGTTTCTACTAGTCATGGATACCTACAGCCAGTGCTGCCTGGACCATGCTCTACATTGACGATGTCATGTTTGCTACGAGTAGGAATGAACTGCAGTGGCAAGTACAGACATGGAATGACCACCTCAACCACCTTGGACTCTGCCGAAACATCAAGAAAACAGAGTACCTAGAGAATGTTACCATCCATGGAATTGTCCAAATAAATGTAGAAAACCTCAAGAAGATGGATATCTTCCAGAATCTGACTATCATCTCCAAGGTGATGGTGGCATCAGTGGTGAAGTGTGAGTAAGGTTAAATTTTGGGGAGAAATCTGGTGTGCTTTGTGACAGGTAAATGACAATCCATTTCAAGTCTAAGAATTACAAGATGATCATTAGCTCTATTGCACTGCATAGCACAGAGTGCTGGGGAGCAACAATGGGTGTAGAGAGCCATCTCCATGCCATGGAAATGCATGTGATCTGTTGGATATGCAATATCTCCCCATTAACCACATCAAGTGGTACTATCTAACAGCAACTAGGTGTGATATCAGTTAAAGAGAAGATGAGAGAAAGCCAGCTTTATTGATATGGACATGTCCTCAGAACGGTATCTTCACAGTTGCCAAAACTGCTTAATCGCTGCTGCTGCTGCTGCTACTGCATTATTTAGGGCCAACAATATATTAACCATTGTGTATAAGTGTGTATCTTTTTGTTCCTGGGTATGTTAGTGTCAACAGCCCCTCTTAGAGAGGCAGTGCCCTTATTCCCCTTAAGTCTATCCTGCTTATCTGGCGGAGTGTCTCCCCCGACAATTAGATCCAGCCCGACCCACCCGATCCTCTCTGGCCCTCTCGCTGCGGACCGTCACTCCGAGGGAGGTCAGCAAAATGAGCACCCGCGGATGGGCCTTCTTGGTAGTGGCGCCAACCCTCTGGAACAAGCTTCCCAGTGAGTTACGGCAGGCTCCGTCGTTGGCGTTGTTTAAGAAAAACCTAAAGACTCTTCTTTTTCGGGACGCCTTCGGCGATGTCTAGGAATCCAGTTCAATTTCTTTTTTTTTGCCACGGCCCGCTAATCTAATCTTGGATATTACTGTTTTATCTGTTTTATCTGTTTTATCTGTTTGATCTTCCCTTGTTGTAAACCGCCCTGAGTCCCCTATGGGGAAATAGGCGTGGTATTTAAGTGTGAAAATAAATAAAATAAATAAATAAATAAATTTAATAATTTTTTTAAAAAATATATGCGCTTGATTACATGGCAAAGTGCTTAGATTCTTCTCATAAACACACTATTGTATTCTGCCTAATGTAGAAACGCCATGACCCATGTCTGCGAATGTCGGGGAATTTTATTAGCCTCATAAACTTTTTGTTGAAGTCTAGTACCAAAGGTCCAAAATAAATAAACACACAGAGAGACCAAGAGAAACAATTATTTACTAGGCCTTTTCACCATCTTCCCCTTTCCCCTGCCCCACCAAAGCCAATGACTCTGTCTATAAACTTTGCCAATGTGGTTATTAAGATCATTGGCGTTTCTTATGACAGAATTCTGTAAGTGAGGAAAGGATTCTGAGCTACTTAACTGGAAATGAAAAGGGAGGGGGGAGCCATGTGAAATAAAGCTGCATTTTTATTTATATGCTTCAGAAATGACTAGGGTGGGATTATCAAATAAGTAAATAAAGTTACAACAACAACAACAACAACAACAACAACAACCAAACAAAAGCCCTGCAAGCCAGACAGACAGCAAGAAAAATAATCAAATAGGGGGAGAATTTCCCTAAAATCAATTTAAAACAGCAAAAGAAAAAAAAAAGAAATGCAAGATGGAGGCACAGGGGCAGGGAGCAATCCAACATGGAGAGTTTGAGTAGAAGCTCAATGCAATAATCCTACAAGGAAGGATGAGCAAATCCTCATGGGGTCATGGGCCCTTCTACAGATTCAAAATTACACATTCTTCTCTATATAGCCTCTATGAAATATTGGTTCAGCCCAAGGGAATGGGGCTGAAGAAGAGCAGGACTGTGAGAGAGAGGTTTGCATCAGAAAGAGTGTGAGAGGCAAAGAGGCCAGAGTTGTGAAATTCAACACATTTTGTGAAATTCAAGGTTCATCAATAGATATCCAAGTAAAACAAATAGCCCCATGGGAATTAAAAGTGTTACACCTGCAAATATTATAAATGGATGCTGGCAGCCCTTGTTGCTCACCCTACAATATCTTTGTGATTAGAGTTGGGCACGAATAAAAAAAATGACATTTTGGTTTTTCGTTGTGGGTCCATTTTGGTTCGTTTTTGTTTTTCGTGAATTTTTTGAAAAAATTTCATTTTGTTGGTTCGTTTTGTGTTTTTCATTTTACCCAATTTTTGCGCAATTTAAACCATTTCCACGTGCGGGCGTCCCCCAACACCCCAGACCAGAGGGAACACACTAAAAAAGTGATGCTGGCAGAGACACAGTATAGACTAGGTACGCAGGGAGGCTGCAAAGGCAGTGGTGGGTGTTGGCCAGTAAGGCAGCCGCAGAGTGACTGCACTGCGGGGCAGGGGAGGATACTCACCGAGAGGTACGCACGCACACAGGGAGGCTGCAAGAGAAATCTCTTCTTTCTCTCCCCTAAGAGCCAGACTGCAGCCAGCAAGAACACAGAGACACACACCTGCCTGGCTGGCCTAAAGTAATGAATCGCAAAGACAGCAATCCCACCCTAACTCCCACCGCAGACTGCAAGGAGGACGGGGGCTGCCAGAGCTTTTTATGCCCTCTGTGGCTGCCACATCCACCCAGTCTGCAACCTGGGCATGCTATTGGTTGAAATTGTCCAAGAATTTACATGACCCCATCACATGGCTTGCATCCATTTTGTGGCTGGAATCCATTTCGTGTCATCCTTAAAGGGAAAAGAAAAATACATCGCAATGGGAGAAAGACAAAAACAAACATTTTAAGGACCCCAACCCCCTGGTACTTAATAATTTCAAATAATTATCGCTGTGTTTTTATGGATGTCCAGGGAGTTTTAATACCCAAGAAATAAATATTAGGCATCTGGGAGCCATTTTGGGTCGATGTCCCCTAACTCCCCTTAAAGGAAAAAAAATACAGTGATCTGAGAAAAGACATAAATGCACATTTTAAGGACCCCAACCCCCCTGGTAGGTATTATCAGGCAGAATAAATAATTATCACTGGGTTTTTACGGATATTCAGGGCATTTTTTTAACATTTAAAGCAGCTCATTTCATTGCGTGTCACCATTACCTAAAATGAAACATAATGAACCTAATTTTCGTGGTTCTGTTCGGTTTGTTCCAATTTCATCACCATTTTTGTTATTCGTTTCATTATGTAACAAAACGAATAATGAATAACGGAACGATTTTTTTTTCGTTTTGTGCCCATCTCCATTTGTGATAGACCTCATGATGGTATCAGATGAAAATAATTATAGGCAACTATAGACATATAAAGGGAGAAAGAAAGTTAAATGAAAGAGGGAAACAGACACAGAAATGAAGTATTTTTTGTTTCCTGTATGCACTTTCATTTTATTCATATGAATCATTCACGTTTTAGAGGCTCTGTTTCAGGAATCAATGTAATAACACAACCACAAACAAAAAGTCCCTTTGTGTGTGTGTGTGTGTGTGTGTGTGTGTGTGTGTTTTCCTTTTGTTAAAAAGTGAAAGCCAAATTTCCGATTACTGATATTCCCCAATAGTCTTTTCTGCATGAATATCCAGTACATTTTGTTCAGTCCTCAGTGATCCTTTTGTTGGTGTTGTCATTGTTTTTAATATTTCCTTCTGCCTTTTTGGCTCACAATTGTAGTCACTGATATTTTGGCCCTTCCTCAACATTGCTGGGGGGGACTCTTGAGAACATAAAAATCTTGTTGTCAGTGAGCTGTGGAATGGGAATGAACACTTTTGTCTCTTCCCTCCCCAACAATTTGCACTGCCATTAAAATGAAATAAATTATTATTATTATTTTTTTAGCTTTAGTTTTTAGAATCTGAAACACAGCTCCACACTGGGCACCCGTACAGAACTATACTAGTTGCTAAAGGGTGGGGCGGTGGTGACTGAAACAATATATGTACAGGGGTGTTATGGGTTTCTTTTGGGGGTGTGTGTCAGGTGGAGTAAATCCATGCCTTCTAAACCTGTAGTTACTAGTTTATATTTGCCTAGACACTAGGCCATATAGTAGATGGGAGGGGTAAAGATATAAAGGAAAGGATAAAGGCAGCAAGAAAGGGTATGATATAGGCAAAAGAGAGTGGTGGGCAAATGCAAGATGGGGCAGAGAAGAACTGTGAATATTGCCCACTGAAATGGGTAATAACATGAAATGTAATATCTTTGGTTTTTTTAAACAAAAACAGGAATTAGTTAATCATAGAACCGGTATGACCTATGTGCAATTATGCACTAGAGGAGCCTTCATTAGCATGAAATATTCACTTTGTCAGATGTTTTACAGTTAGATCAAGGGTCTCATGAAATTAGGTGAAGATTGTCCATTCTTGATTGATAAGCTCAATGCTGATTTACAAAAGAGATCCCAGGTGTCCAGAGGGACCGTCTTAAAAATAAATGTATATATTGCCCAAAACCCTGTGGGAAGCTGTGGGATCGAAGAAAGGGGCCTTGAATTCTAGAAACCTTCCCCTGCTGGTGGTGTCATCCGCTTTCCATGGACATAACTCTGGCAGCCGTAAGGACCCAAGGCAGTATACCAAAATACGTACAATATACAACTAACAATATTTAAATTTAAATTTAAAACTGCTATACACAAGTATTTGAAAACATATTCCTCTTGTACAATTCAGGATGTTTATCTGAAAGAAGCAGGGACTGCCAACAGAGAGGAAACCCTGTGGTGGTCGGGTGTTTGATTATAAATTAATCACATTTATACTGCACTTTCTATCCAGTAAGCTAAAGGCAGTGCATATTTCTTCTCATATTATGCTCACACAACAACCCTGTGAGGAAGACTTACCACGACACCACAATAGCTTAATTATTAGATGATAGGGATTTCCTAATGTAAAGAGTGAATCAGGAGGTCGTATGTAAGAGGGCTAAATCTGAGCCCCTTTATCTAGAGTTACTCATGTGAATGTGTCTTTGTGTGATTTGGCTCCTATGCACTTGCATGGACGCATGCCAGATTGGTGTGGGGACTGCCAAACTTTAAGAGTCATTCTTTTAACATAACTTTTGCTTTCTTACCTGTCAGAAATACTTCATTGCCTAGGTTGGGAAAACTTTCCAGAATTCCTGTCAAGTTGGAATGGAAATAACAGCTCAGAGCAGCCTCAAAGAAAACCATTTGAAAGATAATCAGTTCAATAATCGAGCCCTACAGCCAGGAGATGTTAAAATGAATGTTCAGTTAAAAGCAATCAATGAAGCAATATTTAAAAATAAAATACAATAAAAGGGGCCAAGGCAAAGAGGGATTAGTATTTGTTTGTGTAATGCAATCATTCCATTTCCAAGATTTCCAGAAAATAATTTCTGGAATGCAGTAATTGGCATGGTACATGTTACCAAATCCCAATTTTTGGTCTGCTATAAATCTTCCAGTTCATATAACGATGCAACTTCTTCTTATCATTAAGGAACTTCTTCTTATTAAGGAGCTCATAAAACATTTGGGAGCCATTTTTGAGACCCAATTATCCACCTTGGGAGAGTCAAGCAAAAGAGTTTTGGTCCAGGAAAAATTAATCTCAGAAAACATCTGTGCTTCTTGTACTCATTGGTCTTACGATCCAGTTTTGCAGTGTAGCTTTATATGTAAATATTTAGGTCACTCTTTTCCTTTCCAAAATAAAAATATGACTTACTGTAAATGAGGTTCTTCTTAACTATGATCAGGCATATTGTATAGAATGCATTAGAGACATAACGAGCTTCAAAAGCACCGAAAATTTGCATAGCTTGCTATTTGGCATACATAAAAGCTGGAGTCATGATATTGTTGCAGAGTTTTGAACCTCTGGTAAAATTCTTTTACTACACTCAGTCTAGAAGTACAGAGATGCACAGAAGAAAAAAGCTACAAGTTCTCCACATAGTCCACTCCTTTCTAGTTAGCTGGCAGTTTAAACCTCAGTAACTCACTCTGAGAAGTTTGTAGGAGACAGAATACTAAAAGGTTAACAGTTACTTAAAATTATAGACTTGTGTCTACTGCTTTCTTTACTGCATGCATATTAGCAACCATCTGAACAGATCAAGAGCTGCTGGGGTCTCTTGAATTTCAAAAGCTAGAAGGAACAATTATTTAGTGCTAGTAGATAGATAATCACCCAGTCCTGAAATACTCTCTCCCCGTCCCTCAAACTACAAATAACTTTGGAGGTTATAAATAAAATTTTAATGGGTAAACATCAAAGGTATTGGGGAGGAAAGACACATGCCGAATTTGAGACAACTAATTTCATATATTTATCTATTACATGCGTTTAACTTTTACTTTAATAAAACAACAGAAGGCTGACGTGATTTATGTCTTATCTGATTTCATTGATGCCCCTATCCAATGCAATCTGTAAATTTCCTTTGTTTCCTTCCACATTAAAATGTCTTCTTTCCTCTTTGACCCAGTCCTAATTCAAGTCAATCTGAATTGGGCCGATTCATCTTAGACTTTGGCATTTGTCCACGGGATGCATCCTTCTATCAATAACTGAGCAGAAACCACTTCAGTGTCATTTGTATTTCCTAATAGTTTTAGAGGCCAGACTTCAATTTTCATGGTAGTTCAAGTCCTTGTTGTGCATAGCTTCGTTAACTCTGTTGCATTTTCCTCATAGTAGGCATTATTATTGAAGGCTAGTCAAGACAAACCTTTTGGCTTATATTTCCAGTTCCAGCCATTTGAATACCAGAGCTAACTTGGTGCCATCTGCTTCTTGATGGGCATACTAGTTTTCAGAGGAATTGGCTTTCAATCATCAAATAAATCTGAGAAGCAGTTTCTTGGCCAGACTGGTGCCAGTCATAAAATGGTAGTGTGAACTGCGCAGGCATGATGCAAGCATATTTGATGGTTCTCCCTTGTGGTGGGATATGGAGAACCACCCATCTCAAATGATTCACAGGACTAGACAGGGAATGGTGGTAGCTTCCCAGCCAGGATTTCTTAACAAACATATAGAAAAGAGACTGAGAGAATGAAGAGGCCAATAGTTGATTGAAGGGAGTTTCCATGTGCCTTGGTGGGGGTGGTAATGTTCAATGTGGTAAGTGGCAAGGCAGTTGAATTTGAAATAGCTTTCAACCTGAGGGCTGCAGATGTTGTATGTTGACTTGTCTGCATGGGTAAAAGAAGGGCCAAGAGCAAAAGCCCTAAGCTGAGCAATGCAGTCAGTGTTGTCCCCATCTCTGACCGTGGTGTGTGTGTGCAAGTGCCCACCTCAAGCCCTCATCCTATGCCACTCCTCAGATGCCTTGATATGTGTCTATATTGGGTGTACAGCCCCATCGGGAGGCTGGTTCATTGGGTGGTTCACCTGGCCAGTTGACACCAAGTATCTTGTCATGAGGCCATCCCTTTTAGACCTTGGGTTAGGTTCAACCTAACACTGGCAGAGTTGTGCTGCGTTACACTGTTGTATTTGCAGTTGACTCAGCCTTCTATCCTTCTGTGGTTGATAAAATGATTACCCAGCTTGCTGGGGGTTGGGCAATGTGTAGCTTGCATAAATAAATTGTAAACCGTCCAGACGGTGCGTTAAACACTATGGGGTGGATTAAACCATAACCCTTTTAGCTTTTTTCCAATATATTGGATACCATCACCATACAGTACATAATCTGAAGCAGGTGAAGACCGATAACATCCATTTAGGATTGGGATTGACTTGCTTAGAATCCATGTAGATGTTCATTCACAGGTCTGTTCCACACCAGTTATGCATTAGAGAGTAATACCAGTTGCAAAGAGGCCATCTGATCTTACACTAGCCCACGTAAAATTTTGCTAAATCCAGACCTAGCCCAGCCCAGGGATTTGGGAAATGATTTAGGAGGACCTCCAATTTAATGTTCTGCTTTTGTGGCTGTGTCCCTGGGGTGGTCCTGGCACAAATTTACCCTCTCCTGGACTTCCCCCACCTCCTCCCTGCTGCCCTGGCTGTTCTTCTAGTAGATCTTAGCCAGTAGAACAGTTCTGCCAGCAGGCTACTCGGTGGACTGATTTCTGAGAACATTGGAAGAAGAGGATTTGGCCAAAAGACAGGCAGTTCTGCCAGCATGAAAGCTTTGTGGCTAATCCCAACCCCCTATAGCCAAGGCATCTTCAACTTGTTTCACTGCAAGTCTGCATGTTTTTTTTTTTAAGGCTTTGGTTTTACTGTACGTTTTAAGTATTCTGTCACAGATTTAATTTCTGAGAAAAAAAATAGGCTCATTGAGTTAGTGGGGATTTGCTGAGTCAACTGCTCTATCTGTTCAATTGACTCAGTGGACCTTCTCTAGCTGTGACTGGACATGAGCCATTGAGTTTCTATTAGAACAATACCAGATAATTTGGAGAAATGGCAAAACTGGATAATTACTGTATGTCTTATTCTTTACCTCTAGAAGGAGCAGATCACTTCAGTTTGCCTGCAAACATTCAGGCAATTTCTAATACTAGTAATTGTAACAAAAAGACATTCCACCAAAAAAGGGGAAGACCTGCAAAATAGGAGACATGATATCTTCTCATTTTTCTCTGGCTGCACCAGCGCTGAGTTCTAGTGCCTTAAAGATGCCAGGCTTCTAGGAATTCAATTTAGACCATTGTTGCTGGAACAGGTCATTTTACACTACAGTGGTACCTTGTATAAAGGAATTAATTCGTTCCAAATGAAATTATGTTAAGCAAATTTTCCTTTATACAAATTCCCATAGGAATGCATTGAAAATGGAGTAATCCCAGTTTTATTTTGTACGGATTCTCCCCATAGGTGATTATGTTAAGCAAATTTCCCCTATCTCCGGAATTTTTTATGTTGTACAGATTTTATGTTATACAAGTTGTTTGTTACACAAGGGTCCACTGTACTTGACAAGGAGTGTTCCATAGCATGTGAAGAATACTTTTATAATCATGTTACAGAGGCGGCAAGACAGTGGCCTTCTCATCAAAGGAGCTCTTGAAAAGACAGATAACAACCTCACTAGCTGCATCCCCCCCCCCCAAGTAATTCAGATGTTCTTATTTAATTTTTGAAGGGATCATGAGATGAAAAATGGTATCTCTTCTTGCACGGAAAGAGCCAGACCTCCGACTGGTTAATTAATCCACAGACTGATTCATATGCCCCCCTTGACAAGAAGTCTTTGAATTGATATAATTCCATTAATTCCAGTTGGCTTTTGTATTTGGTTGGAAAGCTGTACTCAAGTTTCAAAGTGTATCAATGTGAATCGATTCTCATGGTGACAGAAATACTCAGATCCAGAAGAGAGGCTTCTGCAGCATGGGCTGCTATATTATCTACATAAACCTTGGACTCAAGACCACTGTGAGATCCTTGCTGACAATTTAAAATAAGAAATAATATTCAGTGCTTTCTTTTATCTTCTTACTCTTCCTGATGCTCTCAATTGTCTCTTACTTTTCCTGCTTTTTAGGCAAGAAAACTCTTCCATCAAGATATACATATAGTCTCCAATCCCAATTTCACTTTTTCTTTTTAATCTTATTAACTACATGCCACTCCGCCTGTGCTTCTAATGCTTTGCTAACTACTTTAGTGCAGCTTTTTCAGACACTGTCCTCCCCATAGTCTCTCCCCTGTCTTCCACATCCTTGTTCCAGCATCACGAGCCTGTATCACCAAATATATGCTGTCATCAGATTCCATTCAAGGTCCTTCATTAAGGATCCGCAGTGTGACCTTTACTTTCTCCACAGAATATACACTATCTGTTAAAATTCGGCTCCAGAATTCCCCTCTAATATAGGTACTTTTTATGAACATTCTGTAGCATTGCAGAAAAATTTGGCTGATTTTATAATAAAAAGACAAGGAGAGGTCTGATTCATGAATTCACATCTGCAAACATCTGGTTGGTTGGGGAAGACTTGATTTTACAAAACTGTGAGTGCACAACCCTGAAAATGCACAAATATATACAGATGCATCTTACTAGGGGGAAATGGAGTAAATAATTAAAACTACATTGAATTATTTATTTATTATATTTTATACTCCCCGTAGTTATATTCCCAGAGCTGGTTATAAGAAATAATAAAATCACTGAAATGTAAATGTGAACAAAATCCATCATAAATGAAAAGTTCACAAGATCACAAGAGCAGTATAAGGCAATAAGTAAGATTAATTGCAACGGATAGTTTTGGAAAAATATATACCACCACTGAGTAGGCCCTCTCCCTGTTAGAAGGTCCTCACCCCAGATTGCAGAGGAACCTTGAAATAGTACTTTATTGTAAACTAAATTACATATAGGAACATAGGAAGACTTGTAGTCCACCAAATCTTAATCCATGAAGGTTTTGAAAGGCAATCCTATTGAATGGTTAATAGACCTTGAGCTCTACAAAAATTTAGTTGCCACTGAAGGTCAAAATTAACTTTTGCCAATGATTTTAGAGAGAATTAAATCCAGCTAAGTCAGGACCCAACCAACTGGCTGCAACCCAGAGGTACCTGGGTAACGTCAACTGAGTTCACCCAAAGTCTCTCAGAAAACGGATCTGTTAAGGTAAGCAGAGACGGAAATGCAATGAATTAAATCCTTTGTTCCTTCAACAACTCAACATATCTGGCACAACAGCCTACTTTACCGATTACAATAGAAACCTGCCTCTCCTGTTTGAGGTAACTTCCTCCATCTTGGCTCGCCTATCCCTCACTGTGGTTCTGCATGTCAGGAGTAGACAGGAAATTTCTCCCATTCTCACCTTTTACTCCACAGTCCTGCATTGCTGAAAAGCACTGCTGGTCCTTTTGTTTCTGAGAACATATTGGACATGCCAAATTCCAAGAGTCTAAGCCTCACCATAGAGATAAAACCAAGGTCATTTTTAGGCCCACTTCTTCGGTCAGCTTCTTTCTCAATAGCACAGGGTTGGGGTGGGTGGGAAGCAGACTTCCTTCTAAAAAGCATGGCTATTAGAGATGGGCACGAAATGAACAATTTTTCGTTTCCCTTTTGTTTTTTGTTTCGTTATGTAATGAAACGACAAATGAATTTTGTCTCTAAAATGAAACGAAACGAACAGAAACACTGGAAATTTTGTCATGTGTTTCGTTTCCGTTACTGCAATATGAGTGAATTGCTTAAAATGCTAAAAAATCACAAAAAAATCAAAATTAATGGTAACGAAATGGTAACAAATGAACGAAAACAAAAATGAATTTTTTGCAAAAATTCACAAAAAATGGAAAAAAAACTGAAACGGACCCTCCAAACGACAAACGACAAACGAAATGCCATTTTTTGATTCGTGCCCATCTCTAATGGCTCTTCCTGCCTCCTCAAAAAGTGCATTTATGTTTCAGTTGAAAGAGCTTTTGTTTATCTGCCACACCATGCTTTCAGGCTCCCTACGTATGTCACAGGGTAGTGAGGCAAGTAAGGCAGAATTGGATCAGCGGTGATGGGGATGTGTGTAGATTGTTATTCTTTTTTTTATTATTATTAAAGTGCAATTCTTAGAGGAATTAGGGGCAATTGAGAAGTGATGTTAAATGTTAGTCAGGGTGTCATGGGCTTGCCATGGGCTTATAACCAGAACTTGCCAAGTGACTTTTTTGGACTACAACTCCCCACACCCCATAGCCAGCATGACCATATTGGCTGAGATTTCCGGGACATGTAGTTAAAACATGACACAGTCATTTTGCTCCCTGAGGCACAACAGAAAATGGCAGTTGGGATGTATCCTATCCAGCACTTGGCTGGTTCTTTGACAACTTGAGGCAGACCAGTCTTCTAGGGCCCCTCTGTGGGAGTAAGAGTACTATCAATAGTTAACAAAGAGAGGATTTTCATTTAGAAATGGCTGAAAAACTTTGTGAAAGAGGCTCTTTCATTCACTTTTGTGGTTTGTTGATTCTTGAAAAAGAGCCTCTTAACCATGATACAAAAGCAGAATACCCCTTTATTAGACCACTTTAAAAAAATAGAACAATTAATTCAAGCTTTTATGAAATAAAAATCTCTTCTTCAGGCATGCACCACTGGCCAGCACAGAAAAAATATAAAAGGATGTCCAAAAAAATCATGGAAGAAGTTTGTCAGACATCTTCTTAAGGTGAGTTTAAAGGTGGTTACTACTGCGTTTTGGGGTGTGTAGTTGGAAATTTATGCTTAATATCTCAAATAGAGGCAACACATAACTGTGCATAATGTGCAGAATGAATGTTTCATTCAAATGAAAGATGGATTTAAAAGTTTTAAAAATCTCTTTCCTTTGCTTTCTCACTTGTCCTTTCTTTCAAATGGTGTCCATTTGTTAGTAACCAGTCAAATTACCACCACTTAAGGAATACCTTCAGGGAATGGATTGGAGGGATACTGTCACTTTCTCCTTACAAGTGAGCTTAATCATCATCCCTGCCCTCATTGCCAGCCTCTTCTCCTGCCCCTTCAGAGAAGATGTCCCTGCCAACAGCTTCTCCTCCTCCATTTCTCCCCAAGGTGGTCTTGCTTTCTGTGGCATCTCAAGCAGTCACTGCTGCAGGGAGGGACCCACTGGTGAGTTGATGCTTCAGCATGCGTGCAAAACTAGCCAACCAACAAGCCCAAGAGACACAGCTGGCTGGCTAGCTGACCGGCTGCAAGAGTGAAAGGCACAGACCTAGCACCATGTCCTCACCAAACATGGCTGATAATAAACAGCAACAAAAGTTTCAGGACACCAGTGGGTGAAGTGAAACAAAATGATCCAAAGGAACCCATCTCTTTCCTGTTGTATGAAAAGACTAGTGTACAAGGCCAATGGAAATGATAGAAGCATCCTCAGAAGAAAGTGGAACAAAAGCAGACCAAAAGTTATTTATGCACACATGCCCCTACTAATTGACAATGCATGGCCCTTTCATGACATCTAAATCCTATTGGCTAAGGTAGGTATGTCCAAACTTCAGCCCTCCAGATGTTTTGGACCACAACTCCCACATTCCTTTGCCACTGGAAATACAGGCTTGGAATTCTGGGAGTTTGGTCCAAAACATCAGGAGGGCCAAAGTTTGGACATGCCTGGGCTAAGGTAACCACCCTATTCAGCTTAGTGGTAGACCTGACCCTGTAAAAGGAGGATAAGAAGAATATAGATTATGTTGTGTAAAGCTTGAGAAACAGCAATCACCTATAGGGAGATGAATATTGGCCACAACTTTTAACAGTGAGGCTACATGAAATACAACATAAGCCCTTGCTGTAGCTTTAATATAGATTAGATGAACTTTATTCCAGAAAGTTCATACATAGTAGGTCATTGAACAGTGAGTCTAATCTAAATTGAAAGCTGTGGTTTGACAATACTTGACTTAATGTGGTGGTCCAAGCTCTGATCTTTAATTGCAAATATATCTCTCAACGTTCTACAAAACTATAGGGAGAAATAACATTTCGTGATTATGATCTGATCTGGGAGTTGGGGGGGGATCTGAGTTACATTTTTATGTCCTACAATGTTTTTACGTGATATTAGGCAGAATAGTGTACATTAGTGTAGGTTTGTGTGAGGAGGAACAGGAAAAGAACCAGCCAATCAGCTCTGAAACTGTCTCCCTATTCTAGGGACAGAAGCCAAAGAGCTAGCACTAGCCACCAAAACCCTCAGAGAACAGTTGCCATAGATACTGTCATCCCTTGAATCCGAAATGGCTGTGTGTGTCAACGCAATGACACACACAGCCTCATTCCTTGCCGGTTCTTAAGGTGATGTCCCACACAACCCTCACCTTTTGCTCAGTATTTTTGCTTCTAACCTCTGACTTTAGGAAGTCCTTAACTTTTCTTTTTGGAACTGGATTGTGACCTCTATCCTTGAATCTACCTATGTAGGTGTTCTTAGTATTTGCATACCTGTGAGTTATATGATATAGCATCATGACTATTTTTTTAAGTCTAGCTGAACTTCCAGACACCAGCCTCTCCCACCAATTTCTTCTCTGTTTTCTCCACATGATTCTACATTGTTGTGATGCTTCAGGTGATCACTACAATCCTGAATGCCACCTCTCCCATGTTTGCCAAGTCTTTAGTCATCTGATAATCTGAAAATTCAAACAAGAAACATAAATATTGTTTTGCCCAAATAGGAAGTATGCAACAGAGGGTGCAAGCAGACAGCTCCATGGCAATAGTTTCATTCATATCATGTTGTGTTTTCTGGATGCATATCAGAGCTAGATTTCTGGAAGCTGGACTCCCACTTAGATCAGACCTTGACGCTGGAGAGTTGATGGCTGAAGATCTACTCCACACATATAAAGAAGATATGATGAAGTAACTGGGGAGAGGGAGAAGGTGCCTTGCCTTTAATAAAAACTGGACGTCTGTTTCTGTGTAACTGAATGACTTTTGGTGCTTTATAGTACCAAACTAGAATGTATATACAGGGGTTTATTGTTAGCAGCTGCTTCATCTTGCCAAGAGAATACATTATAATTATGGGCCATACTTTTCTAACTGGGGCTAATAGGTTGCTTTGGTTTATTAAAAGTCGATCGTAAGCAGTAGATGTGATGGTCTGGGTCTAGAAAGGCAAAAGGTACGAGGACTGGGCCACATGTGAAAATAGGAGTAGTTGTTGGCAGAAGTATTAGTGGCTTTATAAAAATAGCAGATGTGGAGAGAAAGGGTGCCAAGATGACTAACATAATCTCAGCGGGAAGCTGTTGGCATGTAAATGTTAATGACCCAACAAGGCACCATGAAGGAAGACGTTTGCTAGAAATCAAAAAATGTGGATGAGGTTGTTGAGTGTAACATTCCCTGGGTGATATGTGTGTGTGTGTGTGTGTGTGTGTGTGTGTGTGTGTGTGTGTGTGTGTGTGTGTGTGTGTGAGGAGAGTACCTAATAAATACAGTATGAGCAAGGCAAGCACCACCATGCTTAAGCTTTAAATAAAATGTTTGGCTAAGGAAATTAGAATTTATAAGTCATTAAACTAAAGATCAATCCAGGAGTCAAAGAATTGTGCCAGAGTTTTGAAATAAGTAGAGACAAAGAAAAAAAAAAGCAAGGTAGCAGCACTAGGTTATGATGACAATGACAACTGCAAAATATGTGTAGGAGGGCTCTACATAGGCACAAGACAGCCTGGGTGAATTCTGGAAACAGTTTTATGCATTCTCTGGAAATCGGAGCAAAACACCCATCCCTGCTAATGATTTCAAAAGTGGAATGATTAATAGGTTGATGTCGAGATAGGTTGATTAATCACGCAGTTCTGTCCATCTCTTCATAACGCCAGCCACACAGCACACAATTTTAAGTTATTGAGTGCCTAAGGTTTTTATTTTACACTTAAAACTTCTTTTTTTAATAATGGAAAAAACATAAGGGAGCTTGACAAATATTAGATCAGTCATTGAGTTTTCTAGTTTTTTGCCATTTCTGGTTTAGATGCTTCTGTGCTGCCAAGTGGCTTCTGATTTATGGAAACCATATGAATTAGTGATCTGCAAAAGTTATTATTGTTATCACCAGCCCTGCTCAGGTCTTGAAAATCCGAGGCCACAAGTCAATGCATCTCACATTGGTCTTCCTCTTTCCCTGCTGCCTAAAACTTGTGTCTGTAAAATTATCTTTTCTAGTGAGTCTTATCTTCTCATGAGCTGTCCAAAGTACGATAGCCTCAACATTATCATTTTTGCTTCTAGCAAGAGAGTTCAGGCATAACTCTATCTAGCATCCACGTATTTGTCTTTTGGGTGTTCCATAGCCTCCTCTACCACCATATTGCAAATGAACTGTTCTCTTTCCCCAATCAACTTTCTGCACTATTCAGTTTTTGGATCTATGTCTCCTTCTTCCCCCCCCCCCCCATGAAATATCAATCCCACCCCAAGCTGATGCCAACACATAGCCTTCCAGGATTTTAAGAGCCCTTCTTCTCAGTGCACTGTGGGGCTGTGCAGCTTTTCCACAGTTATACTGGCTGGTTATTTTTACAGGAAGCAGAGTAGGGAAACCAGCTACTCAATAGCCGGAACTATCCACCCACACATCTACCGACAATACAGACTAATTTAGCTAAGGCTAAATTGTAGTCATTTACTTTTTAAAGTGATATGATGCAATGGCAATTATTGTTCCTGCAATATTGGATGTATACTACTAGATCAGAAGAAAAAATTGCCACTTGGCGAAGGTCCCTAGCATTGTATAACTTGCAATTAAAATCACAAGGGTTGGAAGATGGCCAACATCACACTAATTTAGAAGAAGGGGAAGGGGTTCCAGGAAATTGCTGGTACATGAATCTAATTTTGGAAATCAAGGAAGCTTTTGGAGAATGTTCTTGAAACCTAAATATTAAAATTTTAAAGAGCTTGTTTTGCTGAGGGTAAAGACAAAACAATTTCTTGCAAACAAGGCCAGGCCTAGACATTTCAGTTGCTGGCGCTGAAGGCCAAAATGGCTTCCCCAGCCTGTGCAAGTAGAATTAAGTAAAATCTTAATTCAGGAATGCCAACAGCACAGCATCCGCTGCCAAACCTGAGGGCACCTTGGTAACTTCTAAGAAATAGCAATAAGCTACTTTAGAGAGTGTAAGGGTTGTTCTAACACCCCAGCTTCCTTCATCTTCCAGTACATTGGCTCAGTCTGAATATTGACATGCTCAGTCTGCCTGGGTTTTTGGGGAGTCGTTTGAAGATGTCAACAGGCATGTGGACGAGACATGCAATTTCTGGGTTGTTGGTTTTTTCCACTACAACTACCCCAATTCCCCAGGAATTCCCCAGCAGGTGTCTTTGGCCATTAGGTCCCATATAAAATGGCTCCCCAAAATTATAAATCCCACAACATCTTATGCTTCCTTCCTGTGGAGCTTAACAAATCCCTTCCATTCTCTCCCTCTGCAATGGCTGCAGAGAGGAGCATGCTGGGTCTCTGCTATGTGTACTCAATTTCACCTGAGGACTTGGGGGGCTTTTTGGCTACAGGTGCCAGAATTCTGGGTAGGGGAATTGCAATTCCTGATGAACTGTGGCGGCTGTAGCAAACAAAACCCTAAACTCCTGTATCTAAAGAGGAAAGAACATAATGGAGTAGGACAGATCCTTTTATTGATTGGTAAGCCATGCAAGAATAGGGTGCAGAATGGCTGGGATAAGTGCATTCTTCTTATGCCGGAGGGAAGGAAGCACTAGGATCTCCCAAGATTCTGTACCAGGACTAGGATAGTAAGTGGTCTCGGATCAGAAGGACACAGTGAGATAAGCCTCACTGCAGCTGCTGACACCATTTTTCTTCTGGATAGAGAACTCAGGAGAAACTATGAAGAATATTGGAATGATATTTTCAGATTGGCTAAATAAATAAATAAATAAATATAAAATGATATAAAATGATATAAATAAAATAAATATAAAATAATATAAAATAAATAAAAAATGAAATAAATAAAAGTCTTTTATGTGAACCACCCAGAGTTCCCTCTTGGGAAATCAGTGCAGTATACAAATATAATAAATAAATAAATAAATAAATAAATAAATAGACAATAGAATAGAAATATAGCTATTTGTAAAGTGGGAGACTATGCATGTGGGATATAGTTATGAGATATGGTTGCCTAATACAGTGCTTGGCATGGAAAAAATGACCTCATCTGTTGTTTCTACTTAAAACCCTCCATCCTTCCCCTTTAAGAGCTGGCCCATATCTTTCTGTCACAGGGATGGGCATGCAACCTTTTTGGGCGATTGACTGAGATGCAAAATAATTCTTTGCTCTGCCATCACAGATGGATACAAAGAGTTAGTTATTTAGTTAGTTATCTTTATTTATGGTCAAAGACCAAACTAAAGTAAATACAAGTAGCAATAAATATATACATAATGATCAAATATGCATTTGATCAAATATACATATATAAATATGCATCAAATATACAAAGAATTAAAATAGACTACATTGAAGGTAAAGACCTTTTAAGCACCAGCTGGATCACACCAAATTTCACAGTGTGGACAGGCCCAGAGACATATTGGACCAATATATCCTAACTTCTAGACAAGTGTTGGCTAACTTATGACACGGTTGCCAAAGGTGGCACTTTGCGAAAAATGTGTGGGTTTTGAATCGCAATTTGGGCACTCGGTCTCTAAAAGGTTTGCCATCACTGACATAGGCAGTGCATGGGGTCCAAATTGTATGTAATAAATTAGGAAAGAGAGATTACAATGTGGGCAAAACTTTATAGGAGAACACAGTCCTTTGGATTATCAGAACCCTAATTGTATAGTGCTTCATAGGTCTTAACCATTACTTTGAATTGTGCCAGCCTAGGGGGGAAATGCTGACCAATGAAGCTGTTGCAGCAAGGGGATTCCTTCAACGGTGGAACAAGGGGCTTAAGTGGTTAGGGGAACCATCATTAAAAACTTGCGATGAGTGGCGGCTCTTTCCATTACAGCCAAACCCAAGACTGGACAGAACCTATTATGGAAAATAAAATGTTTTCACTTCAAAATAAATGAAATAATACTAGACCTTGATAATCAGTGGAAGCCCAGGGCAGAGAAATGCAGTAGTGTGTGAGTACAATTACATACTTTGCATGCATAACTAATATACAGCCTTGGGCAATCAATGTTCGGAAAAAGCATAAGGAATTTTGACAGCCACTCTCCTAGATCCTAAACAAATGGAACAGAAAGTAATTCCTGGTGGGTTTAATGAGACTTAATCCTAGATAGGTGTATACAGGATTGTACTTTTAAAAGAGGATTGAGTGGTGGACAGCTAGCAGTCAAAATGACTGAGCAAAACACCAGAATGCCAATACTTGGAAACACTATGTATCTGCATTGCATGAGGATAAAAGAGTAACTTTCCAAACTTTTATGGAATACACATTGATGGAGGGATGGAATAGTAGTGTAGGGACATTGCCTTCATGCCTGCTAATGAAGTTCGAAGAAATGCCTGGAAAGAACAAAGTTTGGAAATGGTTAAACTTAATTTGTTGCCTCTCCTTTGTTAAAATCTTCTACAAGATTTCACAGTTGTTATTCTAATTAGTGAATGTAAATGATGTGACTCTTGAAAAATGGTCAGTATTTTTCTATGCTTTATTAGCTTAAAATGACTTTGTTCCATGTCAATGAATAAATTATTATGTCCCCTTGATATTTTAATAAGAATGCATTGAATTTCTATGTTCTCTGCTAACGATCCCCAGCATTGGGACAGACTGCTTCAGCCTAGCACTCTTTTTCTTCTGTACTTGCAACCTCCTGTTTCCAGGACCTGTTCTACATCTGACCAGAATTATTGCAATTCATAGGGGTTTTTTTTATTTGTACTCTCTAGATCTCAACTCATAAATCAATCAATTATAAGTGATCTCCCAAGCAGTCTAGCTGTTTCTTGGCACACTACCTCCAAATATGTATCAGACCTTGGCTCTGAAGAACTCATTTGTTTCCAGACATCCAGATAACCTCTCTGCAGCATTCCCTTTACTGGCAAGATTCAATCTTCTGTCCATGCACTCCGTTTTTTTCCTTGTTAGATCTTGTAGTTGTAATTTCCTTTAGAAGATATGAGGAGCAGGGTCTCGCCAAAAGGAATTCTGTAGAATCACTGAAATCCAAAACGTATATTAAAAAAGACTGCTTAGCCTCCCCCAACCCCCTACCCTGGGGAGAGAAGAAATTGCCAACATCAGTTTGCAGACCTAAAAAGAGATAGGAGCTTGGATGCTAGTCATGGAAGAATGTTAATCTGCACAACCAGGGTGTGCTGCAGGACATACAGTATAGTTGAACTTTCTTCTCCACCATGATAGCTGGCAGGCTGGCCTATTAGTCCCTACTTAACAAATGATACTACTCTTAATTTCCCACCTCACAGTAATTTTTCAGTTTTATATTAACTAGTTTTTTTTTTTTACTCTCAATTTTAGGCTTCATCAGTGTGTGTTTTGGTTTATTTGCCTTTATCTGATTTATGTTATGCTGGTTTTTGTTTAGTTTGTTTACTTAAAGTTTATGATGTATAATTTGCACATTTTTTTAAATGTTGTAAACCACCTAGAGTAGCCTTTGGGCTAGATCAGTGGTGTCCAAACTTCGGCTCTCCAGATGTTTTGGACCACAACTCCCACATTCCTTTGTCATTGACAATACAGGTTTGGAATTCTTGGAGTTGTGGTCCAAAACATCTGGAGGGCCGAAGTTTGAACAGCCCTGGGCTAGATGCTCATGGTATAAAAATCAAATAAATAAAAATAAATAAATAAATCCCTTCCCATTTCAGGAAGTATTGAGAACAAAATTCCATTTCAAATGGAAGTGACACTCTTCTGTGATCTCAAAAATACTTCACTAAATCTCCTAATTTATTATATGGGTTTTTTTTTTTGGGAAAAAAGTCCTGCTGAGTCTTGATAATGTTTGCCCATAATCACAGAGCTCATTATGACAGTGCCATCTATAGCATTAATGTGCTTGCCCCCGGCCATTTCACAGGCTATTGACAAACACTGCTTCTGATTTTCCTCTATCACTGCCACCGACTAGCTTAGCTAGTAAATTAAAGCCTCCAAGCTGTATTTAAGTTGAATAAAAATAAAATAAGTTACAACGTTGAATCAAAATCATTATCGGTAACATGTTGAAGTATAAACAAATGAAAAATATTGCTCAAACCCACTCAAGATTGATCGATAATAAAGTTGAATAAATGCACAGGCTGTTCCTAAGTTTACTAACTCTAAACACTTAATTTTCTTCAGAGACACTCTAAAAATCCAATCTCTTCTTCAGTAACTGTAGGTCTTTCTGTAGCCCTTACCTAGCCCTATCTGACCCTATCTCCTTATCTGTCTTTTAGCACTTTTTCCAAGTGCAGGTCTTTCTGTCATACCCTATCTGACTAAAACAATGCTGAACAGTGCCTTAAATCCTCTCAGGCCACTCCCCAGACTCTCTCATTGATTTATAAACCCACTAATCAGCACGGACATCTTTCATGCAGTCTGCTTCATATACGTAAATGCCTGTCATTTTCTGTCATCTGAAAAATACTTCACTGAATCTCCTAATTTATTATATGAATTTTTTTTTTTTGAAAAAGATCCTGCTGAGTTATGGGCTTGGCAATGTTTGCCCTTAATCCAGGCGTGTCCAAACTTTGGCCCTCCTTATGTTTTGGACCACAACTCCCAGAATTCCAAGCCTGTATTTCCAATGGCAAAGGACTGTGGGAGTTGTGGCCCAAAACATCTGGAGGGCCGAAGTTTGGACATGCCTGCCTTAATCACAGAGCTCATTATGACAGTGCTGTCCATCATAATGCCTGTGCTATTTTCCAGTTCTCATATACATAACTCAAAAATTAATGATAAGAACTTTAAACTGGTCAACAGACAGTTAAAATAAAAATCATGTTAAGATAACACATGCAGATCTAGATAATATACACATATAACCTCTCTTACATTTTCCAGTAGGAGACTTGATTTATTAAACCTCCTGTGCATTTGAATGAGACATGATTCTTTTCCTGGAATCACATTTCGCTTTAGAAACCATACCAAACTAGATGTTCAGTGTAGGTTTTTGGTGACATTGCCTCCTAAAGAGTTGTAAACAATGTTTTCCAAGTTTCAACTGAGTGCTTGTGCAAGGTTGTTCATAACTGCTCCTTGAAAATAAGCCAGCAAGTAAAATGGCTGAGACAAAAACTGTTTCATGAGAGCTATTGCTGTTTAGCTTGGGGGTGGTGGTGCCATTTTCCATCCCAAATGGCTTGAGATTTTTTTAAAAATGCCCCAATACAATGCCCCTTCCCAAAGCATCTCAGTGGTTAAGTCCAGTTTTTGATTTGCTGTTGTTTCTGAATAAAAAGTCCACTTTTTAACTTGGTTGTTTCTTAATGTAGCTTCTGGATGGTACCAGAGCATATGGGAAAGGGAGAAGGGAAAACTAAATCTCTTTCTGATGTTGTTCTGCAACATGATGATGATGATGATGATGATGATGATGATGATGATGATTTGTTTGAAGCTGCTGCTTCTATGTGGAAGAAATCTCCACTGGCACCAGTAGAAGCTTCCCTTCCAGTGCATGTAGACGCTAAAAAGGATAAGTTGTTGCATTTAATATCCATGTCTAGCTTAGTCCTTGCTCAGAGTGTTATGCAATTTGACTTTTAAAACAGACCAGAATATTCTAAAGAACTAGATATAGAACAAAGGTTCTTGGAAACAACAGGCATTTTTGTTCACAGAACAGAAAAATGGTGTTCAAATGAATATGGACTTTAGCACAGGCAACAAAAAATATGGGTCATTATGCTTAACTGTCAACCCTGAATTTGCATTTGGTCTTCTGTTTTGTGGAAAGATGTAGAATACAGAAACAGGGTTTATGCACCAGACTAAGTAGCCTGCAGAACAGCGGTTTCCAATTGTTGGTCCTTCACTTGTTCGGACTTTGAGTGCCAGAATCCCTGATGACAGTTTATGCTGGTTGAAACTTCTAGGCAATTAAATCAGGAACATTTGTAAGGCCAAAAGTTGAAAGCTACTGCTTTGGAAGCGGACCTGCACTCTGCTGAAACAATAGCTCTCCTTTTCAAAGCAGTTTTCAGGGTGCTGCCCAAGGTTCTGAAAGTGTCCATCATATTTTCCATAACTGTGTCCTACTTGGCCTGGCAATTTTTTCCATAAATACTCAATAGGAATCTAGACTAACCAGTAATTGACTTTGATCTAGCTGGCTTTTTCCAGCTGACCTTAGACTCCAGACAGGGCATTATCCTGAGCCCAGAAGTACCTCTGGAGACAAGGATTCTTGACAGGATAGCATCAAGCACTGAAAATGAATTTCCTCAGTGTGTGATATACAGGTCAGTGGACTTTTTT
>JAHTLZ010000330.1:39610077-39650051 GCA_023846285.1 Phrynocephalus versicolor
GCCAAAGCATATAGTCATAGAAATCCACTTCTTCAAGGACTATTTCTTCCAGTGGCATAAAATGTGAAAGCATGTTACAAATAGAAACATATTTGTCCTATGGATGATCTCTGGGATGTAGAGTATGTCATTTCATTTGTATGTTTCATTTGAGAGTCACACCTGACACTTAAGGTTGCATTGCTGGGGAGGAAACATCAGAATGAGGGAAGAATTCCCCTGAACATTGATTGTGATTTGGGGCACTCGGGCAAAATAAGTAACGTAAAACTTGGACCTATCAATCCTAAAGAAACCATGGAAGTCTGAAACTAGTCCACCTTCCCAGTGTTTCTCTGCTCTTGACCATAGGGAAAGAGATTCCTCTTTCCAGATGGTTAAGAAATCAAATCTCCCTTTCATCCTTTCCCCCCATTCTTCTGTTTGTAACTGAAGATCAACTATAAGTAAAGTTTCTTTTCTTTTCTTTGTAGAGTGCTCCCCCCCCCTTTTAAATACAAAAGACTGGTGGGAACAAAAGAGCTGGTTAGAAGCTGTTTTGGTTTTTTGCTCTTCTATATTTCTCATGTGCTGTAGGAGTTGCTTTTGCATTTTTGTGCTCTGCAAATTACAGAATGGGATTCTCAAACATACATAACAGTGTAACAAAAGGCTGTCTCACTCCTTAAAGCACTCTACCCTGGAAGCAGGGAGCAGCACATGGCTCTTTGCAGAGATGCTCAACAGAACTTCTTCAAATGCAGCATTACATAGTCACCTGGGCATTTGAGGAAGTATGGCCAGGCTGAAAACCTGTCCTGTATTTGAAGAGCACCATGTTCTGTGTAATTTCTCCTCCATACGAATGTCTGCTCTGTTCCCTGCTCCCATCAACATTTTTCATTAGTCACTCCTTCCTCACTGAACAAGGAAGGAAGGAAGGAAGGAAGGAAGGAAGGAAGGAACCCACATCAAAAATTATGAGAAATTGCCCTTACAACAAGGTGGCTGTGTTTGTAGGTTTCAGCTGTGGCACTTTCAAGTCCAGTGGGTGTATTTCAGCTTTTAGGGGTTATAATTTGCTTTCTCAGACACAGGACCTCTTTCTGTCTTCAGATTCCTTTTATGAACTGTAATTCATTGCTGAAGATTAATATTGCTAATGTTTAAGCAGGAAATTGTACATATTAGGCATTACTTGGGTACAGAACAAGTCCATTGTGAGCCAATGACTTGAGGCAAGGAGATCCAGTACTCTTTTGCCCACTGGTCCTTCTCTGGGTCACGAAGGGCCAGTGTGATGTAGTTATAAATCCAGTCATTTATGCCTAAGGGGATTGAGCTGCCTTAAAAATGAAGCTGCCAAACAGTCTCCAGTTTCCCTCCCAAATTTGGTGACATGAATGTATGGTTGTTTAGTTGCTAGCAAACAATCTCTGTCTACCTCTGTAGCTGCAGAACTGGAATGAAGAATGGCTGCCAGAGGAACTAACTTTTAAAATCATCTCATGACAGTCCAAACCTTTTTAAATGCATGCCTTAATCAGGTAGAAAGAGTAGAATGGAGGCTCTGTCTTATTGGTACCTGGTGCATGTGAGTGAAGAGAGGATGCAAAAGCAACTTTTTTGAGTAACGAATTCCAAAATCTCCCCAGTTGTGGGAATTGTAGTCAACTAGGTGTTTATACATGACACCTAAACTCTGGGGCAAATGGCTCCCAGCTCTGGAGCTTAAAAATGTTTCCCCACCAGCTCCGGAGTTTACAGGAAATTAAGTGCGACCCCGCCCACCTAAGCGTGACCCAGCGCACTTTTCAGGTACCTGCTCTTGGGAGGTAAAAAATCCTTGATGCGGATGTGCCGGGCCCTCCTCGCTTCTTTTTGTTGTTGTTTTTTGCCTCCCGCCCCTTTAAGAGAAGGAATCAGGAAGTGACGGGGCTCGGAGCAGCTTCCACCGGCACCGGGAGGTAAGCCTTTATTCTTTTGTCCCTTTTTCCCT
Organism: Phrynocephalus versicolor; assembly: GCA_023846285.1. Taxonomy (NCBI): domain Eukaryota; kingdom Metazoa; phylum Chordata; class Lepidosauria; order Squamata; family Agamidae; genus Phrynocephalus; species Phrynocephalus versicolor. The sequence continues at coordinate 39,612,056 of JAHTLZ010000330.1, forward strand.
CCCTCCCCTCACGCAGACAGGAGCAAGGAAGTGCGGAGGGGTGGGGATTGAGGAACAGCAACGAACCCCCAAGATCTCTGGTCCGAATTTAAGGGGCCAGCGGATCTTAGGGGTCATGTGAAAAGGCCCTAAAACAATTGTTGAGCCTTCCAGAGCCTGTCAAGCAGCCAATAAAACCACTCCTCTCCAAATTAAAAACAAAAAACTCTCTGGATTCTGGCCTCAGCTGAGTGTCAAAGAAGACAGGAAGCTGTGGGGAGATAAGTCATGGTAGATGGGACAACTCAAGAGTCATGAAATCTGCCAATGGCTTGGATCCATCACAAGCACCAATCAATTCACCTGGTACTTTGCAGTCCAATCAAGGCTTTCCAAATGGAAAGGGGGGGGGAACCATGCATTATTCTTTTATTCATTTTAACTGAGAAAAAATGCCAGCCATTTCCGTCACAAAAGGCAGACTGAAACATTTTCTTATCTTATACCCTACCAAGTTTATCAACATTTCTTGGAATTTTTTTTTTGTTCTCCTTCAGCATTTGGAAGTGGCTTTCTAGGATTCAGTGGTCAAAAAATGAAAGACAAAAATCTATTCCAAATTAGGCCAACAATTATAAAGGAAAGGCAGCGTGTTTACAACACCAAGGAACAGGGTAGGCTAGGTAGCAATAGTAGTTTAGCCCAAAAAAGAAAGAAAAAAAAGAAAAAAATGGAATTTGGGGTGAAGAACAACCCACAGCAGCAAGAACGCTTACCTCTGGTGTGCAGACATCCCCCAGGCTGACACCCAAGGAAAATCCCAGCTGCCGTACCTTTCAAGATCTGACACACTGTTTGGGGATTCCAGGCACAAGTGAGTCTTGAAGCTGGTGCCATGCCATCCCTGCTTGGCAATTCACAGGAGCAAAGGCAACAAAAACCAAAATAACAGTTCACAGTGTGCAATCAACGATGCCCATTTGCAAGAGGTGGATGGGACGAGGGTACCTGCCTTTCATCAGATCATTTCCTGGACTTCTGGTGCTGACTTCTCTAAGTTTTTCAGAAAAGGAACAGGAAATTCACGTCTAGACAGGGGATAAGGGGCATAGCCCAGTTGAGCTGTCCCAGCTTAAGGCTGAAAGCCCATTGCTCACCAGCTGCAGCAGAACACACACTCTGCAGGCAGGAAATCCTGGCCATGGCACCTTATATCTTCTGCTGAAGGATGTCACCTTGTACATTAAAGACCTCTTTCTGTCTGGCTTCAGTGACAGGCTGTCATCGCTGGAGCAAGCAATCATGGGATCAGATCAAATTTATTTCTAAAAGTTCTACCCCACTGACTGCAGGCCAAAGACATCCACAGAGACCAAAGTGTAACATAATAATGATTTTAAAAACTAACAAACTCAAAATAAGGTTTTTTTATACTCAATAGGAATGTGTAAAAGTTACCTGTCAGCCAAGGTAATATACAATAGCCTCTCTGGCTTAAACATTGCCATGTTTGGCTGGATGTATGGAAGCCGGTTCCTTACAGAGCAGAGCCAGAGGTGCCATTTTAAGCAAAGTGCTACAGCAGCTTCGGACAACCCAGTTTGGGTGTCACAAAAGGGTGGCTTTTGTTGTTATTTATTCAGCATAATTGCATTAATATACTGATAGGGTTAGGGAGAGGTGCTTACAGGATTTCGCCCAAAGAACTCAAGTGGGTTTTTGGCACTTGACTTGGCCAAACAGAAAGAGCACTATTTGCTGCCTGGCTAAGGAGGCACAACGGACCACAGTCTGTCACTGAGCCATGACGTCTATCTCTTCCTAATGCTTGCATACCCCTTTCCTCCAGTGACTTCAAAGCAAGGTACATAGTTTCCTTCTTCCTCTCATTATCCTCAGTAGCTCCTCACTATATATGGTATAGATATGGTATATGGGTGGTATAGAAGTCTAGTAGAATAAATAAATAAATATAATCAGTACAGTCCTGTGAAATTAGTCTGGATGAGATTAAGCAACTGGCTTAAGGTCACTGGGTGAGAGCCGTTCCTTGGTGGCCGAGCTGGTCTGAACCATTTTATTGTCTGAGATCCAATAGAACAGCAGACGATGACCACCAGCAGCACCAGCAGCACCACCACCACCACAGGGACTATCCACGTAGCCTGATCTAGTCTATGGTAGTTTCATATATGAGAAAATATATACCCTAAACAAAATGAAGAGCATATCCATAGAGCCTTGGCTAGTTGACAGCAGATGATGGAAGCTACAATCCATAAATATCAAGAAATGTACATTGGCACAGTCCTGTTCTCCGCCTTTGTTAGTCAGATGTCTTCTGGAATTTTTGATCTCTGGTTCTACCATGAATTATGGATGTTGGGATAATTCAAAGTTCACACCCATCTCCCAATGGATTTAAAAGAAAGCAAAGCAAAATTGTAATATGATGTGATGTTTAAATGTATTTATTTGGATTGGGGGGAAAACTGGAAACTTTCTTCGCTATTGGTTTTTGAAAGGTTTCTTTGTTTTATACATGTTGAGGCACTGATTAATAAAATTCCGAAAGCATTAGCAAAATTGAGTAAACTCCAATCTTTTTATGATTTTATGTGTGAAAATGAAAGTAATAAAAATATCCCAGCAGCTCTGTTAAATTGTATGCCTCACAGCCTGCTTCTTGATAGTTCTACCAGATGTTTTCTAATGCTAGACACAAGAACATTTGCTCTCACCTACCCTACCCCCGGCCAGCCTCAGGAGAAAAGAAAGAAGCCTTGGCTGAAATTCAGAATCACTGCAGCTTGTGATTCTTTCACTCAGGCACACCATAGCAGTTGGGGAGAAATCTGGATTATGCACATACAAGCCTGTCTCTGTTTTCTTTGTTGACAAAGAAAATTATTGTTCTCAGCCAGATCTTCTCCGTGTTTACTGCAGGAAGGATGAGTCATTTTTGGAACTTACTTCCAAATAAGTGCGAACAGGACTACTTTTAAAAGCCGTTAAGGACATCTATATTTATTTCATTTATCTACTCTGACAAGACTGGCCCAGTTGTTGTTCTAATAGGACAATTGTCCCAAACATCTGTTTTGTGGTACAGCTTTTCCATTTCCTTTTTTTTTTTAAAAAAACTACACTTTGGAAACTGAAAACAAGCAAAACAACAAAACAAAAACAAAATGTGTCTAAATTTTACTGCTGTTCTTCAGATTAGCAAATGTTTTATAGCTGCTATATATGCTAAAAGAGCAATTGTACAAACATGGCAGAGTGTGGCATGCAGATCATTAAATTACATATATAGTTTAGTAGTATAGTAGTACCTTGGGTTACAAGCATAATTCATTCCGAAAACATGCTTGCAAATGCAAATATTCATAAATAAATAAAAAAAATCCCATAAAAAGTGATTAAAATGTACCTAATTCATTCGATGGCCTCATGCCCCATTGCCATGGCCTCTGCCTTCACTGTCTCTCCCTCACCACTGGTCTCATGGAGAGGGCCAGAGGCAGGTGGAGGACCTGCTGGTGGTTGCAGCAGGTGCTCTAGTGCTCATTTTGTAAGACAGAGGTCATTTACCAGAACAAAAATGTTCCAATTTTTTTTTCTTATCTTGCTAAACTCTCATGGACCGGGATACTCATACACCAAGATATTACTGTACATCAAAATAATTGAAGCCAACAGGAAAAGATCTCTGGACAGGTAGACTGTTTCTATAAACTCACTTTTGAAAACTTAACCAATTAGCAAAGAACTGAAACTGGATAAATATATTTACCTTTTTATGATTAATATAATATTTATATTAGTGTTTTAAGATAAGGAGGAGATGTAGATTTGTTTTAACTTTTTTTGGGGGGGATGGATGGACTTAGAAAACAAACACCCTTTTGATGATTACACATTTTCCTTTCTCAATCATGGCATGCAGATGGCCATCTCTGCCTCTATTGAATCAGTGGCGGTGACTTTAAGAGCAAAACAGCAACTACTTGAATCAGCAGACAGCCATGTCAGTTTCATCTGTTGCCAAGTCCTCAAGAGACATTCCAAGAAAAGCCTTACATTGTAATGTTCTGGAAAGTCTCATTACACAAATCAAGAATTAATATCATTTCATTGTTAGACCTGATTCATACAACCAGGAAAAGCTCTATAACTCAGCAGGGTATATGATGTTTAAAGAGAAGAATGTAGCCAATTCTGCCCATAACCAGTGATACGCACACTACTGGACACCTTCAGAACAATCTTGTAAACCAGCGATTCTCAACCTTTTTAAAGCTGCTGCCCCCCATATGGAGCAGAAAATTTTTTAATGCCCCCCTTTGTGAAAATCCTGTAATTTAGGGTATGGGGAAGGGGGGTACTGAATTATAAAAGGCAAAATATTAAGTAATTTTTAAGTAATTACCAAATTGGTTTGATTTAACTTTTGTCCTGGAAGGTAAAAATACGTTTATTTCAAAATGCTGTAAATACATATATTTATTTTTATACTCTGTTTTGTTTTTCTTTGTTTATTTTATTTTATTTTGCAAAGTTTTTTTATGTTTAAACATTCTTTATTCTTAATTAGATAATTAAAAAAGAACAGCAAAAATAATTACACTAAAAGTGTAATATCAATGAAACATACTTGATTATGTCAGTGGGATGGTTATCCTTGATGGTTCAGAGCCAGTTTCTGAACATTTGGTTCAATATTGTTAGACAGATGAAGGCACAAGTCCCTTCTTTCCACGATTTGGAGTCAACTTCTCTTTTTTGTAATTAGATAAATCACAGCACTGAATCCTCGCTCGACAAGGTAGAAGGAAGGCAAGGCAATTTTAAAAATTTGACAATCGTCCACAGTCCTGGGTAGAGGCAACTGATAGCAACAAAATTCTGTGAGACGATTACCATTCTGGAAGCTGGCTTTCAAAGTTTCATGAGTTGAACGTTTGACCAATTCCTCCTGAATCTGAACCTCTGCTGTCTCAATATTCATAAAAGGGTTCTTCACCCATTGAGGGCCTTCGAGGGACAAAATATGCTTAAAACACAAAGAAAACTCAAGGTGTTGACAGTAAACTTGTGTTTCATTGAAGGAGGTTTCACTGCTCTTGTGCAGATCTGACAAGAATGGAAACTGGCTGAACTCGTTGCAACCAAATTTCTGCTTCCACAAAGTGAGGTTTTTTTTTAGGAAGGCAGAAATAACAGATTTTCATGTGATCAAATTGAGCTCTTTGCCTTGAAGCTGCAAATTAATTCCATTGAATTTTGTGAATAAATCGGTCATGTAAGCAACATCAATCTTAAACTGTAGCAATCTGTCTCTCAGAGCTACATTTTTCTCTTCGAGGAACTCAAATACAGAGTCGAAAAGATTCCAGAACCTATTGAGGCAGGCACCTTTGGAGAGCCAGCAAACTTTGGTGTGTAGAAGCAAGTGATTGAATTCTTCATCATTGTCCTTACACAGCTGCCCAAATAATCAATCGTTGAGAGCATTACTGAGAATTTTGTTTACAGAACAGATGACATATTTTAACGACTGATGCAAACGGTCACTGAGTTTTTTTTTAACAACTAAATGCTGTCTATGAATCATGCAATGAACAGCTAAAATACCTGGTACCACTTTCTTCAAAAGGGTGATGAACCCACGATGACGACCAACAGACATAATGTTTACAAGAGGAATATTTTTCTCTATAAAATAATCTTTGACAGTATTAAAAATAGATGCACCTGTAGTATCTGCAATCAAACTTCTCATACAAAGCATCTCTTGAATAATTTTTCCTTCCTTCACAAACCAGATCTAAGCTAACAGAAAAGCCTCATTAGTACTTGGCAAGGTTGATTCATCAACCTGAAGAGAAAATTCGGTGGGTATCAAAAGTTTGCATAAGGAAGCGTCAACATCTTCAGCAATAATAGTGGATTTTCTTCCTTGTTGAAATATATTCAGACTTACCAGTAATTTTTTTTCATGGACAATCACGTCTACATATTTTTTTGTTTTAAACAGCAATATGAAGATCTTGCTTACAAAAAGAGTGCCACAGTTGGGGAAATCCCATTGAAGTCCTAATACAATGGCAGCCATAAGTCATAATGACACACATTGCAGTAGAAAGGCTCATGTAACATTTACAACACTGTTCTACATACGTAGCCCAACACTTCAATCTCTAACAAGTAAATCTGGAAACAAGAGCCATTTATTTCAGTGTATCATGCCCAGTCAAACATTCTGTTAGGCTTTTAGCCAAAGGACAGGCTGGTGACAAATTTGAAAGGGCTGCTTATGTCCACTGTAGAAATATGGAAAATACCCATGTCTTCAAGAGAGCTCTAAGCACAACCATAAATAATGCTAAATTTGTAATATGAAAAAATGCATTGTATTTTTTTACACATAAACAAGCCCTAGCAGGGACCCCAGTTGGGATCAGAACAACCTTCATGGATGTTTGAAGCAGGTAAGAAATTCTTCATTTGTACTGACAGAGGTTAAGGGGTAAATGCTTGGAAATAAAAAAACCTGGGTGGAAGGGTTTAAACCTCCTCTTCTCGTGCATTGTAGTCCTGGTCCAAATTGGGATCAGTAAACTTTCTTTAAAACTCAGTAGAATTATACCCTAAGGCTCCACCCAGTGCCTAGAAAGAAGCTAAGCATGCAACAACTAACCAGGTATTCACACCATTCACGGAAAGTGGTGTGTGAAGGACTGCATATTAAAGCCAGATGTTCAAAACACCCTGAGTAAAGTTACTTTTTAAAAAAGCAGTGTGGCTACGATGACTTGAAGGATTCTGGGAACTATAATTTTCTGTTTTAACATGCAGGCTCTGTGCTCCAAAGGCAAATGATAAACTTCAGACATTTTCCTGCCCTTCCAGTTTTGCTTTCATGATCCTAAATGCTATAATTTTTATGATCTGGGCAAGGCTTAGAAGAAAAGTCATATGGTTCTGAAACAGAAGGATCCTGAACTTGATTTTGGAGAAGTTTCCAGTTTCATCATATGCTGATTTATGTCATCTTACTTTTGATTTTGGAAAGTATAATCAACTTTCTTCTTCTTCTTCTTCTTCTTCTTCTCCACCACCACCACCACCACCTACCAGTTCTTCGGTCAAAATTCTGAAGGTACTCAGTTACCAGACATTAAATCCCCTACTGAACTTCTTGCATTTGATGCCTCCTGGACAACCAGGAAGGTAACATTTAAAGTTTTAATAGGGTTAGAGCTAATTCAAGAGTCTATGGCCATCTGCTTGCATCTTTTATTTATGAGTGCCTTTTTTTTTTTAGTTGGTTTAGCAAATTATACATGAGAGAATTCTCTGAGATTTTTGGCAGCTTGGCAATGCATTTGTAAAAGAGCAGAGCTGTTGCCAACTTCATAGGTCAACTCTCCCCTATTCCCCTCCCCAGTCTGCCATGACACCTTTGGGAGAGCTTGTCAAATAGTTGCATGTTGGAGCTTTTCCTTTGGAATGCACTTTATCACACACCTTTTCTGTGCCAAGACTTTTTATGGACTCTAGTAAGAATAACTTGCCATATGCTAACATGGTTACTTGTTAAATTGCTTTTAAAAGTGAGGGCATATTTCAAGCAGCACAATATAAGTGACTAAAGAAATCCACAGCACCTTGAGAAAAACACCACTTGAGGTGCATTTGTTCCCTCTTATAATTCCTTTTGCCTCCCCCTCTTCTCTTTGGTTCATTTAGCAAATAACCTCAAAAATCTGAGTTAAAATAATTGCAGATTATTAAAATTTGTTACAGGAGATTAATGTTAAAAATGAAGTTTTAGGATAGCCCAGCTTTGTGGTCAGTATCAGTACTGATGGAATAATGAAGTCCCCGCCCAACTGAAAGAAAATGGAGTTATTTTACAGTACACCTCATTTATAGATAGCATTATAATTTATGGAAATGAAATGGATTTTTAGAATGAAATGAATAATTTTACATATCTTCGTTTTGCCTAGACATGTAACATTTCCCAGAAAAAAAATGTGTGTGTGTGTGTGTGAATGAATTCCCCACTCCCATTTCCCCCAAAGATTTTATCCATGGTTTCAAAACGTCTTGAAATTTTGCATCTCTCATTTTGTCCATTATCCAGTTCAAGGCTGACCCTGCCACTAGACGGGCTGAGGTGGCTGCCTCAAGGGGCAGAATGAAAAGGCAGAAAATGGTTAGTTAGTTATTCAAACTGAGGTTCCCTCCCCTGCCCGCAAGAGACCGAGGGGGGGAAAAGGGATTGTCTATCTCAGGTGCCAGAACTAAAGGGCACCTAAAGGGCTTCAGGTATTGTTGTATCTAGATTTAGATAGGCAGGGTGCAAATTTGCTCTTCCTCCTGAGACAAGAAGTCTTGTGTCAGGCTTGCACCAATTAAAGTTAACACATAGCTCCATCTTTTAAATGATGTAATCCACCTTGGGACAAAAGGTAGGACAAAAGTATTATAAATAAATAAATAAATAAATAAATAAATAAATAAATAAATAAATAAATAATCTGAACATTCAAGAAAGCAAAGTACTGCTGAAGTTTGTAGTCTGCATGCCCTCTAAAATAAATAAAGTACTCTCAAATAAATACTGGCAAACATTTGTAGAAATACCTAGTGTTTAAATACAGAAACAATATGAGATACATTCTACCCCCTTTATCAGTTTCTTTGGATAATTCATTGCCTTTTGATGTTCTGCTCAACTACTTGTTGAATCTCCAAATAGCAGGATTTGTTGCATTAGATCCTGTTCCTAGAACAAGTCTTATTTTCTGCCCAGTCATCAATTTCATGGATTCCATGAGCTGCTGCTGCTGCTGCTGAAATTTTCTACACAGCTGTTCAAAATTTATCTTCCCACATGCATTTTCAGAGTTAGGAGATGCTGATTTTTGACCTCTTATTTCTCGGAATCCTCCATCAGTGTGGCCAGAGATACTCAAAGAGTTCTAGGTAGCTGTCATTATCATTGTAGTAGTAGCAGCAGCAGCAGCAGCAGCAGCAGCAGCAGTAGTAGTAGTAGTAGTAGTAAGTTAATGAAGTTTTCTCCTCTAGTTTGCATAAAATTCATACTCTTTGAATTCCCTGTTCTCTCTGAAGTATTATTTTACATTGACCTTGAGGAATATAACCTACATTTCTGCTAGCACCCAGAACACAGCTCTGCTTTAGGACATGTTATATGCAGTGCCTTGTTCTTTCGCTAGCACACCACCAACTCTTGTCTTTTTTCATTAATGAGAGGCATTTGGAGGGCAACACCTGGGGCATATCCGAAAACATAGTAACTGAAGTGTTTAAAATCAGATTGCATACTAATAACCAGATGCTGATTTAATAATATTTTATTAAGGGTCTAAAACTAAAGCACACAGGAGGTGAAATATAGCAAGCAGAAGTAGATTGGAGTTAAGAAATTTTGCTGAGGAAATTCAGCTGATAGCTGAAGACATTTTAGTGGTGACTATGAGCCATTTGGGGCCTGTGCTTACTAGGGTCAGATCTGTACATTTCAGCACACAGCACCCAAATGACCTTGATTGACTTTTCTTTCAGTGTCATGATTAATCTTATTTTGTAACATCATTGTAACAAGGGAGGAGGTAGAGAGGACCCCTGACTTCTCTCTGCCTGAATAAAAGGCACACAGATCAGGGCCAAATTGTCCTATCCCCTTTAGCAATTATCCAAATTTCGGCCAGCTTATGATAGTATTTGTGCCTTTCCAGTTTTTCACGAAGACCCAATTAGTACAAAGACCAGGACATAGACTGAATGATCAAGGTTGGAGAGAGAGCTACCTCCAGCAGCATGCAGAACTGGACAGTCAGTTTTATTTTGCCTTTTCTTTTCTCCAGGAGAATGTCCCTATCAGCTTCCAAAGGCAACAGCTTGCTAAGAGAAGAGCCATGAGCAACTGCCTTTCAGAAGCCAGTAGTTAAGGCATCTCCTGTTCTGGAGAACTGCTGTCCTTTCTCCATCCAGGTTGTGCCCCTCTTGTGTCATTGTCAAACAACCTTGGAAAGATGGTAGACCTAAGATAAGGGCCACCCCAAGAGACCTTAAGAGCCAAGAAGATTCACTCAGGGTGTTACAATCCTTCAAGTACTCTGGACTCAAGGCTTATTGAAAGACTAGCCACTATCTATCTTGTTCGAGGATCTCCAGTAGCAGGACTGGGTTTGTCTGGAGCTGGCCTGCTGTCCAGGCCAAGATGGCGGGCGGCAGCAGCTACTCTGTTTGTCTGCGCCTTAGCGCTCTTAAAGTTTTTTATCTAGCGCTGCCATGCTTTTTATTTTAATTTTTATTTTGACATGCGGGCTCTCTGGTGCCATAGGGGGTTTAGGGGGGCTTTAGAGGGGTTTGTTTGGAGCGGTTGGGGGCTCGGATTTGGCGGAACCCCCCCTTTTTGTCCATCTCGGAGACGCTGGAGACGCTGGAGACGCTGCCTCCTTTCGCCATTGAGATTTTTGCCCGGGTCGCCGTCGTGGAGGCACTTCATCTTGTCCCCTGGCTTGTGGGTAACTGTCTGGGCGACCCTCCCCCCCTCCCCCTTGTCCCCCCCTCTCATTTCCATCGGTTTTTAGGGGGGGGCTGCTGTGCTGTTGCGGCTTGCCGGAGCTGCTCCCACCGGGGCGGTTTTTTTCACCGCTCTTTTGCCGCTCGGTGGGGGGCTGGGGATGGTTATTCCATTTCTCCCGCCCTAGCCCCCTTACCTTCCATCTTCGGCTGCGAGTAGCATTCCCCGGTGAGGGAATGCTACTTCGGAGAGGGTGGTGTTTTATTCTGGCTGCGCTGCCTGGAGGAGGAAGGCGTGGGTCCCTGATCTCGGGCGGCATGCCGGCCGCCGGCGCTTTGTTTCCCGGGGGTTTTCTCGGGCGGCAAGCCGGCCGCCGGTGCTTTGGATCCCGGGGGCTTTGGATCCCCGGCTCTTCGGGCGGCATGCCGGCCGCCGGAGCGATATCGTCCCGTTTGGGACTCGCCCTCATGGGCGCCGGTTTGGCTGTCGGCGTCGGTGGGGTGCGGGCCCTGGCTTTTTCGGGCGGCAGGCCGGCCGCCGGAGCAGCATCGTCCCGATTGGGATTTGCCCTCAAGGGCGGCGGCCTGGCCGTCGGCGTCGGTGGGCGCGGGCCCTGGCCTTTTCGGGCGGCAGGCCGGCCGCCGGAGCAACAGCGTCCTGGTTGGGACTCCCCCTCATGGGCGGCGGCTCGGCCGTCGGCGTTGGTGGGGCGCGGGCCCTGGTCTTCTCGGGCGGCAGGCCGGCCGCCGGAGCAACTCCGTCCATGTTGGGACTCGCCCTTGAGGGCGGCGGCTAGGCCGTCGGCGTTAGCCTTGGGGGGGCAACTGTGGCTTATCGCTTTTTCCATCTATCTGATCATGCCTTGGGTCACCGGAAGGACAAGACTGATTCCATCATGCCATCGTAGCCCCATGGAGTGAGACTTGAACTGGTGCCGCTGCTTTGGCTGTTTGGGAGGCCCGACAGCCTTTGTAGGCTGCGGATTAGCCCTCACTGGCGGCCATAGATGGCGGCAACGATCTTCCCCCTCCCCCCCTCCCTTCCTCCCCCCCTTCCCCCCCTCCTTTTTCCATCACTGGCCATGTGAGAGCCCCACATGTTAATTTTGTTTTTTACCTTATTTGATTGTATTCTTATTTTATTTTCTTTGTATTGTACCCATAATTTGTTTGTACTGTATTTTGCTTATTAATTATTAGTTGTATTTTTTTTTCTTTTCCTGTTGGTTTTTATTTATTTGCTTGCTTGTTTTATTTGTGTTTTGCATTACTTTGTACTGGGTCCCCAACTATTTGAGACCTTATGGAGCCTGCCGGGTGCCCCATCGGGGTGGTGTCGGGCCGTGGGAGGTACGCTCTGGGCCGGCGGGTCGATCGGATAAGGAGAACTCGGGACAGACAATTATTGTCTGTCCCCCGTTCTGACCCGTCGGCTCACCGCCAAATGGTAGGGATCCAACCCGTCTGTTCCCTCTCTGGCCTGTCCTGTCTGCTGATTAATGCCAGGTCGGTACATAATAAAATCCCTCTCATCCACGATTTGATCGTGGATGAGCGTGCCGACCTGGCTTTCCTCACGGAGACCTGGGTGGGTGAGGGGGGTGGGGCTTCCCTCACCCTTCTCTGCCCCCAGGGTTACCGTGTGCAGCAGCTGGGCAGGTCAGAGGGGCGGGGGGGCGGGGTGGCTATGGTCTTTAGGGAATCTTTTCATGTCAGCAGATCCGCGACGTTGGTGAGTCCAGGTTTGGAATGTCTCCACCTTATGGTGGGTCAAAGGGACAGGTTTGGGGTAGTGCTTGTGTACCGTGCTCCCCGCGACCCTGCACTCTCCCTTCCGGAGCTCTCCGAGTTCATCTCGGCTGCACTGTTGAGGTCCCCTCGCCTATTGGTGGTAGGGGACGTCAACGTGCATGCCGAGGCTGGACTGTCGGGAGCAGCTCTGGAATTCATGGAGTCCATGGCCTCCATGAACCTGTCCCAATTAGTCATCGGACCTACCCATAAGGGTGGACACACCCTGGACCTGGTTTTTGCCTCCACATCGCGGGGTTCGGATCTGGGGGTCGGGAGGTTGTTGACCCGGCCCGTGTCATGGTCAGATCACTATCTGCTGACTTTCTCTCTTGCGGTAGCCACCCCGCCCCGCGGGGAGCTGGGCCCTTCCATCTGGGCCTGTCCCTGGAGGCTCCTTGACCCTGCGCGGTTCTCGGAGTCCCTCGGGGATGTTCCAGACGGTTTGGATGACGATCCGGCCGACTCCCTTGTCCAACGGTGGTTTGAGGAGGTGGCGGGGGTCGTCGATCGGATCGCCCCCAAGCGCCTGATCCGATGCCGAGCCCGCTCGTCTCCTTGGTTTACTGAGGAGCTGCGGGCGATGAAGCAAGAGCGGAGAGGGTTAGAGAGCAGATGGCGGAAGGCTCGGACGGCACAGAATTGGGCTGCGGTTAAGGCGTTGACCGGTCGCTATTCTCGTGCGATAAGGGCGGCCAGGAGATCTTTTGTCGCCCTGAGAATTGGTGAGGCCTCGAATCGTCAAGCGGAACTTTTCCGTGTGGTTCGAGACCTCACCAATCCCGGTCCGCCGGGGCCTCCTCCTAGTGATTTCACTAGCGAGTCATTTGCAGCCCACTTTAAATCTAAGATAGAGGCCATCCGTTCCGAGCTGGACTCCGGTTGCCCTAGCTCGGCCTCGGTCGTGGCCAGTGTCGGGCCGCCTCGGTCGCCTCGGTTTGTTGAGTTTGGGTCTGTAACAACTGTGGACGCCTCCAGGGCCCTGGGACACTGCAGGCCTGCGGCTTCTCCGTTCGACCCTTGCCCTTCCTGGTTAATTAAGAGCGCAGGGGGGAGCATGCCGAAATGGGCTTCACTGATTGCTTCGGCCTCCTTCAGAGACAGGATTTTTCCTAGTCTTCTGAAGGAGACGGTGGTGAAGCCCATTATTAAAAGACCCGGCTTGGCTGTGGACGATTTGTCCAACTATCGCCCCATAGCCAATGTTCCCTTTTTGGGCAAGGTGATTGAGCGAGTCGCCGCCCTGCGTCTCCAGTCGTTCCTGGAGGAGAACCATGTCCTGGATCCTTTCCAGTCCGGGTTCAGGCCGCGTCATGGGACGGAGACGGCCCTGGTCGCGCTGCATGATGATCTGTTGAGGAGGGCCGACAGGGGTTGCTCTACCTTGCTGGTCCTTCTCGACCTGTCAGCGGCTTTTGATACCGTCGACCACGGTATCCTGCTGGAGCAGCTCTCGGAGGTTGGGATTGGGGGCCAGGCCTTGGCCTGGTTCCGGTCCTTCCTTGGGGGCCGTATCCAGCGAGTGAGCTTGGGTGGTGAGCTGTCGACGCCCTGGACACTCTCTTGTGGGGTGCCTCAGGGGTCGTCGCTCTCCCCAATGCTCTTTAACATCTAAATGAAGCCGCTGGCCGAGATCATCCGGAGTTATGGAGTCTGCTGTCATCAGTACGCTGATGACACGCAGCTCTATCTCTCCTTTTCCACCTGTGCAGTGGAGGCCGTCCGTACCCTTGATCGTTGCCTGGCTGCGGTTCTGGACTGGACCAGGACCCACAGACTCAAGCTCAACCCAGGCAAGACCGAGGTTATGTTCTTCGGGGGCTCATCGGAGGGGTACTGTGGCCCTCTTCCCAGTCTGGGTGGGTCCGCCCTCCAGCTGGCGCAAAGAGTGCGGAATCTGGGCGTCGTCCTGGACCCGGATCTGACCCTGGACTCTCAGGTGTCAGCCGTGGTCAGGTCGGCCTTTTACCATCTAAGGCTTATCGCCCAGATTCGCCCGTACCTCGATGAGGGCTCCTTGAGGACAGTGGTACAGGCGCTGGTCATGTCGAGGTTGGACTATTGCAACGCTCTCTACGTGGGGCTTCCCTTGAACCTTGTTCGGCGACTGCAGCGGGTCCAGAATACGGCGGCCAGGCTGGTGGTTGGTGCGCGTCGTTATGACCGCATCACCCCCATCCTGGCTCGCCTACACTGGTTACCCGTTGCCTCCCGAATAAGGTTCAAGGTGTTGGTTTTGGCTTACAAAACCCTCCATGGCTTGGCCCCAACCTATTTGGCGGAGCGTCTTCCCCGACAATTAGATCCGGCCCGGCCCACCCGTGCTTCGGTGGCCCTTTCCCTGCGGACGGTCCCCCCGAGGGAAGCCCGCAAAGCGAGTACTCGCGGTCGGGCTTTCTCGGTGGTGGCACCGGCAATGTGGAACAAACTCCCAGGTGAACTTCGGCAGGCTCCCTCGCTGACGGCCTTTAAGAAAAGCCTTAAGACCATCCTTTTTCGGGAGGCCTACGGCGAGGGTTAGGGACTCTGTTTTTTTTTTCTTTTCTTTTCCCCGCCTATTTAACCTTGGACTCAATCGTTTTTAGGAAATCGATTGTTTATTGCCTTTTTTGATTTTATCTGTATCTGTGTTATCTCTGTTGTTAACCGCCCTGAGTCCCCATTGTGGTGAATAGGGCGGTATACAAGAGTTAAAAATAAATAAATAATAAATAATAGTTATCTCATACGGTAGGATGCAAGGAGTGTATTTTAATAAAGCTCTTACGACTGCCTCCTTAAGATGTTTTTGGTGCCCTGCCTTATTGCAAGGATGCATTCCACACTCCCCTAACCATTTTACCCATTCTTTCTCTGGCTCTTCTTAAAAATGCAGGAAGGGCAAGAATTCAGCACACATGTGGTACCTTTCATCAATCCAAAGATCTTGTCCACATCAACAGGCTTTTCAAAGCATAAACACGGTGTCTGACTCTCTATTTTAAAATATAAGCATTCAGGGACCTGGTGGTTAACATTAGGTGAATACCTGGAAGGAGTTACTTAAAATAATTAGTGGTAGCAGGTAGAGATGGGCACCTTATGAAAAATGACACACTGTTAAAAAATGAAGCAAAACAGGAAACAGCGTTTTGTTATGAAATGAAACAAAATGCTTCTTTTTCCCTTTGGAAATGAAATGTTTGATTACTCTGTAAAATGACTCTCTTGTGAAAAGCTACCCACCAAATTTGGTGCCTCTAGGACCCAGGGGAGCCACTTTATAGAGTAACGAATAGAGATGGGCACGAATCAAAAAATAGTGTTCTGGTTTTTCGTTTGTCGTAGAGAGGTCTGTTTCATTTTGTTTTCGTTTGTCGTGAATTTTTGGAAAAAATTCATTTCAGTTTTTCATTTTTTCGTTTGTCATTTCTGCCCGCTTTTTGCGCGATTTTTAAAGCATTTCCGTGCGTGGGCATCCCCCAATGCCCCAGACCAGAGGGAAAACACTAAAAAAAAAAAAAAAAGGATGCTGGCAGAGACACAGTATAGACTAGGTATGCAGGGAGGCTGCAAAGGCAGTGGCAGGCGTTGCCCAGGGTACAAGGTAGCCACAGAGTGACTGCACTGCGGGGCAAGGGAGGGTACTCACCAAGAGGTACGCACGCACGCACACACACAGGGAGGCTGCAGGACTGAAGCTAGAGTCGCAGAGACAGCAATCCCACCCTAACTCCCACCGGAGACTGCAAGGAGGACGGGGCCTGCCAGAGCTTTTTATGCCCTCTGTGGCTGCCAGACCGGCCCAGTCTGCAACCTGGGCATGCTGTTGGTTGAATATGATCCCATCACATGGCTTGCCTCCATTTTGTGGCTGGTGGCAACATCCATTTTAAAGGGAAAAGAAAAATACATCGCGATGGGAGAAGACAAAAACAAACGTTTTAAGGACCCCAACCCCCTGGTAGGTAATAATTTCAAATAATTATCGCATTATTGCTGCATTTTTACAGATGTCCAGGGTGTTTTAATACCCAAGAAATCAATCAATATTAGGCATCTGGGAGCCATTTTGGGTCGATGTCCCCTAACTCCCCTTAAAGAGAAAAAAATACAGCGATCTGAGAAAAGACATAAATGCACCTTTTAAGGACCCCAACCTCCCTGGTAGGTATTATCAGACAATATAAATAATTATCGCTGCATTTTTTCCGGATGTCCAGGGCGTTTTTTAACACTTAAAACAGCTCATTTCATTACGCGTCGCCATTAACGGAAACGAAATGTAACGACCACAATTTTCGTGGTTCTGTTTGTTTCGTTGCATTTTCATCACAATTTTTGTTTGTCTTCGTTACGGAACGGAATGACTAACAACTAACGGAAATGAAAAAATGTGCGTTCCATACCCATCTCTAGTAACGAATTGTTTCGTTATTATTTCATTTCATTTTTTTTACAAAAATTCATTTAAAAATGAAAAGAAATGAGCCACTAGTAGAAACAAAACTCTATTTCCCCCTTTCGTGCCCATCTCTAGTGGCAGGATTAGGAAATCCAGTAATCTCACAGTTCTTCTCTTGTGGCCATCTGTGCAACAGGCCCTTGGTACCTGAAAGAGCTCTGCTTAACAATTGCATGCAGATGCAACAGAGGCAGATGGGAATAACTCTGTCCTGCCACCCCTGCTATTCAGTATGCCTTATCTCTTACTGTTCTGTATTTTATTTCGTTTAATACATACTGCATCAAGGTTACATTGACATTAACACTGGAGGAGGAGCACATCACCATTTGCAGTATCTGGTTTAAAAATACATATTTAAAGCTAGCCTAAGACGTATTGCTGCCTGAGGCTGAGCAGCATTTGGCATCCCCCCACTCAATGCAGACTTCTCTTCTTGCTCCTTAACAGCAACAGAAGTGAAGCGGACTGAGAAACCAGAAGAGGAACGATCTATGTAGAAATATTAAAATAGATGCTTGACCTCTAAACCCATTTTTTAAAAGGGAGAGAACTATAAAACGCCAGTCAGCTTAGTGTAGCTTGATATATCCTGTCTTGGATTTTCTTTCATTTTCCCAAAAGCTGCTGGCAAAGAGAGCAGAGCTACAAACAATGGAGCAATCTAATGTCCCTGTGCCAAAATGTAAATGCTGAAGAAACAGTCCAGCAGAATATGTATTGAATTATCTGCCAGTGCAGATACCAGAAAGATAGAACTTCATTATCAGCTCTGTAAAAAGGCTGAAATTATCGTAGATTCTAATGCAACACAGATCTACATGCTTCATGCAAAACAAATACAAACATCTTTATTAAAGGAGTTGATTCTGTTTAGAATAAAAACCAAACAAATCTTGGCTTCTTTTTGTAATGCATGTGGGAGTTGGATGTTGGTTGTTTCATCAAGAGCCTAGTAAACAAACTTTTTACTTCTATTGTCTAATCTTATTTGCCTGGCCCCAAAAAAACTAGCATCTGCTGAGCTGAGTGGCCAGTTAGCAGAAAACACTGATAAACTTATTTAAGGATATGCATTCTCCTTTCTGTCTGTATTGGAAATACCTATATTAAAAAGGGCTTTCATGCAGGAAAATTGTTGTGTCCAGGCATACTTTCTCATACATTTACAAATGATGCTTCTACTTATTCATGTGACCTGAAAAATACAACACAGGAGAGAATGTAAATGAACGGGCTGTTACAAGCCCCTCTTCTTTTTGTACCATTGCAAGGGATGATACCATTGTTTTCAAAATGTCAGCTCTTGGAACAACTTATAATCAGAGGCATAGCCAGTATTTGGAGCGCCTGGGGACAAAGTTTGTTTTTTGTGCCCTTCCTGCCACGTGCCCATCACCCCCCCCAAGCAACGTGGGCTGAACCCTGCGGGCATGGGGTGGGTGTGCATGCACACACACAGGTGGGCAGGCGGATGTGTGCATGTGTGTGTGGGGGGTGCGCACATGCAATAGCACACACACCTTATATCTCTCCCACCAAGGCAAGGAGGGGAGGAGGAGGAGTGCACTGTGGCCACCACCCTCCTGCCTGCTTCACCGCACCAGTGGTGAGGGAGGTGGCAGAGGGTGTGCTGTCGCCAAGCCTTAGAGAAAGGAGGACTGCTGGGCAGAGGGAGGGTGCACAGCTTCCTGCTCCCCCTCCAGGCACTCCCAGATTGCTGTGCCCGGGGCAGATGTACCCTTCTGCCCCCTAATATACCACTGCTTTTAATTACCAATGCCACCTTTCATTCTGAGGGTTATTTACTGCCATAAGTCCATGGTTGAGGGATATCAGTCTTGCAGGATCAATTTTGTCTTTATGAAACCTCAAATACCTGAACACTAATCAGAGCCAAGTGCAAACCACACAACACCTAGAACGAAATAATTTGGAGCCCATGATTATATTTTTCCTCCAACGTTTAGAAATGGATGCAGATTTCCATATAAATATGCACTCTTGGTTACCTTTTCTTTCATTTCAGTAATGGAATCTTTGATGGGAAGAGAGTCAACTGCAACTAGAGATGGAAATCCATGCGGGTTTGCAACAAATCATGCATGTCCAGCCTATGATATACATTGAAATGTATTAATGGACTACTGATATGAAATGACTTGTAGTCTCATCTGAAGAGGACAATAGGTACATCTGAAAACCATTTATTCACCAGAGCTACACATTTTTGCCATGTGAACAGCGGTCAAACTAGAGAAGCTGCCAGCTTTGCAATTAGAAGGTGATATTGCCCCTAAATACCTGTATATGCATTTCTTCATTTCTGTCAATGTAGTCAACTTGTGCTTATCTGCCAGAGAGCACCAAATTCAAAGATGCTCATTTGCAGCTTGTAGAAGCTGTGAAACCTTCAGATAGGAAAACATAATCCTTTACTTCTTAGCTCTTTTAAAGGTAAACCAATATCTAATCTAGTAATGGGCTAAAAGACAGTGAAGGAATTTGAGTTTAATCCAGTTTGAGGCAGAAGTCTTCCTGGTCATTCAAGTGGCAAATGAACTGGATGTGGTTATGCTGCCCCTGAAAAAAAAAATCAGGTTTGCTTGGCTATACTTGTGGGTCTAGTCCTGAACTGTTGGGAGTGGCACAGCTAAAAACAATGCACCACACACCAGCACTTGAGTAATGTCAAATATAGCCATTGAGTAATGTCAAATATGGCCATATTGATACATCCCTTGGTTGCAAAATTCTACGAAGTGCAAATGTTCAGGAATACTGTGAGTGAGAAGGATCTTGGAATTGTTGTGCATCCAAAGCTGAATATGAGCCAACAGTGCAACGTGGCTTCAAAAAAGGTGCATGCTGTTTTAGGATGCCATAACGGAGGTATCAAGGAAAGGGAAACAAGAGCCTCCTTGTTAGAAGCACTTCTGCAGCTATTGGTACATTTCAGAACCCAGTTCAAAATGCTAGCTCTGACTTATAGAGTTTTATGCACCGTGGGCCCATACTCTCTGGGGGGGGGGGGATGTCCTTGTATAAGTTGGTTTGGGTCATGGGGTATGCCTTCCTTTTTAGTTCTGCTGCGTTTACAGGCCCAACTGATAAGGACCTGAGAGAGGACCTTCTTGGCAGCAATTCCTGGGCCATCCATCCATCCATCCATCCGCCCGTCCGTCCGCCCGTCCGCCCGTCTGTCCATCCAACTTGTATATCCCTATATCACTCCTTTAGTGCAAATACTCTTTGGGTGGTTTACAATGCATTCAAAGGCATGACGATAACATATCATACGAATCGCTTACCATAATATGCAATAATTACTGCAAAAACCCTGTTAACTAAATCTTGACTAAAAGTAAACAAATGTAGCATCTCAGGTCAATTAGTTAAAACACTAACAGGCAAGAGGATGCTATATGGGTCTTCTCTCTTTTCTTCTGCTGCTGCTGCCAGGCAGAAAATTAATTTTTTAAAAACTTTCAAAAGCACAAAAGCAAAAGGAAATGTAAAGCAACCAGCACTGAGCAATAGCCAAGGAGACTTTCCATGCTGGTTGCCTTATGTTCGAATTGTTTCAACTCACTGCTTGTTGTTAATATGAAAGCTTCTTTAACAGCGTTTACAAGGTGGATCTGTTTTAATTCCTATTGTACACTTCGGGAAAAGATAAAAAATGAAAATTAGGGAAATTGTGCTTCTCTGCTGGCCCTGAGTTCATACTGAGCCTGGGCTCTGTTTCCCACGTTCTGACCACAGTGGAACACTGAGATCACAGAATATAGTGGAAGGCGATGCTATGTCCTATCCAACTGAGCTCACTTTCAATTCCATATTGTTCCCCGCTGTATCTCAGCTAATTCCTGTGGATATATGCCTGCAATTGAACATTCAGAAAGAAATGAAAATTTTCAACATAGTGTATATTTGCCCCCCAAGATAAAAATAAATACATCCAAGAGACATATCCTGGAAAATTATTTAGCAGCCTTCAGCTTTGAATCTTGGACTACTATCATGTTTTGAGTGGTATTAGAACTGGCACAGATTTTAAGATCTCTCTTTCCAGCTCTCTCATCCAAATATTTTGATTTGACTAGTTTTAGCTGGAGAGGTACCTTTGCTGGTTTTAATTAGATGGACACAATTTAGGACCAGATACCACTGCTATTTATTCCCAAGGCCTGTAGCAGTTCTCCTGTGTCACCTTAATATGTGTGTTTCCCTTCTCTGGCTGAGAAAATGAACATGTAACATCCAGAAAAATAATATCCACAAAAAACGATGCCTAGAAACTGTCACGTTTGCATTACTGCATACTTTTTTATAGCTGATTTAAAAAATCTTGATTTGATTATTCATACTGTACGTTCTTTGGTAAGTGTAGAAGAAGAATTTAGCAATTTGTTTTGTTGGTTTCTTTTCTCTGTTGAAAAGAAGTGTGGGGGAATGGGGAAAGTTGTCCCCCCATAGCCTCAATTTGACATTGGATATGCTGGACTGGGTGTAAAGTTCCTGTAAGTAAAAATCAGCTTGTGGAACTGTCTTACCAGAGGAAGGAAAGAAGACTGTTCACTCTGCTGCACCTCCCAAAGATCTGTCCTAGAAGGTTGGAGGATCCTTCCCAGCCTTGGTCTCCCCAGATGTTCTTGACCCAAAACTCGTCACTAGCCTTCGTCACTAGCTGGGCTGACCAGCATTTCTGGGAGTTGTAGTCCAAAAAGATCTGGAGACCCAAGCTTGGGAACCACCAGTTAAAAAACAGGCAAGGATATTGCAGGAGAATGGGGAACTAGTGAATATTGTGTTCTTCCTCCTCCTTCCAGTTGGATCCTGTGGTGGATCTCAGTCCTTGACATGAATACAAGCAATTCATGGAAGGGCAACTCTGGAAACCTCTAATAATAGGTCTCGAAATGGTAAACGTATTGGGGAAGGCATAAAACAGAGGAGGTGAGGGAGGGGAGGAGAGATAGGATATGAAAAAGTACTGGGGATATACATTACTGCAAATTGCCTTGTGTCTGGAAAAAATGTGCTTGGATTTGATGTCACAGAACAGATGTTAATGTAACAAGGTCTTCTGGCCTTTGAGTGATGTATGATGTTTACCATTCCATTCTTGAAGTATGAGTCTTTTGGTGACAGTTAGAATTCACAGGATCCAACGGACTGACCATCAATTCAGCTTCAAGTCAACAAAACTGACACTCCTCAGCTCTTCTAGTACATTCTCAGGCCCCACTGTAAGCTTTATATTGATAGATTTCCTGGCAAATTATCTCCATAGTTTGTATTTGCAGAATATGATAAAATATAATCACCAACCGGAGATGTCTCCAGATAAGAGGTTAGAATCGTGTTGTGTGATGCCGAGTTCCATCTGACTTATAGTGGCTCTGGTAGGGTTTTTAATATATGTGAAATATTTAGGTAGATGGGTTACCAGTGCTTTCCCCAACCCCAGGTGAGCTCTCATAAGTAAACAGAGATTTAAACCTTGGTGTTATGAGTCCCAGTCTATTATTCTGTCTGCTGTACCATACTGGATATCCCTCTGGACAACATGCCTGCCACAAATATGGAAAAT
Organism: Phrynocephalus versicolor; assembly: GCA_023846285.1. Classification (NCBI taxonomy): domain Eukaryota; kingdom Metazoa; phylum Chordata; class Lepidosauria; order Squamata; family Agamidae; genus Phrynocephalus; species Phrynocephalus versicolor. The sequence goes on from JAHTLZ010000330.1 coordinate 39,634,432, forward strand.
TCAGAGGGGGTAGAGCTTAGATATTGTCCTCTTTGATTTGTAAACCTCCCATGTTTTCTCAGCACTTCTTACATATTTCGCCCCTTACCATTAAAAATCCATTAAGAATAAGATGAAATAGGCACAGGTTTACCATTTAAAGCAAAGCGAAAAGCAAAATGTTCTGCTTATATACCACCCCATACCACTTCAAGTAGTCTCTGGGCGGTTTACAATTTTAATTACAGTGTGCAGACTATACATTGCCCCCCCCCCAGCAAGCTGGGTACTCATTTTAAAGACCTCAGAAGGATGGAAGGCTGAGTCAACCTTGAGCCTGCTACCTGGGAATGAACCCCAGGTCGTGAACACAGTTTTACCTGAAGTCCAGGCATTTAACTACTGCGCCATGAGGTGTCATTTGACTGGTTTGGGAAGATTCAGTCATGGGTGAGGTTATCCGGAAGTTGAGTCATGGCAAATGGAGTTCCTTTCTTGTGAGATCGAAATGTTTCACTACCCATCCAAGTAGCTTCATCAGTCAAAGGAACACAGGTATGAGGCCTCCAATTTATAGTTCATCTTGGTTTCACCCCACCCTGGTCTGAATAGGCTCATTAGGTGGACAGTGGCCCGAATAAGCTTGTTAGGTGTCCTGGGGTGTGTGAAAGTCCCACCTATTTAAACCTTACCAGCACCCATTAATGACCCATACTTCACCCATTTGACAGGCTATATATGGAACTCTTCATCTGGAAACCCTCTGGGGATCTGGAAGTTACATTTTTAAGGTGTTGGTGATGGAGAGGGCAGTGGCATCTCGACTCCAGTGTTCAAGTGTATGTATTTATATTATTGTACACTGAAGCAGTATCTCCTGGTATAAGAACAATGATAACATGAGTCTATTTTCAACTGTTAAACACCACTTCTGGAACGTTGCCGCTGAATATGTGATTGTGAGCGTTGCTGGAAGCAGAATCCTCAAGGTGATTTCTCGATCTCATTGCAGGCTCTGAGTATATGGCCAGGGTAGATTTTCAAAAACCTGAATGACCAAGGAGTGGTTCCCTTTGGTAGGTTCCAAGATTCTTTTTTACAGAGCCACATAATTACAGCTGGCAGATTTCAGCCTTGAAGAATTAGCACAGAATCATACAAGAATTCAAAGATACACCAACTGGATCCCAGTGCAAAAAAACATTGATTTAGGATTTAAAGAATTCAGATTTGAGTACTTTTTTTTAGACAGAAATCCACTTCCAACTTTTCTTTTCTTTCATCAGCATAATTGAAAGTGGAGTGTGGGGTCAGGTCATATAGTAGCAGTCATTCTTCAGTGACTGGAAAAAGCAGTCCTTGCTGCTTTGCCGCAGTGCAGATCATTCAGGGAGGTCTACCAGGATATCCAGAATTTATCTCCTGTGGGTTTTTGCTTTTGTTCATCCCATTTGTTCAAAAGAGATAATAAAGCTAGCTCATCCTTTAAAGACAACAATAACAAAAGGTTTCTGTTTCTCCTACCATCACTTTGTGTTGCAGTTTGGCTTACTTTTCATTTCTAACTGGCCATATGGAGGCAAATATTTATTAGCAAGTAAGTGTGGGTTGGTCATACAAAGTGCTTTGAATGAAAGAAAGGGGGTAAATCTTTTATCAGGTTATAAATCAAAGCAAGCCACTTGATTATTTTATTTCTTAAACTGCTGGTGCATTTCTCCAAGTTCAAGCTTTCACTCACATATCAATGTTGGAGTGTCCCACCACCGCCGCCACCACAAACCTCATATCATGCCTTTAGAGGTTTTGTCTGAGAGAGATTTTTCTAGGCTGGGCTGATTGTCAATCTACAGTTCTACATCATCAAGAGCCTATGTAGACCCAAAACAATTATCATATAGGCAGCAATGTGCATTCTATTAAAAATTATGCAGGGAAAATGCAATTGTTTAAAACATTTAAAAACAGAGATTCAAAACACAATTTTCAAACCAGGTTGCACAGTCTGTTAGAAAAGGTCTGAAGCAATACAGTATGCCACAGGGGTATGACATTCACATAATGTTACATCCAGCTGAATACCTGTAAAATATATGCTTGTGAGAAGCTGGTAAGACAAAATGTCATTGTCTAAGACTTCTCAGTTGATTAACTGGGAGATAAAATACTAGGTATTCAAGGCACCATGGACAGGATTCTGATTCTAAAGAACATTGCTGAGATATTTGTCTTTTTCAAAATTGTCCTATTCCCCCAGCTTATGAGCCCATCAATAGGAGAGCCCGTTCATCCTTATTTAGCTTGGTAGTTCCACACAGATCATGGGCTGTTCTCCAGAAAAGAAGATGGATTATACAGCTTGGTGGTCCCACATAGCTCATACGATCTTGGGCTATTCTCCAGGAAAGAAAGATGGATTGTATAGCTTGTGTGATAGCACGTAAAGCTAATAAAGCAACCACATTTCTAGCAAGAAGAAGACCTCAATGACTTGGAATCCATCGATTTTCTTCAGTGACCTTCTTGAAGAATGCATTGATACAAGTATTTTAATAACGCAGCATGGAACTAGAATGAACACAGATTCCATTCATTACTTGGGCAGTGGTAACCCTATGAAATCTCTAACTAGAACATGAATGCAATGATTATAGCCCAGATATGCTTTTGATTATTGTTTGCTGCTCAGAGTGACCATTTGGCCACATGGGGAAAATACAGGTTCAATGAATGAATGAATGAATGAATGAATGAATGAATGAATGAATGAATGAATGAATATATGAATGAATGAATAAGGCTCAGCAGATTAAAATATGCCAAATCTGTAACTATCTATTTTTATTGGCTGAAATCCAGCTACACTTGGCATGACATAACACAAAGTATTACCTCTAAATTGCATGCCTGATTGTGCAATTGATAGTTAAATGATGCTGCACCGTGCTTCTTTCATAAGAGGGGGTTAATTTCATTGGGTTTTATGCCCTAGTGCTGAAGAGTTTTGGCTTGTAAATTGTTACTATGATGTACCTTACTAATGATAAAGGAAGAATCCCATGAGCCAGTGTTTGCTCATGCTTGCTTATCATGGGCTTGTCTCATCTCCTCTCTAAAAGCTGGTGAAAGACCTCCAACTGATACTTCCCAGTCACCCTTTCCATCTGGGAAGAGTAATCAGCTTTTGAATATTGCTCCTAGGAAGGTCTTGCCAGAATCCTTGGAGAAACAGAACAATCACTTTTCTTATTATTCCCTAAATAGCAAAGCATACAAGAGAACCATTTACTTTAACCTGTTACTTGCAGGAAGTAAGATGACTATAGAAATGAATGAAGGCATCCAAGACCTTACAACTGCTGTTAACTAACTGTCAACATAATAAATTAATAAAATTCTTCTGTACTATCAGTAACATAGTACTGATAGTAAGGCCCCACCTGGAGTATTGTGTACAATTCTGGTCACCGCATCTCAAGAAAGACATAGTGGAACTGGAAAAGGTGCAGAAGAGAGCGACTAAAATGATTACTGGGCTGGGGCACCTCCCTTATGAAGAAAGGCTAAAACATTTGGGGCTCTTTAGTCTGGAAAAAAGGCGCTTGAGGGGGGATATGATTGAGACATACAAAATAATGCAGGGTATGAGTAAAGTGGATAGAGGGAAGCTCTTCTCCCTCTCCCAAAATACCAGAACTAGGGGACATACACTCAAATTGAGGGCTGGGAGAGTAAAAACTGACAAAAGAAAATATTTTTTCACCCAGCGCGTTGTAAGTCTATGGAATTCCCTGCCACAGGATGTGGTGATGGCATCTGACCTGGATGCCTTCAAAAGAGGATTGGACAGATTCCTGGAGGAAAAGTCCATCACAGGTTACAAACCATGATGGAGATGTGTAATATCCAGGCTTTAAACCAGGGTACTTCAAGGGCCAGATGCAGGAGAGTGGTATCAGGAGACAGATATCTAGTCTCATGCGCTCCCAAACACATCTGGTGGGGCCGCTGTGAGATACAGGAAGCTGGACTAGATGGGCCTTTGGCCTGATCCAGCATGGCTCTTCTTATGTAAATGAATTTGATCATAGACCTCTGTAATGATTGATGATACAAATACATATATTTTAAAACAATGCAGGGTTCCAAGATTTGGACTTAAGAAGATGACTTTTCAGTAAAGGCGAGTTTTGAGGAAGGATTTCAAGGAAATGAGGGAAATGATGTTGAACAGAGCACAAGTAATTCAAGATATAAGGATTAGTCAGTTCATTCACTCAGTGACTGATAGCCTGACTAATGTAACAGCCAGAAGAAAAATATGCACACACTATGGATGAGTCTAGACAACAAGAGTGTAGATTTTGCTGTATGAAGGTCTAATTAGTTCCAACTAGAATAGACACACCAACTGAAATCCTCTCTTAAGTCACAACTACAGCAAGCTCATTGGATCATTGAGTTTGGTGAAATAATTTTCAACTCCAGTTGTGACTTATGGAATCAACTGGTGAGTTGCAGTTCATTGATAAAGGAGTTGCAGTTCAACAATATTCATTGATAAAGTTCATTAATAAAGGAATTGCAGTTCAACAATGCAGTTCATTTACTGGATCTGCTATAGTTGGGATTTAAGAAAGAATTACCACCTCCCCCAATTTAATTCTAATATTATGCATTCTTCCCCTTGGCTCCAATGAGTGGGAAAGAATCTATGCCATGACAGATACAATTTTGATAATGTCAGGGAATGAAAAGGCATTAGATTCTTTCAATCTAACTAATTATGGCCCAGTATGGCCCCATTTTCCCTTTCTGGTTCTGAATCTGCATCAGTGGCTGCAGGGCTCTCTCCATGCTCATTGGGAAGGGACCTTCCTTTTATAAAGCTTGTTCCCCTCCATATGACCTTAAGAAGTGACATGTGCTGTGTTTAACGGCTCCTAGAGCTCTCAATCACGTATCAGAGGATTGTCAATGAAACCAGCATAAGTTATATAGCAAACACACACTCACATGTTTTGCTTCCATGTGCAGTGGTACTTTGTATAAAGGAATTAATTCGTTCCAAATGAAATTATGTTAATCAAATTTTCCTTTATACAAATTTCCCATAGGAATGCATTGAAAATGGAGTAATCCCATTTTTACATTGTATGGATTCGCCCCATAGGCGATTCTGTTAAGCAAATTTCCCCTATCTTTGGAATATTTTATGTTGTACAAATTTTATGTTATACAAAATGTTTGTCATACAAGGGTCCACTGTATCAAAATCAGTCAGGGGTCCTGGAACAGGTTGAGGCAGAGTGTGCACAATCCGAAAGGGCTGAGCACCTTCTCAAATGATCCAACTAAGCTAGACTAAGTTGCCTCTGTAACAGAACCCCTTTAGGAACCATAAGATTCTAAAACTGATCAGGTAGAAACACACAGAAGGTGAGGGGGGGGAATATCCCAGAGTCATGAGGTGCCATCCCACTCCTGCACTGGTCCTTCTAGGCACAGCATTCATAGGGAGGTATCTGGTACCTCCTTATGCGAGGGGAAGCCCTGTTCATTTCAACAAGTGCTTTCCCACTCATTGGAGCCCATATTAGTTGGGAGGGAATATCAGGTTGTTGGTGTTTAGCTAACATGTCTCATGGGTGCTCTTAAAGCTATTGTGCCATATGTTAGGGTATGTTGGGAGACTTTATAGTCGTATTAAGAATCATATTTATTCTTCCTTTTTAAATATATGGCTTTTACCCTTTAATCAATTTTGTATTATTTGATTGATTATTTTATCATTGCCTTAATGATAGACATGCTGTGACTGCTTCAGTGGGTATGGTCCAATCATTGTCATTATTATTCACATGAATGTATGCTTTGTGATGACAATAATGAACAAAGTATGACAAAAGTATTTATTTAGTCCATTAAATAAGCTGCTGTAGGAACATAACATGTGGATGATGTCTGTGACACTTTTCAGGATTGAGTTATTTTGAATATATTGCGTGTCTTTAACCATTGTCAAAGCTTTGAAATTCCTTGAAGTGTTGCATTTCAAATTCACAAAGTCAGTTTCCCTTAAGTTCAAGCATTTCCTGAAGCACTTTGCTATCTGTTCACATCAAACTAATGCCTGGAATTAAGATACAGTATCTGAATAGTGACTTTAAATCTCCTCTGGGATTATTCTGCCTTGCACAATGTTGAGGTGTATTTCAGAAGCAAAACAGGTGTAGCATGCTGTATGTTATGTCAAACTGTGATACAGAATAACACACTTTGTGTATGTAAACACTCTTTCTTTCTAGTTTGTTCAGGAAAATTCCTTGCATAAGTAACAAAATATCAGCACTAGCAGAGGTGACCAGAATACATTGGTAGGACACTGAGCAGATTGATTTGTGTAACTTTTAGTCAGGTCCCCCACAGAATGAGAGATGTAAAACTGGGGGAGTAATTTGTATGAGAGCAACTGAAATGAGACACACACACCCCTGCGCCTCCTCTTGTTACTGCTTGTACTGCAGTACTCATGGTTGTGCTGGCAGCAGGGCGCCTACAGGTTCCTCCCATATGGCCTTGGCTGCAGCTGGAGAATGATAGGATGATGAGGGCTGCGATTCCACCAGAAAGGTGCATAACACCAGAAGATACAGAGGCAAGTGTTGTTAAACCCACGGGCCAAGACACTTTAGCTGCATTCCCAGGTACAGAAGCAGTCTTACCAGTATGAAACCTTTGCAAGGAAGCATCTGAAACCCACTTGGGAAAGGAATTTTCTTTTTTGTTTGTGGGCGCAGCACTCTTCCAATAGCGGAGGCAATCAGAAGACACAGGAGAATCCCCATTTGCTTTGCAGAGCAGCTCCCCACTCTTTCAGACACTGCTGGAACTTCCATCATCCCCATGAGCCCAAATAAGGCGTGTGGGCTTTTCACTCCATCTGCATTACACGTCTCCCTTGAACTGTACAGGTTTGAAGAGCAGTTTTGGTTGTACACTGATTATTTTTCCTCATTAATTAAATAAATAGTCAATAAAGAATGTGCTGCGATTCCTCTCCAGGAAGTTGCCGGAGAAAGCTGGGCCTCAGATTTACCTTGGTCCCCTGTTGGTGGCGGTATGTTGGCATCCCTCTCCTGCCCTGGCAGCTCTGGTGCTGAAGCAAGCCAGGAGGCCAACATGGGTCAGAGGTGTGTCTGTGTGTGTTAAACAATTGTTTATATTTTGTAGTTACATTTGGGTAGGACATAACAGTAATACACACATTTTGAACTACATGGAGTTCTGGTGGTCCTAACCCTAGTGTTGTTGAAGGGAGAAGTGTATATAGGTTCTTAGCAAAGGATTCCATTTTCATATACAATTTTTGCAGAAATAATGTCACTTTAGGTAGAAGCTCAGCGCAGTCCTGTAAATGCTTCATAAATAGTCTTCTACCAGTGGCAAGCCATGCTGCTGAGATGACTGGGGGCTTTCAGTGCCGGCATAATCATTTCTCAGTTCACACTTTGCATTGGTACAACTGTTGGCCCCATGATTTTCTCCTCTTCCTTGCTTGCTTTTACCACCAGAATTTCCTCTTCTTTATTTTCACGTCCAAAGGGAAATGGGAATCCACCATCTTAGGAGTGTTGACAAGTACAAAATAAAACACTTTCCCTTGCTAATTAGAAAAGGCAGGACAAGCTGTCTCTAGTACCCCATGAACAAAATGTGCTCAGCAGCCCGTATTTGTGTCCAAGCTCAGCTTGACATTATTTACATCTTCCAGAGTTATCTGCAATAATCATAATTCACTGATGGGTGGAAAAAATGCTTTTGAATTAATGTGGCTGTCTGGACTGGGAGCTACGTACAGCTAATCCGGTTCTCTCTCTCTCTCTCTCTCTCTCTCTCTCTCTCTCTCTCTCTCTCTCTCTCTCTCTCTCTCTCACACACACACACACACACACACACACACACACACACACAAACAGAGGGGGGATTCTTATGGCCAGGGAAGAAGAACAGAGGTCATAAATCCTGTGCCCTCCACTGCTATTCCCTTCATGTGTTTTTTATTAGAATAACTGTTGCATGAAAATTAGGGGCAGCTTGTCAGAACATGGGGGAAGGTTATGTGTAGGGGGTTAGATTTCCAAGGCGATGGACTTATTTTAAAATGTACTAATGTGGTCAGATGAACGGGTTAATGCAATTCCTCAGAGCTCACAGATGCTACTTGTGAATAATTCAGAAAATATTTGTCTGGTCAAGAGGTACAAGCTCACTCATGAGACTGTTGTTCTAGGGCTTTTTACTGTAATGTGTAAATCTGCTTAGTCTACTCTTTTCTGGGGAACACAGTGTTTGGGAGGTAAATCTGGTGATGGGGGCTTTAGAATTGTTATCACAGTTAATTATACTAATGTGCCGTTGGGAGGTTTTTGCAATCTTGCATACTGCTTTTAGCTTGTTTGGCTGGGAGGGACCTTTTTGGGCTGGAGGAACTGTCAATTTCTCCAGCCCTAACCAATAATTCCTTCTGCCTGGGAAATCAAAATCATCTCACCTCTTTGCTGGGTGCTCTTCTTTCCCTCTCTTGATCCCCTTTAGTCTGGAGTCTGTCATTTTATTTTATGCTGTTTGGTTTGTTCAATTGTAAATAATGAAACATTTTAATTTTTTTCTCCGACAAAATTCTCAGAGTGATTTATTGAAACTATAAGTGCCAGTTGATGAGGAAAAAGAATGGAATACTCTGGGGAAATTGAAACTATTCTGTTCCATGTATCCCTGCACTTACGCTATGTGGCTAGAGGAATTTAACAAAAAATTCAACACTCTGCAGCAAAATCAGTGGTTGAAAGCAGTGCATATTGATTCAAATATTTGCTCACTGTTATTTTGAGGAATGAATGCATTTGTAGAAGTTTCATCATGCAAAAATAGCCAAGAGATGGTCCACATTCCCAGCATTTCCTTTGGTCACTGCTACTGCTTTTTCATTCTACATACCAATATGGCAGAACTAAAAGGGAATGTTGCTCTGTAAAAATATTGCTTTATTGCTTCCAGATTTTAGCATAACAATCTAATATTTACTTGACTAACAATGTTCAGAGAAGCATTGAAGCCAAAAATCATGCACACAAACACATACATTGCATATAAGCAGGACAAAGGTTATTCAATGGCAAATTTAACAAATCTCATGAGCCATTAAAAACACATTTCAGAAAAGGTATTTGCATGGCTGTGTAAAAATACACCATGACTGCAAATATTTATCAGCTATGCTATCCTAAATCTCGGCAAAGATTTTTTGAAATGATGTAGCAACTAGCTATCATAGCAGCTAGTTTATGTCTTCTCATCCTGGAACACGATATGGATAATTTAGGATTTATTTTGATTCCTGGAATTGTTTATAAGGGATTCTTAGAACTTGTGTTTAAGTTTTGTAGCATTAATAATGCACTTATTGTCTAAGAAAATACAAATGATTGGTGAGTCAGAAGCCATGCCAGATATTGGCTGCATATTGAATAGAACTCTAAAACATAGTTTTAATGCTTCAAGTATGAGCCTAGCTTTCTCTGGACTCACATGCATCTTTTCCCAATTCCTCAGTTAGATTTTCTGGATGCTAAATTGCAGTTAGTCTTAAGTACTGTATGGTCAATTAAAACAAAGCAGCTTTATAGACAATGACATGAAGCTGGCTTGTTTACAAACTCTGTAGTTAAGATCCATTGTCATTTGTTGAGCTTTGAACAACAGGTAAGCTACAACCAGTAAAAAAAGAAAGTGGTTGTTTCTGAACTGTCCTGTGCTTGTTCCAGAAAAGAAATTGGGCAGTGTTTGAGATGGATGTTTGTTGAATTCTATTTTGTTAAAGAGGTGGGAGAGTTGGTGTATATGTATCACTTTGGCTGCTCTCTCACCTGGGGAAGATCCTGATCTTCTGAAGGTCTGGCTTTTCCTCTTCCTCCTGGATAGCAGTTCCCAAGTAAAAAGGTGTTTGTTTGTTTTTTAAAAAAGTGCAGTTCAGCCCCAAGGCCAGCAGGTGGTGCTAGAATTTTAAAAAGGACCAGCTGGCTGGTGGTAGAGTTTGGGGAAGTTAAAAAAAAACAGCACCGGAACCAGCTTCCTGGTGCCTGGAGGGTGGGGGAAAAATTAAAAAGAAAAACAGTGCCGATTGGCCCCAGGAACAGCTGGTCGCACTATGAGGGGGGGGAAAGAAAGAAAACAGGTCATCTCTGCAGTCCCACAATGTCTGCCTCTTTAAAAGGTGGATTTTTTAAGCAAGGTAAAAAATTCCCTACCTCTCTGGTAAGTATTGGAAACCTCGCTTAATAGGGTTTTCTTTTTTCTTTTCCCCCAAAAAAACCTGGTGGCCGTGGGGATGGCATTTTTGGACATGGTTTATCTACAAATTTAATCTACATTTAAAGGGACATGAGATAGGGGCTTTGTCATTCTTATGTCTAAACTAGCCCATAATGTTGCCTTATACACACCAGGCGGGTTTATACTGGTGATTGATTGCTGGATCAGGAACAAAAGTGGATATTCATGGTGAAGGCAGCATTGCAGATTCAAACAAATGCAGGCAGCCAGCCAGCATTCTCTCAGATACCAGGTCTAACATTGTGCCACCCTGCCCCACTTGTCCACTCCACAGTTCATCTGAGAAGCAGAAAAAGATAGTTCCCTCGTTTTCTCAGAAATGTACCCCAATTGCCTTGCTCTTTGTCAATTTATGCAGAGGGCATGAGAAAGGAAACAGAGCAGTGAAACTGGAGCTGTGAGACAGAAGCCATTCCCAGAAGAGACTGGGAATAAGGTCTGCCAATAATGGTATGAACAAAGATGGAATCCTATAGTCATAAACAAGCGTGGGCATACAGAAAACATTGGTACATACCACTACACCTCCTGGTTGTGATCGTCTGTTTTGATACTCCAGGTAAACACATGGCTGCACAGCCACCAACTATTTTTTAAAGAAAGGATATTGAAACAGCCAGGGTAGACGCAATGAGCTAAATTGATTTTGTCTCTATTTTATCTCTTATCTTGTTCTCCTTGGTACAGCCTTCATGAGGTGCCGGACTTACAACAGTTCACTTTTTCTTCTATGCTCTGGTCTTCTCTTTTTAACATTTGCCTCTATCTTTGAACATATATTTTATTGCTAACCAATCTGGAAGAGAGCACCTTGCTTTCCTCTGCCAACTATATTCCTCTTTCACGAGGAAAAGAGCTATCATCTGCTTGTTGACCTCGATGCCCTCTCACCTCACGCCAGACCTCTTCCTTCCATTTCAAGGCTGCTAGAGATAATGTCACATTTTGGCATGGGGGGGGGGCAGTTGTTGCTCCCTTGAAATGACTAATGAACTCAACTATCCAAATGGATATCTCCCACCACAAGTTCTGATTCTGTGGAATCAGGAGCCACTTCAGCCAATTTCAACAATGGTAAGAGCACAAGCCAACTTCTGTATTGCTGGCACTTAATGCCAGTAAAACTAGCTCACATGCCATAAAGGAGTACAAGCCTCTTTTGGACAGAGGATAAAAGCTTAGGATCTTTTGCACATATGTGGTGGTTATGCCCTAAGGCAGCTCAGTTCAGGTTACAAAAACGTAAAGAAACAGAAGGTATCACTAACAAAAATAAATCCACTTGGACTGGCCACTAGCTTTACAAAGCCTTTTCCAAGACAACAACTTCAGGCTGCTGCATCAAGATTTAATCACTGCACATGGAGCATTGTGGAGCACTGGAAGGAAACTGATGATAAACCGCATATGGACAATTGATATAAAGGGCTTTGGATGTAGCTCTATCAGAACATATAACACAAGAACTCTGGCATGTACAAGACTTTTTGATTAAAATATCTTTGGTGCAAGACTGCTATATTACTAACAGATTCATTTTCTTTGCTGTTACTAACACATTCATTTTCTTGTTATTTACTTCACACACACACAGAGAGAGAGAGAGAGAGAGAGAGAGAGAGAGAGAGAGAGAGAGAGAGAGAGAGAGAGCTCCAAATTTCCTCAAGCAGCATTTATGACAACAAAGTAACAACACAACCAGACACATAATTTTGCACAGTAACATTATTGCTCCCTTGTAACTCTATAATGTAATTTTGTGCTGGTAAAGTAGTTGCAAGGCATTGCTCAGAAACATTGTAATTGAACCTCAGATAGTTGGAAAGAAATATGAGGAGGTTTGCATTTGAATTGCATTTGTTTTAGCTGACCACATGTTTTGTAGGGTTAGGGAAAGTGCAATGACCTCTAAAAGTTAATAATGACACTAAGAAACACAAGTGATATAAGACAAGACACATTTGTCAGGCTTTGTTTTTGGTGCAAAAATGCAGAAGGCATATACTGCTCTAGATTTTAAGCTTGAGTTTGGGATCTGGAACAAGAGAAATTAATGTGATTAAACCTAAAGGGCTATTTCTATTATTTCTACAATACAGAGGTATTTACTTAAACTGAAATCTGTTACATCATGTTTTATAGGCCTTTTTCAGTAATTGAAACTGTGGCAGCTTTTCCCATAGTCATCGGAAACAGATGTGCAAAACTCTTGAAAGGGGGTAAACAAGAGCATACGAAGTTTTACCAGAGGTTGTGTGTCATTTTGAGTTTTTAGTGAATGGCAGAGATCCAAAACAAAAAACAAAAACAAGCAATAATTCTTCTTCCAACGGTTGTAGAACCTTCTTTCAGGAAAATTAAAGAGCAATTGTTCACAGGCCATTCAGAAGTAGATGTCCAAGAGTCTTCTAATGAAAGAAACAGAGAGATCTAGAAACAAGACCCATGGGGAACAGAAAGCTTTACTGCTATGAATGTTAGAAAAATCTGGTATGTTTACCTTCCAGCATTCAATGCAGATGTATGGTCAGTTGGTCACTGGATGAGCCTTGTGGCACAGTGGTTAAATGTCTGTACTGCAGGTAAAACTGTGCTCACGATCTGGGGTTCAATCTCAAGTAGCAGGCTCAAGGTTCACTCAACCTTCCATCCTTCTGAAGTTGGTAAAATGAGTACCCAGCTTGCTGGGGGGGGGCAATGTGTAGTCTGCATACTGTAACAAAACTGTAAACCACCCAGAGACTACTTGAAGTGGTATGGGGCGGTATATAAGCAGAACACTTTTGGATGGGGTGAAGGCTCAGTGGGCACTTAATGGCCTTTCTGCATCATGCAATGACTTTATTCTTCTCTCATTTAAGAGTAAACCTGAGTGAATGACAGCACAGGTTCTTTACAGGCCGTTTGGCACATATGATGATTTTAGTATAAGGTTTTTATTATTGTCTTAATTATTGTTGTTTGATGTTTTTACTGTTTTAATTCTTTGATTGGAAGCCGCACAGAGACCTTTGGGTAGTGGGCAGCATATAAGTTGTAAAAATAAATAAATAAATAAATAAAATATAATATTTTGTTGAATATATGTTTTGTTTACTAAAAGGCTTCCCCTTAGTTTAGGCAGAAAAGAGCAGACCAGAATCATCATTTGTGAGACAACTAACTCACAAGAAGGTACTCTGCCATCAGCAGACATGGGTTCTAAAAAAAAACCTGCCACCCAGAATATAAACTGTATCATCTACTCAGAGTTTAATATCAGAAATATTTTGTTTAAACAGAAATATCATCATATAAGGAAACCAATAACTGTACTGTAGGAGAAGGAAGTGGCAAACTCGCCGTTAGGGAGGAATGGCTGTGGGTTTATTTAACTTCCTCACAGCCAGCAAGAAATACAAGTCATATTTAGACATGGAATGAAGGAGGTTGGCTGGCAAATGAAAAGGATCTGGCTCTGCTACTGCTAGCCCTGCCCTTTGCCCTACAAGCACCAGTGGGCACCACTGACCACTGGCATGAGGTGCTGTATATAAGATTCCCCCCCCCCCCACATTTTAAAAGCAACCATTAAAAACACAGGTCTGTGCCTTCCACTTAAAGAAGACAGAAGCAGAGAGGAATCTTTCAGTTAGCTGGGAAAGAAGGATTTTGGAACAAAGTCCTGTTTGGGTCTCCATCTGATTTGAATCCTAACCTAAAAAGAAGAAAGTTCTAAATACCAAAAAAAAAATGTTGGCATCAGAAATAACGTACTTAGGAAATTGGCTGGGTCAAACTAGAGTGCACAACTACAAACAATGAAAACAACACCTTGGCCCCTTTGCTAATCCACAGCAGAATATGCTAGTGCCATATAGTATAAATCAGCACATGCCAAACAAGAGGATGTAGTTCTTAATGAATCATGCAGGATTTTTACTGGCTGCCTGAAATCTACCCCCATTGGACAAGTATACCATTTAGTTGGCATTGCCCCTTCAGAAGTACATCAAGAGGTACTAGCAAATAATGAATGGGATAAAGTAATACAGCACCAGATCCATCCACTTCATGGACACCAACCATTAGATGACAGCTAAAATCAAGGAATTTTTTTTTCTTTATGCATTGAATATTAAATGATTAAGAAGCTAGGCTAAATCTATGGAGAACCAAAATGACACAATTAACAGAATGGATGAATGCTAAATAGTGACTCCCATCAGGATAAGAGTGACGATATACTTTGAAGCAAAGAAAGAAGATGAAAGAATAATCAAGTAAAATGGGGCTACTTGGATTACAGGACAAATTTTCTGTGACTGTAGAGAATTTCAGCCAGTGCAGCGATTTAGTACTTAGATGGGAGACCACCAGGGAATATCAGGTGTTGTAGGCACCTGGAGTAGGAACTGGCAAACCACTCCAGTATTCCTGCCAAGAAACTCCATGGGCATGGAGTCATGAAGAGTCAGTCACAACTATAACGACACAGCACACACACACACACACACACACACACACACACACACACACACACACACACACACACACACACACACACACACACACACACATCTATACAAAAGAAGACCTAGTAAATGACCAAGAAAATACTATCAAAGTAACCCACTTCTGGTCAAATATAGTCTAATTACCTTAGCATTTTAATTTGTTTTTAATAGTTCTACATTTCATATACAGGTATACTCCAAATTCTGAACTGTGCAGTGCTCTGATACAAAGAAAGAAAGAAAGGGTGTTGTAGAGTTTGAAAGAAAAAGCCTCCACATAAGAAAGGTAATTGCTTTGAGTCAGCAAGGCAACAATTTGAGTACTGCCACAAATGGAAAAGCACTACCAAAAAAGAGGAAAAGGACATGGATCTGTATAAAATGTTCAGATGTTTGTGGAGTGGGGAGGGTGGAATAGAAGTTTAAGAATACATACTGGAATGTAAATAGAAATACAATACACTCCACCAAAGAAGTGAAGATGACGACCAGGTGACCTGTCTGCCTCAGGCATCTATTATTCAGATATGAACTGTTGGCACATTGAAGGCTTCTATGTTGCCTTTTTATATGTCTTTATAATCCAGCCAGACTTCAACAGGTTATTCCTTCAGAATGAAGAACGACATGGCCACCCTAGCAACAGGTAATATACAAGCCATGTCGTTCGGGCCTTGTTTTTCTTTTACAGTAAAAATATGAGGAGTGAGGTAATATACACCTCAATGTTTGAACAAGCTTTAAGCGGAA
>JAHTLZ010000330.1:39650061-39666736 GCA_023846285.1 Phrynocephalus versicolor
GGATGTTCTAAATATCATTAATTTACTGGACAGAGTCCTGCATCTTGGGTTTATGTATTGTGTTCATCCCCATATCCGAACATACATTTTTTGTAATGGATATAAATAAAGAATATTTGGTAGATTCACTTAATCTGAAAATGAGGGGACATTTATTTTAGCATCTGTTGTAAACACACAGGCACAAACCAACCTTCATCTGGTTTCTCTTATTCACTGGCTTAACCTATATATCAAGGGAACGAAATTTCATCCATCATCTACTAATCATGTTTTCTGATCAATGAGAAAGTCCAGGTCTGAACTTTGACTCTTTCCTATTTGTATTCCATTAGGCTGTTGAGTGCAATCTTACTGCATGACTAACCTTTTTTCTAACCCTTGTATTTTATACATAGTTTTCATTATTCATTTCTGCTTTGTATCATTATTCTTTTTCTTCTATTTTGTTGATTTTCTGAGTATAATTCATTGTTATTTCTTTAGGCAATTTTATAGAATTCTAGAGGTGGAAGGGTTAAAAGACATAAGTCTTGGTATTCAGCTCAAATTCTAGTCTAAATTTGGAGAACTGCCCAGTTTGCCTTGGACTGACTCACAGGCCACACAATTTGAATCAGCAGCCCAAAGTTTTTTTAAAAATATATATTTCTTTTGTTTACTTTAGCGGGCACTCAGATTTTCCTCCCTATATTAGATTTGTTGTACTGTACAGATGTTTTCACTAAGGGTTGCTGAAGATGGCAAGTGAAATTCGGAAATAATGGGTTGGCCTAAATTAAGTGCCATTAATATCAGCGAGTCAGTTCTCAGTATGATTAAGGGCTTTACCAGACTGTGTAGGTGGCCAATCCACACCCAGATGGAGCTGTATGGGAAGCATTACCTGAGGTAACAACAGGAGGTTTGTGACATTAAAAAGGAAGACAGAGAAACCTGTTGCTCTCCTTTTACCTTTTTTTTTTAATTATCTGAATGATGCAGCAGAATTACAGTGGTACCTCGACTTACAAATTTAATTCATTCCGAATGCATGTTCTTAAGTCGAACTACTCTTAAGTCTGGGTACCTATTTAAAAAATTTTTTTAAAAGTTAAAAAAAATTAAAATATGGAAAAATATTTGTAAATCGAGCAGACCATAGCTAAAATTTGTAAGGCAGCAGTTAAAATGCCAACAGTTTTCCACTCTTAAGTTGAATTGCTCTTAAGTCGAGCTGCTCTTAAGTTGGGGTGCCACTTTATAATACTATGGGATGGTGATGCTTTGCTACTCCCACATGCCACTTGCTTCATTTAACAAAAACGCGGGGAGGGGAGTCAACATGGACAGTTGAATGACAGCTGCTAGAAAAGGCGGGAAAGGAAGCTATGTTGGCTATGTTGGCTACAT
The DNA here is from genome assembly GCA_023846285.1 of Phrynocephalus versicolor. Classification (NCBI taxonomy): domain Eukaryota; kingdom Metazoa; phylum Chordata; class Lepidosauria; order Squamata; family Agamidae; genus Phrynocephalus; species Phrynocephalus versicolor. The sequence continues at coordinate 39,651,454 of JAHTLZ010000330.1, forward strand.
GGGTTTTGCCCTCACAAGGCAATGCAGTCCCAGCTGAGAAGAAAGGCAGGAAAGGCGGGAAAAGGAAGGTGTTCCTTCCTTCCATCCCCACAAAGTTTACACCCCAGTGTTTTCCTCTTTCACCCCCACTGTTTTCTGCTGCTTGCTCCTTAGTCATGAAATAACCCAGGTAAACCTTGCTGATGAGTCAACTTAATAGACCTACTTATGAGTAAACCAGTGATCTAAAGACCTGTGGGGGCCCTTCTCACCGAGAGAATGAACATATCCAGTGTGAACGGAAGATTGCTCAAGGGAGAGATAAACCAGAACTGCACGTCTGTTCTTGTTGGACTGAAACATTTTGCTACATTTTGCTGATGCTCAGACTGAAGAAGCTACTTGGATGAGTACTGAAACATTTTGATCAATCAAGAAAATAAGTGCAGTTGTTGCTATGACTCAACCTCTGGGTAATAGAACAAACTTCCAACAGACTAAAGAGAAGGAAAGAGCTCACTCAGCAGATTGGCAGGGCTCTCTTTGAATTGAGATGAGGGAAGGAATGATTGGCTAGCAGTAGATAGATTGGCACTGGTCACCAGAAAGTTCCCTCCCAGCCACAAAGACCATAGGCAGCATGCCAAAAAAAACCCACTCAAAAAAAGGGAACACATGCCTCAGTTTGGGTACCTATCTCCAGTTAACCAATGAAGGCAGAATCTAAACCATGAAGGCAGAATCACCCATACAAGGTTTTCTGTTTGTCTTAAAGGAATGGTCAGCTTCATGTGGTAACAGGGTGTTCGGGAGAGTAAACAAACCACCAAGCAAATAGCCAACATGGTCACCCATGTTTCTTGGCTTCAGGCTAATTATTTTTTTCCTGAACCATTTGGAGGTTTGTTGTGTTTGTGGATCTGAGTTTGATTCCATCCATGTATTCCATTCCAAATGCATGATGCTGGGGGAGGGGCAACAACTAAGATGAAGTGAGTATCTGAAGGAAACATGACTAACTTTTTGGGGACGCAGCTGATGGCTGCTAGTCACAGGATGCAGTTTTATGATTGTTGCCTGAAGTTTCATAGATACTTGAATGACTAGTTCAACATTGGTTGCCACTTTTCTCCCAAGCAAGCACCTGGAGCTCACATGGAAGATTTCAGCCACCCTTGTATCTGTGGGAAGCTTGGCTCAGCCAAAAATCACAAGCACAACACATTCCTCACTTGCCTTGCCAACATCATCTTCCAGAAGGTAGAAGCAACAATGATCCAGCTGTTCTGGATCTGATTCTTACCAACAGGAAAGAACAGCTCAGTAAGGTGGAAACAATAGGAATTTTGGATCTAAATGACAGCTGGAATTTGTTAAACTTCAGGAAGGTAATGCAGAAAGTAATATACGATGCAGTGAAGGAAGCTGATTTTGATAAACTTGAAGAAATATTGTGTGAGATCTCCTGATCCAAAATACTCAAAAGAGAAGAGAGTCCACAAAAATGAAAGTTTCTTAAATGTAACAAACTGTAAGTCACAATCCCAAATAATATATATGAGAGAGAGATTAGTGGGAAACATCTAAAAAAAGAGGTAGCTGCATGAACAGCTTTCAAATGAGCTAAGATTTAAAATGGTCATGTATAGGAAATGAAAGTCCAGAGCAGAAATAGTGGAACAGTATATATGACTCTACAAGGAATAGAATACAGTTATTTTCATCAAGCAGAGTATAAAGGACTACCCTGTATTTGTAGGGAGAGGTTCAGAACATCTAGCACTCAGAAGAAATTGAGGCTTTCAAGGGAGCTCAAAATAACAAAAATGGTGATTGCAGTTATGCTTTGAGCAAGAAAAAGAATCTGGAGATGGTACGTCCTTTGCATGGAGAAGAATACCATGAAACATCTACTGTGCCCGTATCTTTTCCTGAAAGGGAAATGGTATACCAACTAGTTCAAGGCAGAACAAAGGAGGCAGCGAGTGGGCTCCTGTCCAAGATATGTGAAAAGATGGATTGGGAAAATCTAGCTGAAATACTTTAAATTAATTCACATGTGCATGGCCAGAAGAGCTGCATCCAACAGTGTTAAAAGAACTCCCAAATGTAAACTCAGATTCTCTGCAGAACAGGTGAGGTCCCTGAGGACTGGGGGGCAGGCAAATGTCACCCCCAAAGCATAAATCATGCTTTAGTTTTGATTTTCCTTTTCCATTTGTGGTTGAATTGATTGACTCTTGATTGCTGACTGGGGCAGGTTACAGAGATCACATTACAACCCTACTAAAGCAGCTCCACTGGCTTCCAATCAGCTATCGGGTACAATTCAAAGTGCTGACCTTAACCTACAAAGCACTAAATGGCCTGGGTCCAAGCTACCTCAAAGATCAAATCTCGCAATATGAACTAGCTCAGGTGCTAAGGTCATCAGGAGAGGCCTATCTCTCCATCCCGCCACCTTCACAGGTGCGTCTCAGAGGAACACATGAAAGGGCCTTCTCTGTTGCTGCTCCCAGACTTTGGAACTCCCTCCTGCTGGAGGCCAGGACTGCCCCATCTCTGCTGTCTTTCCGGAAGCAGGCAAATACTTTCTTCTTCAGGCAAGCTTTCCCTGAATGAGGGACTACTTATTATATGACTTTTAGATGGATTACTATGCATGATTACATTGACTGATTTCATAAGAACACCAGTGATTTCCATGTTAGTTTCCATCCCTCATAATGGATTTATTTTCTTTTTGCATGCTCTTGGTAGTTTTAATGTTACCTTTGAATGTTCTAAGATGCCTCTTCTAATTCCCTGTTCTTAACTTAAATATGTCTTAAATATTCTGGGCTATATATTGTCCCTCATTATTGTAAACCACCTTGGGTCTTTTTCCAAGGAGAAAGGTTGGGTAGAACTATTCTAAATAAATAAAATAAATAAATAAATAAGTTCCTTCCAGCCTGACAACGGTATCATTCTATTAAAGCCACCCTATACCCACCCTATTCCAATCCACACTCAGCCTTGGAAGACTGTGGAACTGGGGAAACCACTCCTTAAATATCTCATTTATCTTGAAACCACTTTTGTAAGTGCAATAAGTTGATACTGACTTGGTGGCTCATAACAATACAGACGTCTTAGGAATAAAGCTCATTGAGTTCAATAGGACCTAGTCTAGTGTACAGATCGACAGGATTGCATAGTAAATAGTTAATATAATGTCTTTGAATTTGCTTATCTAAGCTATATTTTTACCATGGCCAATTTATATGCCACTACATAATTGTCAGTTCCTTGTGTTGCTCTTCTTTCGTAAAAATAAGCATGGGCGCAAACCTAACCACAGAGTTTCACGTTGAGCCTATGCAGAAGTGCCTACAGCGAGGATTCGCCTTTGAAACTCTGGAAAAGCTTCAAGAGGCCCACACTCCCTGAGAGAAATAGATACTTGGTGGAGTCTAAGGGAAAGCAATCTTTGATTCTGACTTGCTTGCTAACTAGGTCTTGGCAACCACTTGACGCCCTATAACTGTCACCCTGCAAAATGGAAATGTTCAGCCAGCGGAGAAAGAATACTTTTGGGTTTTGATTGGCTAAATGAAAGGAGCACACAAAATATTTTTCAGTCAGTCCTGGAACAAATTCTGCATTGCACAGCTGTGATGGAAGTGCCATCCCTCTGAGACCATCTAGAATGCGGCTGAGGCAGAAAGGCATTTTGGCCTGCCATTTTTATTCATGTCCTCGCACTTTTAATCAATTTTAAAGGAAAAGCATATATTTGCAGTACAGAAATGGAGATGGGAATGGGATGAAGGAATTCTTTACATTATACACCAAATTATGAGACTTTCTAGTATATCTGTGAAATTGGTTTTCTATTTACCATTGTATTCAAAAGCTCAAGACTCAGAGATGTGTGAGTCATACCATCAAGTGTGGAAAGATATTTTAGAGTTCTGTGAAAACAACGGATAGAAAATGTGTGTGTGTGTGTGTGTGTGTGTGTGTGATCTCTCTCTCGATCTCTCTCTCTCTTTCCCCCCATGTTGCCAGAAGCAACAGGTATTTCATATGGACACGATACATGCTATAAATCTACTTTAAAACATATTGGCTTAAATCCAATTGTTAGTCCCAATTTAAGTAGACCTATTCAATCAATTCAATTTATTCAAGTGTTGACTAACTGGTGAGCAGCTGATTCAACATGCTTGCTGTAGTTAGGACTAGTAGTTAAATTTAGGTGATTGTAGCGAACTAAGGTGACATTTTAAATTTTAAGTGCCAGTGTGCTTCATTTTTCATTGAATGGCAAGCTTTGTGCACTTAAACAAGGTACATTATTTCTCCAGCTCAGCCATGTTTTATGTCTGTTAGATTTGCACATGTGACAGGGCTAATAATGTGTTATTTCTTCATTATGATACGGTTATAAAAAGTAACTTTCCTTTGCCATGCCACAGAAAGAGTCAAGCTGACTACAGAAACTAACAGCACAAGTAACTTAAAGTAAGCTATTTCAAGTCCAGGTGAAAAATTTCTCTGGTTTATGTTTTGCTCTAGGCTTGATATTTAATGTGACTAGTTCTTGACAGCATGCAATAATGTTTGGTTCGGTCTTAGACCTGCAGGGCTGAAAGGAATCCTATGAATCATCAAGTCAAGCCAGTGTCAAAGAGGCACAATAGGAAATCAAATTCCTAACTTCAGGAAGCCAGAGGTCTATCCAGTCTACCTTGAACAGGAGTTTAACACTAACTGAGACATCTGAGACATCTGAAAGCAACATGACCTTGTCCATTTTGTGTGCAAAACAAAGTCATTTCATAGCAGCTACACCCAAGCGGCTCTAGGTCTAAGCTTGGTTTTAATTTTGCATGACATTGTGTACACTTTATGAGTGATACCTACTTTTCAAAGATTAAGTAAAGATGTGCATGGACTGTCAGTTCAGTGGTTTGTGGTCCAGCGCTGAGCCTTGTGTTGGCTGCAACCCATTGACGACACAGAGACAACTGAGTTGGTGGGCAAATTGTGGAGGCCACAGCTTTATTGGCTAGGTGACAACCTGCAGTACTCTGGCAAGGCATTGGGTCGGATCCAATATTATCGGGGAACCCGCCTGTCCCCCGATACTCCTGGTGGCGCCCCCCACAGGCGGGCGGAACCCTTGATCCTCAGCTCCTGGTAACCCCCGTGGGTGCAGACTCCTTCGGGTTTCCTTCGCCGAGCTGAGCAGAGGGACCGTCTGTTATCCCTCCTGAGCCGGGACACTCGCAGCTCCCTCTTGGGTCCACCGTTGCAACCTGTTGCTTCTGAGCCAGGCAGGCTCCGTCCGACGGCCACCTTCTACCTGGATCCAGTCCCAATGCCGCCAAACTGCCCGAGCTGTGACGAAACACAACAAGCACCTTTTAAAACACATACACAACCAAATGTAAATCAACCAGGGTGTGGTGGGTGGGAAGCAGCGCGGATTGGCTCCGACGCCCGGCGCGGCTGAAAAGTATGATCAAAGAAATTGGATATGAATGCAGGTGTTTGTTCATGTGGATGTGTGTGCCCATTTCTATCATTGGGGGAGTGTCTATGTCCTTGGGTCTTTACCAGAGTATGGAAAAGTCTGCTCCCTTTCAAAAAATATCCACAATTCTGAGAATTACGCAGCCTTAACTATCTAGAGGCCACTGAGGCCACAAAAGGACCTTGTAAGCTTGTACGCACCGAAAGATCTACTGTGAATAGAAAAAAATTCACCAGGAACCTCCCAGATCATCTTCCCCTCAGAACAGGCACAAGACCAGAAGCCTGTCCCTGTAGCCACAGCCTATTAGAACCTGAGACCTTTGAACGTTTCGCAGGCTTGATGATTCAGTGAAAAAATTACTCCTCGGTTTTCTGCTTGTGGCGTTTTCCCCCCTTGTTAGTATTCTTCACGCATACCAACCTCTTATCTAAATGTCTAGCTATGCAATATGCATCCAAAAGTCTAAATTTCTTGCAAATGAAAACAGACATCATTTTCCACATTCACCCTTCCAAATAAGTATTTGAAAATGAACAAGTATGAATTCTGGGCAACAACGGCTTTTTTCATGCTAATTAGCACAAAGCTTAAGAAAATGGATCGTTGGTTGTTGGCATGGTGGTCCCCAGTTTTCTGGGTCCAGTTTCAAAAGCTGATTGATGCTGAAAAGTTGGATGCGTAGGCTGAAAAATTCCCTGACAAAAAGCTACTTCAGTTTCCTGCCTCAGGTTTTCATAATTATAGCTTTACACCTCTAGAATAAGCAGAGAAAAGTCTCACAAAGGTCATCTTTTCCCATTTGATTTCTCAAATTTATCATAAATCTGAGAGGTGATTTGGCGAGCACAGGTGACAGTAACAACACCAATTTGCTAGTTTAAATACAGTTTTGGAAAGGGGTATGATTTTTAAAGGATTTTTTTTGGGGGGGTTGCAGGTGGGGAGAATCATTTTGCACTAATATTCCTGGAATCCTGACCTTACTAAAACCAGTGGCCAGTGTGAACCAGTGTAGTTTTTCGGTTTGATGGCTCTTTTGATTTCATTCTTGGAATAGCCATTTGCCTGTAGAGCCTAATTCAGGTGGCTGAGTTCAGTGTTGAGGAATTCAGCTTCACAGTTTTGGTTTGCACGATATACAAGATTTTTGATTATGCCTCTTTTTTGTTGTGGGTGGTGGATGAAATGGCTATTCCAAGAATGAAATCAAAAGAGCCATCAAACTAAAGTACAACACTAAACTGAAGAAGAAATACAGCCTCCAACAAAGTATTTCTCCCATACATAAAAGAAGTCATGGACCGCATGGACAAAGTATTGAAAAAACACAACCTACAAACAGATTTAGACCCACCACAAAAATACAACAGATGCTATGGTCAGCAAAGAACAAAAGGATCCCATTCGCCACAGCAAGAGTATACTAGATACCTTGTAGTTGTGGCCAGTTGGGACCACAAAGCACAGCATCCAGATCAAAATGAAAGAACATGAAAGATGCTACAGACTAAAACAACCAGAAAAATCAGCAGTAGCTGGACACACCCTGAGACAAACTGGACATGAAATCCTTTTCCAGGACACAGAGGCATTGGACAACACTACCAATCATTATGTCAGACTACACAAGGAAGCCACTGAAATCCACAAACATAAGCACAGTTTCAACAATAAAAAGGAAGTCTAAAAATACAGTACTAAAAGCTTCAGAGTGCAAAAGGTCAAAGCTCAATGATTGCCACCCAGCCACAAGCAAAAGTGATCAGTTCACACAATAGAACAGCAAACAAAACCCTGATTGCATTGAAACTTCTTAATCCCTTCATTACAATACAATTAACACCTATTTTCCAGCATAGGACAGGCTTCCTCTTTCCCACAACTTTAAAAACACCTGCCTCACTCACTTTTAGAGATGGGCACGACTTAGCGGTATTTTCGTTTTCGTTTTCGTTTTTTCGTTTTCGTTACGTAACAAAACAAAAACGAAAAACGGTTCAAAAATGGACCGAAAACGGAAACGAAACGACTAATTTTGAGCCAATTTTCGTTTTTCGTTACTGGAAAAACACATAATGGAGCTTAATGGGGAGAAACGAAAAATTTTTCATTTTCGTTTTCGTTTTTTCATTTTCGTTATGTAACGAAACGAAAACGAAAAATTTTGAAATTAGCTCACGAAAACGGAAACGAAACGAAATGGACCCTAGCCGAAAACGAAAACGAAAAATTTTTTCTGAGTCGTGCCCATCTCTACTCACTTTATAATCCAGAGCACAGAGAGAACTCCTAGTTCCCTGAGCTCCTTGCCCTCTGAAGATGCCAGCCACGGAGTCTGGCAAAACATCAGAAATAAAAACTTCCAGAACATGGCCAAAGCCTGAAAAACTCACAACTATCAGATCCCAGCTGTGAAAGCCTTGGAGAATACGTGTTGTTGTTGTTGTTGTTGTTGTTGCTGCTGCTGCTGTTGCAGCAGCATTGATCTAGGGGTGTTTTGAAAATAAGCTATTTTTGTGACACAGCACTGCCAGTTAAAAGACAACTGCCATTGTTTACAGTGCATTAAATAAACCAATAATGGCTGGTGTGTGTCCACTTGCCTTTCCCTGCTCCAATGGTAATTCTATTCTTCCCATCTGTGGCCAGCAATTCTAACTTTTTTGTTTGAGGGCTCATTGCATAGGCACTGAAATATACATAGTCACTTGCACTTGACAAGAGGGTGACATATCTCTTAGTTGTGAGGGAATTATAATGACTTTCTCAATTTGTTTCTCCAATGGATCTTAAGAAAATATAGTGAATGAACTGAGATCAGGGCTAAGGACTAATAATACTAATTTTAGAAATACAAAATAGAAAAAGACTCTATGGATTATTGAGTCCGGCCCCTAACCTCTATCTCTGCACTAAATCACTAAAGTATGAATTTATGTGCATTATGTAGAAACTCTAGATTCCTGTGGACAAACATGTATCTGAAAGTCCCCCTTTTATTTAAAGTCTGCAAAGAGTTCTCATTCCAAATTTGTTATTAATGATTAGCTCTTTATTAGTGCTTTCAAATGGATGGCTCATAGCACTATCATTCCAAAGCCATGTTGCTTTGCCTTCTTAATGGAATACTGTAGTACATATATGGTCAGCTGACAGCATGGGAAGACATGAGGAGGTTGGAGGGGAGAGAATACATGGTTTGGATCCTTCACAAATCCAACCAAAGGCCAAAATCCTATTGCATTGTATAGTAAATCACACTAAAGCTGTCCCATTTGAATTGATAGAACTTAGAGTTAATTCATTAAATAGCCATTGGGATAATGGGCCTCCTCTGGTATAATTTAATACACAAAAGAACAACGAGGCAGGCTGGTTTCCCAATAAACATCTTTTCTGGAACTGCCTTCTTTCTCCCATTGTTAAAATTGGAGCACTTTGTGGCTACATATTTGCTGTTATGATGGGACTGCATTACTGCAGTATGGTGATATATATGTGTGGGCAAACTGCCTCCATGCTATTGTTAGCACCATTGGCCATGCAATAATGTATGCAGGAGAACAATGCCCATCTTTTTTTCTGTCTATTAGTCATCCTTCAGAAAATGGATGCAAAATACAGAAAGATCAAAAATTTGGCATTGGCTCACTAGTCACACCTGGATTCTAATCCTTTGGAGATTCTACTGAATAGTGTGGGGTTTTCTTTCAAAGTATATTCTCTTTCAGGCTGAATACCATCATGCTGGATCCAGTCCAGGTTCTCAATCAATTTTTGCATAATTCAACATTTCTTATCTTCCTCTGTCAAAGAAGGCGATTGGGCGTCAAGAAGCAACTGTGGGTAACAACGCTAACTGGATTTTCTGTTAAATATCTGGCACTTAAGTTCTGTTCAATTGAATTCTGGCTGAAACTTGAACATGGTTGTAGATTGCTATTTACCTTTGCTGGTTCTTCCAATACATGACTCAGATAGACAAAGAATGTGATATACTGTTGCCACTAGGCAGGAAATACAGGCATAAAAAGTAGAATTCACATAGTATTTCACTGCAAATTTTTATGTGAAACTGGATCAGGCGAAAGATATTAGAACTGTTGAAATAATATTAACCCCTGTCTAGACACAATAAAAGATAAACACTATATAACAGTATACATTTGATGACAAGGAGAAACAATATATGCAAAAACTATCTGGTTAACTTCTTAAAACACATCTGCAACAGATCTTTTGTGGGCTCATTTGCTTTTTCAGCTCATGAGTGGATGACAGTGAAGATGATTCTTCAATTTTTGCTGCCACATTTGAAGCTAAGCACAAGATTACTTCTTTATGCTGCTAACAATCCTGGCTGACCTGATTTTCAGTGATGAGAGGGGTTAAGCATGCAATTTCCTTGACTAAGCAACTCCACATCTGAGTTCCTTGACCTTCCATTCAGCCACTGCAGAGGTTGGACCACAACACTCCATATGGATTCGGCTCAGAAAATGACAAAAACAAGCCGGTACATCTGCTACAGGGATAGCGTGAAATTATTTGGCCACAACGCAACAGAATAAGTGTGATGACACTAATTGCAAACTATTTCCTACCATGTTAAGATGATGGTTGTTGTGAGAGATCGTCGTGGGAGGTGAGGGAGGGGGCATATGGATACATTCATTGGTTAAAGAACAAACAAGAAAAATGAGACACATCTACTTTCTGACCAGCAAATACAGACAAAATGTCAGATGTTTTAGTGGTGCTGGTAATTCATTGATATCTATGGCTATTTTTTTTAAAAGATCATTGTTTCAGAAATTCCAGATTTGAGCCCTGGCTTTAAAAACAAGCCAATGAGCTGAATCCTACCCATGTTTGTGTCATGTGTTGTAGCTAATTTGATACTTGACATGATTTTGCCTTCACTTGTATCTTCTTTATTTTCAATGTTTCCTTGTTGTTGCTTGTTTCATTTAATCATTTGCTAGCTCTTAATGCTAATAAATGATGCTGGCATCATTTCAAATTAATGGGTTGTCATAAATATCAATAAATGAGTGCAATTCATTATAATTGCAGCTAATTGGAAAGATTGCCTAGCCATGTGCCCAACTGCATCTTAATCAGCTCATCACAATTCACTGAATTCACTGTAACAAATTACACAAATTGTACACAAATGTCAATAGTATTCTGGCTAATTAGTTTTTAAACAACAACCATGCTACCTGTAAAGAATGTAGCAAGTGGCAAATGTCAGGGCCGGGGTAAGGGTGGCATGCCAGAACAGGAAAGATTCTAGGACCACTGCTTTGTAGCTAGGTCTATGAGGCATGGACACTGGTTCACACTGAGGCAGGATCAGAGCAAATGGAGCAGGCAGGATCATACAGGAGCAAGGCAGGCGCCACTGGAGCACCCTGGACTCTTCAGGAACAGGGAGGGCTGAAGGGCCACTTGTGTTACTGAGCCAGAGATAGACATGCAGGAAACCCATATACTTGTATACTGATTTCCAGGGCCTCCAGCTGCACCACACATTTGCCCTTCACCTACTCTAGCCTTTGCAAGTGGCATCCCTGATTCTGGAGGTACTTGCATGGTTTCTCCCACCTTGACCCTGACAGCAACAGCATTAAGGTGTTTTTCAGTGTAATAGGCAATGTTTTCTAGTTTATTTTAAAGTAACTTTTGCAGAAGTTTTTAACAAACAAAAACAAAAAGTTGAATGTATGTTCTTCGTAAATGTCATCAGTCCTAGTTTCAAAATAATAAAAAGTAACAAGAAATGAACTGAGTAACTTTGCAGTTTCATTATTAACAAATTACTTTTGGGGGTTTGGGACAATTCATGTTACAAATTGTTTCACCTCCATAACAGATAATGCTTAAAATGTAACTTTCTAAGCTGTGGAAAACACAGGTTTTTGGAGCAGTGTTTTCATCCTACTTAAATTCAGTCAAAACCTCAGGAGGAATTTCTCAGTTCTACCTACTTTCTCATAGCAAACCTGGGGCCTCCATGCTTTTGGACTACAATTCCAAGACAAACTCACAAGTACAGTCAATGGTAAGGGGGTCTAGGAGTTCTGTTCCAAAAAGTAAGGACTGAAGTATTGGAAATACTGTTTTTAAAAGCAGAACCACAGGATGGATGATTTTCACCTGTTTATCAATCAAGGGCAGAGCTAGGGCTAAATCAAGATGAACCATTTTATTCTGGATTAAATATATGTATGCACCGATGATGTCACTGATGGAGAAGACGTTGAACTTCTATTAGTTGTGTTATGAAATGCTTTTATTTATTAATCCAGTGTTTGGTTTTAATGAGATTTTCACTGCAACAACACCCTAGTTTATCATGAGTTTTTTCAGTTACATGTATTCTAAAATCATTGTAACAGTTTTGGATCTTGCGAGGGGAAAAGACAGGAATTTACATCTGACATGTTGATTAAAAATGCAACCAGAAATTGGCAAAACCCTGTTGCACAGCTCCCCATGAACATGATATTTCATCAGTACCAGCAAATTGCTGCTGATTAAAGATTTTCTTCGGTGATGGGCACAAGACTTTTTCTCATTGTGCATAAGATGTGTGCACCCCAAAATTGTCTTTAATGATTAAAAAGTGATATGCCTTTAATCAGCAGCAATTTGACACTGATGATGGCATCATTCCCATTGCGCATGTAGGGCTGTACAGCAGGATAAGTACTGGAATCAAAAGGAATCAAATGTTAAACATGGGTGATTAATATTGGTTGGATGTTAAACAAATATTTGAATATTTGGAGAGCATATGGTGAATATTAAATAGCCATCTTCACTAAGAAGTATACTGCAGACATGATATGTGAATATATTTCATCATAACTCTTTTGTTGTTGTTCAGTCATTCAGTCGTGTCTGACTCTTCGTGACCCCATGGACCAGAGCTCGCCAGGCCTTCCTATCCTCCACTGCCTCCTGGAGTTTTGTCAAATTCATATTGGTTGCATCGATGACACCGTCCAACCATCTCATTCTCTGCCATCCTCTTTTCCTTTTGCCTTCAATCTTTCCCAGCATCAGGGACTTTTCTAAGGAGTCCTCTCTTCTCATGAGGTGGCCAAAGTACTGGAGCCTCAGCTTCAAAACCTGTCCTTCCAGTGAACATTCGGGGTTGATTTCTTTCAGAATGGATAGCTTTGATCTCCTTGCAGTCCAGGGGACTCTCAAGACTCTCCTCCAGCACCACAGCTCAAAAGCATCGATTCTGTGGCGATCAGCCTTCTTTATAGTCCAGCTTTCACTTCCATACATCATAACTCTACTTCGCACAATATTTAAAGGCTAGTTTTACTCTGATTTCAAGACTAATTTAAACACCATAAAACTTTGCACAGTAAGCAACATTTTTCAAAAAGATGGCAGCAGTTTTCTTTATTAATGAGTGTGATTGATAATCTTTTAAACATATGGTTCTAGAACACTTAGGTCTATTCCTGTCCAATGAAGTAGTTTTTAAAATACCCACAGGCCTTTTTGAGAGTAGTGGTATTGCTGCTGTTAAAATATGGGTTTGTATCTATGGCTAACCTCCAATTATCCTTTCAAGCCACAATAATGAAACACAGGTCTTCTCCGGCAGTTGAAGATCCTTGACTGCATAACTGTAGTTCACCTACCTCCTGTTCTCAGAGCAACAAATGGGGTGAGAATACAGACAGCTACCTACCAAATGTTATAGTAACTGCGACTCCTGCAACACTTTTTAATTCACGTTTATCCATTTAGCTCTTTTTTACTAGATGGCATTCTATTGCCCAAAGTGGAAGGTAGAGATGGGCACAAATAGAAAAAATGGAGTTTTGTTTGTTGTTTGTCGTTTAGAGTTCCGTTTTGGTTCGTTTCCGTTGTTCGTGATTTTTTTGCAAAAAAAATCATTTTTGTTTTGTTACCGTTTCATTATCATTTATTCCAATTTTAAGTGTTTTTTTAGCATTTAAAGCAGCTCACTTCATTGCTGTAACGGAAACGAAACACACGACAAAAATTCCCACGTTTCTGTTCATTTTGTTTCATTTTAGGGATAAATTTCATTTGTTGTTTTGTTGCATACCGAAACGAAAACCGAAAAATGAAAACAAAAATTGTTCGTTCCGTGCCCATCTCTAGTGGAAGGACACTCTTGTAAGCATTCCTTTTGCACCATCAGGTTTCATTTGCCCATTTTCTCATTAGTTGCAAGTCAATCTGCTCAATTGGTCAAACAGTGAGAAACCTGCTGGATCGGAGAAACCCTTACACCATTGCCCTTCCACTCCAAGATAATAGAATATTGGCCATATGAAAGCAGCAGATTTCCAAAAATTAGCATGAGCACAGAAAGAGAAGGGGGAGGGGAGATAAATACTATGTCAAGGAGAGCTACAACTTAAGGTGAGAAAACAGCAGCCATCATGTTCTGTCACAGGGCTGGTACAGACATTCAACAATCCCTTCTTATCTAGGGTTGCCAGAGTGCAAAGCATTGGCTGAAGTCTTAGATGGTTACTTCACGTCCATTCTCATCCCGGGAGGAAGTTCTTTGTGTGCTGATGTCAGTCGTGATCATGTGGTCTTCTTCCAGTTCTGTCCCTGTTCTAGTGTACACACAGGTATGATGGATGATACTGGCATGACTGTTACCATACGTCCTTGTTCCATGATGAGATATAAAATTCCATGCCTTTGTTCTCCATTTTTTTTTTTGGCCCAACCTTCCGTTTTTTGGTGTTTCAATTCTCCGAAGCCTTGTCTTCAATGCATTACGGAGCTAACTTTGAGGCATTTGTCTTTTAATCTCTCTGAACTGCATTGCTGACTCCATAGGGAATGTACTGGTGAATGGCACTTCGCACTCCTGCCACTAGATGGAGAATGGCACGTTGCATGACGAGCTGTACCTCACGGCCTCTCATCTCGGAACGAGAATCATGATGAGCAGATTCCCGAGGCCAGGGAGGGCAGTCTCTCATCCTGCTTAAATTGCAGTTCTGGGGGTGTGGTCATGACAAACTCCCCTCGTTCCACAATGGACGTGCGGTTAGATTACTTTGTAGAGGTCCCAAGCGGGACCACAAACAGCGATGAGATGGATGTAAAGTATCAGCCTTAGGAAACTACTCTGTTTCCCTGGGTCTCTGATAAATCACATGGGGAGCTGCTTTTATGAGCTCGGGTACTTAGTTTCACCCTAGATTCAAATAATGTCTTTATTGTGATTTTCCACTGCTGCACAAGTACTTATTAAAACAGCCCTTTGAATCTTAAATAGGAATCTGCCTGCGTTCATCACATTTCTCACAAAGCATGTAATTACACCCTTACTTAGGAGAATCATCTTGACATTTTAGGCCAGGGTATGTAGTGTACTATTTTGGGGGGGGGTAGAATAATGGACTAGGATTCAGAAGACTTGAGTTTGAATCCCCTCACTTAGTCCTGGAAACTTGGTGGTGGTAGTAGGGGGCGGGAAATAGTAACATCAGTTCTTAAACATCTCACTTATTTTGAAGGTCCTGTTAGGGTCATTATAAGCCAGTTCCAACTTGATGGCCCATAATACCTGGTACTGTGAGGAGGTTATACTTTCCCATCCATACAGGATGGCATTGCCTACTGCCTTCTAATATGGAAAGAGACATATTTCTGTTTCGCTGCTAATTCTCCTGCTATGATTGCTCTTGGCTTCAAAGATGAGTATAACATGCAGAGGCCAGGCTGCTCAGGCATGGAGGAGCTTGGGCAGAA
>JAHTLZ010000330.1:39669461-39686652 GCA_023846285.1 Phrynocephalus versicolor
TTATTATTATTATTATTATTATTATTATTATTATTATTATTATTATTATTATTATTATTATTATTATTATTATTAGCCTTTTGCCTTTTGCCCATTTTTCTATTTGGTAATAAGCATCAATCTCACCAAAAAGCAATTTAGAATCAAAAGTACTGTAATTGTAAATTGAGTTTCCATTATTATTATGTTGTTATAGGAAGATGATCTTGGCCAATTTTGCTATTGCACTTTGAAGATGCTTAATAAATAAACCAACTGTCCCCTTGCCATTTAACGAGAAAATGGCATAAAATTGAAAAAAAATCATTTGACAACACCTTTGTATAAGACACGGCATTATAAAATGATTGTCTATCACTGTACCTCTTGACATATGCCATGAGTATCAGTTATAGTTCCATAATTGAATGATAAGAAACAACTAAATCAAGTAGAACTAGATTTAGTAAATATTATGGTAATGGTAGCAAGGGTAATGACATCAAAAATAGGCAAGCTGGTAGCCAATTTAAAACTGGCAATTAGTATAAAGAAATGTGGAAGATAAATTAACTGGTGATTTGAAAATGAGTAAAGGGGTGTCCCAAACTAACTAATTTAAAGATTATCCATTTTTAACACATTTATTTGAAAAAGGAAAGATATATACTTCCAGTAAGGTTTCAATTGTCAAGAAGCAAGCTTCTGATCTATATTAACTTATTTGAAAAGTTCACCTTATGGATTCCACTGCATGTTAAGAAACGTTTGTGATTTTGTGTATTTTGCCATAAAGGTCAATCGAATTGAAAATTCTAATAATATGTATCTACATTACTTTCAACTATTTACTGCCAAATTCTGGTTCTTTATTTTCAGATGAAGGGAAGTGTCTGGCTTATATGGTACAGTAAACCCCCGCCAATCGTGGGGGTTAGGGACCCACCCCACCCACGATGCATGAAAATCTGTGATATGTGGAAGCGGGTGGGGGCGGGGGGCGGGGGGGTCGATTGTGTGCCTGCCTGAGAAGTCTTGGAGTGGTGCGTGCAGGTGGTGTTGCGGGATCTGACTTCCTGCCGCCGCCCGCCCGTGCTGCCCAAGACTTCTCGGAGGAGTGCGGGGGGTGGCATGGAGCGACCTGATTGCCCCCCTGCCCCACCCCGCAATCGCCCCCTGCCGCCCCCCATGTGGCCTGAGGCTTCTCGGAGGAGCGTGTGGGACAGTGTGGAATGACCCGATTGCCCCCTGCTGCCCCTGCGCCACCCGAGGCTTCTAGGAGGAGTGCAGGGGGCAGCGCGGAGCAACCCGATCACCCTCCGCCACCTCCGGCACGGCCCGAGGTGCAGGTACTGCGATCCCGGGATGTAGTGGGACCGCAGTACCTGAACTGCGAAATGGCAGAGGGTGACTGTATTCTTTACAGAGCACAGTTATCTCCTTGCTGTGAAAGTAAGAACATTACAGTATGATTGTTCTTTCCTAAAATGGTCAAAAGGGGGGTTTTATGGTGCTAGATTCAATTGCCAACTTCCTCACTGCTCTACAAATATTCCATACACTGAAGAACTAAATTATTCCTTGTGTAATGCTGCTAAAATGCTATTTTACTGTAGCAACATCCACTAGTTAAAGCCTGAACCAGGAATTTGTTTCTATTACCATGCTATGCAAAAACCGCTCTGTTGTATAATCACTCTTCTTAACATATCCCATAAATATCAGTTATAGTTCCATACTTATTGAAAAAAGGTGTGCCCATAGAACAGGTAGGATAAATTATAACCATCCTTACTGTAGGAGCTTTAAACCAGTAGAGTTATACTGACTGTGAATATGCCCAATTATACCTCCATTCGGAATTAATGGCCACTAGGTGCTAAGTAAACAAACTCAATAAAAACACACAGTATAACTAGCTAAGTATTCACATGAACTTTAACTGGAATGCATATATTTTTACATTGATTAAATTGCACAGTTAATGAACAAGAAATACCAGCCTGTGTATTATTATCAGCATCGACTACACTTTGTGTTCAATGTTGTTATTTGAGTAAAAATTAAGGAAGAAGTCGGTGTACTCATTATGCTTTTACAGCAGCTTTTCGTGACTCTTGTGACAAGGTGCATTTCTGAGAAAGAACCAAGAGCAGATTTTTTTTATCTTGGATGGAAAAGAGGAGCAGAAATCAAAAGCTGCTTAATTTGTCTGTTATTTATATAAATGTTCAAAAAGATATTTTACACTTCTTTCTGTCATTTTCTCCAAAGTAGTATGTTGCTAGCCTGTTTTCACACTTCGTAAGCGCATTTAGCTTACGTTTAAGTTCCAGTTGGCTTGTCAATTAGACTAGACATAATGCAGAAAGGTTATTACCCACTGCAGGCAGCTCATAGAACAAGTGGGTGTCATGTCTTCCCAGAATTTCTCGGTGTGGGTGTCCTTAATTTCACAAGCCATCTAGGTTCTCTACAATTAACTAAAGTGTAAAGTGGATAGAGGGACGTGCTTCTCCCTCTCACAAAGTACCAGAACTAGGGGACATCCACTCAAATTGAGGGCTGGGAGAGTGAGAACAGACAAAAGAAAATATTTTTTTACCCAGAGTGTTGTTAGTCTGTGGAACTCAGTGCCACAGGATGTGGTGATGGCATCTGGCCTGGGTGCCTTCAAAAGGGGATTGGACAGATTCCTGGAGGAATCACAGGTTACAAACCATGATGGAGATGTATAATCTCCAGGCTTAAAACCGGGGCACTTCAAGGGCCAGATGCAGGAGAGTGGTATGAGGAGACAGATATCTAGTCTTGTGAGCTCCTAGAGGCATTTGGTGGGGCCACTGTGAGATACAGGAAGCTGTACTAAATAACCTTTGGCCTGATCCAGCATGGCTCTTCATATGTTCTTAACTAATTTTCTTTCCCATTTAAGGATTTTCTCAGAGACACATACTTTAGCTCCCAAATTTGCAAATTAACCACATGTTTTATCTTTCGGCAACCAATCACAAACAAACCATGCTAAATAAAAAAAACTACAGGTGAGGTAAATTACAAAATCCCCAAACTAACTAAGTAACAAAAACAAACAAAAAAACTTAACAGTGAGTATAGGAAGCACCCCTATATTTGCCAGGAAAATATATCTGAGAGATACAGTTCAGCACACCTATTTTCCTGGCAAATAGTGTTCAAATTTTATAGTCCCCTAGTATTCAAATTTTATATAGCCCTTAAAAGCCTTCACTCATATTGAATGCATTGAGATGGGCATCTACCATGTATATTTTATCTCCGATGTAATCTCTCTGGATTCCTGTCCTACACATTCTTTTTTCCAGAATGGCTACTTTTAGATCATATGTACAATGTGAATCCTCTTACTTCCTAGCTTTGTATAAGTTTAAAGATTTATCACTCGGCAATGAATTACCATCACTTAAAAAGTCAGTGCTTGTGTTTGTTGTCGCACACCTAAGGCAATACATGATAAGAAGTAGAACTTGAGATTGCAACTAAAGCCCTGTTTTTGCTTTATTTGTTGCTATCTAGGAACAGTTTTGTGTATAGACCTCCCTCCTTCTATTTCTCTATTATGTCCTCTTTTATTTAAAACCCTATTGGGGTAGATTCTTTAAATCAATTATTGATAACCATGTCTTGATGTGTGTGTATTGGGGGGAAAACGCTTGCTTTCTTTTGGGGTGAGAAATGATTAACTGATGATGAACTGGTTTCAGCTCCTTGAGTTTTCCCTTGCATGTGTCACTTTGTGAATGGTAGTAAGCACAAGAAGGTATGCTCTAGACTAGTGGTTCTTACACTGTGGGTCCCCAGATGTTCCTGAACTGCAACTCCCAGAAGTCTTCATCACTAGCTGAGCTGGCCAGGATTTCTGGGTGTTGCAGTCCAGGAACATCTGGGGACCTATAGGTTGAGAACCACTGCTGTAAACCATCTTGGCTGCTGCCATTGGTGATGTCCACATTCAGGCTGTCCTGTGCTATGTAAAGTTTGACATCCTTTCCCCATCTGGCCATGCACACACAATGTTGTGCAGCAATCCCGAACCATCTCCTGGCTTTTTGAATTGTGGGCACAGGAACACAATATGCTATATTCATAAACCAGAGGGTTTTTAAAGAATTGACTTATTATTATAGTTGCTTGCTAGACAACCCCCTAAAGCTGAGGGGGCACTTGAAACGTGGCAAGCTTACAGCCCTCCTGGGGGAGGAGGAAATCATTTCTCCAAATTTCATGTGACAAAAAATAGTTACTGTTGTTTCAGTTTTTCAGTGCAGGTCAATAGACTGCTGGCAATCCAAATTTATAAGTCCATTCAGATCTGGGTCATAAATTCATTTAGATGGGACATGAATCAGGATCCATCCAAAAGAGCTCAACTGGGTTCTGAATCAAACCAAGGGATCTGTGCAGAGCTCAAAAATTAATTCAAATCAGAAAAAATAAATAATTGGACTACAAAAATATTATCTACTCATTAGTAAGTCTGTGAAGCTAAGGTAAAACCAATTCCACACTTCCATTTAATCTGCATAAACAGCTTGAACAACTTTGCTCCCTTCTGAATCTGGCATCAGATTACTTGCAGATGGCTAGAGGTAGATGAAAGACTGTATAAAGGTGTTCCTTATTCTATTCTTCAGTCCCCAGCCTATTGGGCTATGTGCTGACACTTGGATCCTTGTTTTACAATATCGTTTGACATGTGGGATTTATGTGTCAAAATTTCATTTAAAGCCAAGAAAATGTCAACTAGTATGTATAGTCAACCAGTAAAAAAAAGCTGTGTGTGGTGATCTCCCCCATTTTAAAACTGGAGGTGGGGAGTCAGGAATCAGAAAAAGTGGCCAGTGCCAAGTCTTTTTAAACCCACTACCAAATGCACACAATTCTGACTTGACTGCCAGCAGACTCAGATTCCTTTGGTGTGCTCTGTTGAGATTCCATTACTGCCTTTATCATTAAGAAAATATTGCAATAAAAAGGTACCTTTTCTCTGACTCCATTAATGAGATAAACGTGTTGGTCATGCTCCAAAACCACTGGAGCCACACTTAATTTGCTGCTTTTTTTATGGATTTAGGACTTGGTATGCTGGGATGTTCAAAAATATAATGGGAAATTGTATCAGCATGTTTTAACAGAAGGCTTTGGAATCTATCACTCAGCCTTTATCATGACCATCATTTGAAAATATTCATAATAAAATGCTAGCCAGTTATCCTGGGATGTTAAGAGAACCCGGTGTATGCTGCCCACAGAGAAAAGCACCACAAAATGGCCGAAGACACTGTTACGCTTCTTGTCGTCTTGGAGCAGGTACTGTTCTGCAGTTAGAAGTCCAACAAACTTTTCCATCATCCTGTACAATTGGGATTTTCCTCATGATGAAAACTTGGCTAAGGAACAAATTCCTGTTGGCTTTTTGTTGTCCATTTGAATGATAGGAGGGAGGCTTTGCCAAAAACAGGGAGTGCGCCGTTTTGTAAAATATTAGTTGGCATACAAAGAAAAGCGGTGAGGTAAGGAAACATGTGCAGAGCAAATGACCACGATTCCTTTGTCACTGTCCATTTGTCAGGGAGGGATTGTGTTTTTTCAAAACTTCTCTCTTAACACACTCTCACACATCTTTAAGAAAGCACCACCATTCAGGAACATTTCCTGTCAAATGAGGAGAAATGGAAAAAGCAAAAGCAGCATAATTTTGAACCAATTGCCTAGAGCAGTGGTGGCAAACCTTCGGCACTCCAGATGTTTTGGACCACAACTCCCAGAATTCCAAGCCTAGATTGCCAATGACAAAGGACTGTGGGAGTTATGGTCCAAAACATCTGAAATGCCAAAGGTTTGCCACCACTGGCCTAGAGCTTCTTTACAGTTAAGAGTCTGATTCCAACATTGAACTACCAAATTACTGACCAAATCACAATGAAGATACAAGTCTTCCCCCATTGTTTAGGCCTCTGTTGTTGGTATTCAGGAGTGCAGTGTATCCAAACCAAGAGTTACTGATATGTCAGGTTGGGAAACTTTTATCCTGGCAGATGCTCTTGGCTTTATGATAGGGAAAGTTGTGCTCCAACAACATCTGGAAGCCATGGGTTCCACATGTTTTCTGGGATGGAGCAAAAGTTAATGGAATACTTAGGAGATTCACTTATTTTATTTTATTTATTTTGAATAGTTTTATCCCACCTTTCTCCTTGGAAAAGTACCCAAGGTGGCTTACAATAATGAGGGACGTAGACTGGAAGGATCTAAATTAGTCACAACTAACCTAAATCCTGCTGTTTTCAAGGAATCTTTTCTAACTCTATCTAGATCAGGCATGTCCAAACTTCGGCCCTCCAGATGTTTTGGACCACAACTCCTGCAGTCCTTTGCCATTGGAAATACAGGCTTAGAATTCTGGGAGTTGTGGTCCAAAACATCAGGTGGGCCGAAGTGTGGGCATACCTGATCTAGATCAAAAATTCTGCCCCATAATTACACATGCAGAAGACAAATGCTATTACTTGCAAGAACTTCTAACTGGCAATGAACCAATTCTCACTGGGATTTCTGGAAATGTGACAGTTCAAGCAAGTAGAGACACATGAACTGGCAATAAGAGGCAGCTGCAGGTTATGCTATTTGCCTTTTGTAGGCAGAAGTAAGTGACCGGTTTTTATCCTTTGGATATGTTAGAAGGTCTAGGAACTTGCTTAAATTCCCAAGAAAAAATTCACAGTGGAAGGCCAGACCTCTAAGACCAGAATTAGCTACATAAGTCCTTATTTCCCCCCTATTTTTCTGATGTTCCACCCTCTTCAAAGTCTTAGTGAAATAAAACTAAGGACACTTTCTTTAGTTATAAATCATAAAAGGTACTTTACCCACTTAAACCTAATCTATATACCAGGCAATCATGGCTCAAAACTGATAGAAGAAAATAGAATGAAAAAGTAGTAAAAAGAAGTTACTTTCCTGAGCCCATATTGTTGGAGAACATCTGAAAGCTTCAAAGAAGTTATTTATTCATTATTTATTTGATGTATTAATTTGATATATATACCACACCATCTGACCAAAGGTAATGGTGGCTTCCAAACATATGTGGAGGAAAACGGAGAGACAATGGCAGAATCTCTGTAGTCCTGAGAAAATATGCTCCTCTGATTCATCAGCATGCAAACAAACAGAACATAAGAACTAGAGATGGGCACAAATTTAAAAAATGGCATTTCGTTTGTCATTTGGAGGGTCTGTTTCGGTTCGTTTCCGTTTTTCGTGAATTTTTGTAAAAAAATCATTTTTGTTTTCGTTTGTTTCATTACCATTTCGTTACCATTTATTTCAATTTTTTGTGATTTTTTTTTTAGGATTTTAAGCAATTCACCCATATTGCAGTAACGGAAACAAAACGCACGACAAAATTTCCGGTGTTTCTGTTCATTTCGTTTCATTTTAGAGAAAAAAATTGTCGTTTCGTTACATAACGAAATGAAAAAATGAAAACGGAAACGAAAAATTGTTTGTTTTGTGCCCATGTCTAATAAGAACATAAGAAGAGCCATGCTGGATCAGGCCAAAGGCCCATCTAGTTGAACTTCCTGTATCTCACAGTGGCCCCATCAGGCAAGCAAGTTAGGTTGTGAAAGGGGCCCCTCTTCCCATGTGCTGAAATTTGCATCGAGATTGTTAATTAACCAACAGGTATGTTTTATAAGCTCACAGCTAACCAATTTAAATCTCAAACTCAATCAAGTAATCATATTATTATTTTTGTAGAGAAATTATTTTTTTCTACCCAATCACTCATACCAGATGACTCTTGGGTGGTCTCTAGCATTAAGATATATATAATTTCTCCACAAGATGGGATAGATTCTTCAATAATCTTTTTTTCCTTTTTGTTGTAATCTAGAAATTCCCAGACATGTCATGTTTTCCTCCTACAGAAGAACTCATTTTGGATCCCTTTCTTCACCTAGTATGCCTTTTGCTTTAATTACAAAAAGTTGTGCCTACTACTTCTTCACAAGATCCATGTTATGTATAATTTCTTGCATGGAGCAATATACAAATTTTTTCTTTTCTTCGGGAATCTGCTTCACACACATACACCCAAGTTAATCCTATATTTAGGGATAGTGGAACCAGGTGAGCATTTTCAAAGAATTTTCACACGTTTGACTTTAATACTTGTAATCAGACTGAGTGACTGTGATGAAGATCTAGAAACACAGGAATTTGCTTCCAGTAACCAGATTTAGGCATTTTTCCTCCTGATTGTAACTGACCTGATAATACTACAGTACTCATTTCAGTTTTCTCAATTCAACCTTAATTATCTATCCAATAAGTTATTCTTGTGGCAGTGAAAATAAAAGCATTTTATTGGATTATAGGAATATTTTCAATTTATCTGATGTGTGAGATTATGGGAATGAACAACATTGTATCTGCAAACTGGGAACAAATTCTTTATACATAAATTTAAGTAAGCAAAAGATCCAGGCAGCATCTGACTGCCATGTTTCTGTAGGGATTTAAATACTGTAGTGCTTTCTTTTCTGCCAGGCTTTCCAAGTTTTTATCAAAGTGTATACATTTTTAATCAAGATCAAGAGCCATGTATCAGTATTTAAGAACTGGACTGTGTTTAAGACTCCGTTCTACTGTGCCACATCAAAGACTGCTGTTCTGTCCAACAATGCTGCGTGTTTATGTTTTTCATCATTTTTTCATCTATTTATGTATCTGATAGTTCAGAACTGTGCCATCAGATTGCTCTAAAAGAAGGAGGATAATGGATTATTATTAAATTATGTTAGGTCTGAATATAGTCATATTTTCAGAGACAGTCATGCTCTTGCAAAACCATACAATCTAACACATTAATTCTCCACAAGTCATTGAATTCTAATTACAATTCTCCCTTTTTATAGCATCCACAACAAGATACCAAGGGGGGGGGGAATCTCCCACAGCACTTTGTGCAGGGATTTAGCTTATGAAGGCCAGAAGTTCACCACCAAAATGTGCCAGCTCTTTACAGCATCAATCAAGCTTGTACTGACAACACCCACCCTCAAGCATCAGCTTCTGCTTTTCCCATCTTGCATCCACCTTGCTTAAATCAGAAAGGAACAGAATCCGCACTGGGATGCCTCATCAAAGAGTAAGATCTTCTCATTCAAAATACCCCTTGTCCCAAATCGCATGCCTCTCTTCCAACTTTTGGAATAGCTTCCCCTCCTCAGACACACACACTTCACACAAGGACTGCTCCACCAGTAGAATGTCCAAGTCACCCAGTAATGGAAACACTCACATTTTCCCCAATAGTTTTCCAAGCGCGTCAGGCACGAGTCCAAACATCTCACTCTCATCCACGCTGGATTCATTCTCTCATGGAAAGGCCATCCGGATAGACTAATCTCTCCACCTGTTCCAAACTTGTTTCACCAACCATTTGTTCTCTCTTCCATACCTCCTCCACGCCCCCGCCCCCAGCTTCACTGCCATCTTTGAACCATCTAATTTGAAGTAAGTCTTCTTCCTTCTCCAGCAATCTCCTTGATTATGCTCTTCTGGCAAGCACATACCACCTGCAAAGCAGTGACTGTAAACTAATTTCAATCACAGTCCTGTTTCCCGTTCTTCTTCATTTAGGGCCAGAATCACAACTGCTACCCTAATTAAATTAAATAGAAACAGAGGCAGAGTACAATCCCCTCTTGCAAAAGGCCTTGAGCTGAAGACCTTTTGCCCACACACAAGGCGTCCTTTCTGCAATCACCAATTTTCATAAGTGTTTCCAAACTATGTTCCTGGAACACGGTACTGACTTTTTGTCTTCCCTAAGCTTTCTTGAAAAGTACTATCCAAGGCCAGCATAGAAGTTATTTAATTTCAAGTTGTGGCTTCCATTTGTCTGCTTCCATTTCACTTTATCTTGCATACTGCTGTATACAGCTGCTCTGTTATTGGCTTGTGAGGCACACACTCGCTCACACTTCACCCAAGCCTTCTCAGAATCTCACCAAGCAGTTCAAGGTGCCCAGGACTTTGTTGCCCTAATGATTAATCTTGGGTCATATGAAACTGATAAACACAGAGGCTGGAATATTGGGGGGAAATGCAGAGGCAAAGAGTATAACAGCCGTATAGTAGTTCTATGCTCAGTCCACCTCTTTTGTGTTTCTTCCTACCTTTTTCAACTCTTGAATTTTTAGAATGCAATTTAAAATGCTCTTTTTGGTATTTTATTGTACTTTTGCCCCATGTTTTGCTTTGAACTCTGACTTAAGTATTTGCCTACAAACTTACAGCTAGTTTTAATATATTTTTAAGTGCTGGTATTTGTGCCTCCTGTTTTTTGCATGGTTACATGAAATGTCTGTGAAGATTCTCAGTCATCCAGGTGAGGTTTTCCAGAAGTGCGACTGGACTTCTGTTCTTGTGAGATCCGGAGGCCACATAAAAACTTGCAGTGCATTGCTGATGTGTTAGAGAAGCTCAAAACACCGTACCCATTCACTTCAAACACACAAACACACTATGGCAGAGCCTTGTCCACCCAAAAATCAGATGACAGAACACAAGAGGAACAATCTAGTATGCCATCTCAGTACAGTAAGGAGTGTGCAGAGCTCTACATTGAAGAAACCAAACAGCCACTAAACAGGAGGATGGCACAGCACATGAGGGGCAACAGCTCAGGACCAAAATTAGCAGTGTAGCTTCATTTGAAGGGCAAAAGAAACTTATTCAGTGATGATGTACACATCTTACTTAGATAGATGTATCCGAGAGAGGGGTCAGGGAAGCCACTCAAGTGTGTATAGAAATCCCCTCTCTCAACAGGGGTGGATGACTTAGGTGCAGTCTGTCTCTTATTTGTTATGCTGCCGTTTCCTCTATCCCCAGAAAAATCAGGACCACTTCCCACCTCCACCAGGAAGGCCAATGCCAAGGACCCATGCTTAATGGGTGTGGGGAGGACTGCAGAAGTGTGACTTTCACACACCCCAGACCTTTGTCCATCTAATGAGCCTATTCAGACCAGGGTGAAGTGAATCCAAGGTGGAGTATAAATTGGAGGTCTCCTACAAACCTTCCGCAGACTGAAGAAGTTATCGGGATAAGCAGCAAAATGATTTGATCCCACAAGAAAAGAAGTCCAATGGCCATGATTCAACTTCTGGATAGTTATACAAGTTTTGTCTTTTTAACATCTCTGCAGTACTTTGTGTTTATAGAACATAGAAGCAACATCGCTCAGTAAACATGTAGAATTAGACAAGCCGATGTTGCCTACACTTACTGTATTGTAACAGGGAAAAACATATACCTTGATATTCAGATGAATAATTTCATAGCCAATGTTTGTTTGCTTTCATTCTGGAATTAACATTCAACTAGGATAAAAGGCCAACTGTAACTAACCTGGGCTTCTGATTTTTCCCTAGGGGACTGTAATATTTTGTAGACCTCTTAGGGGTGTGCTCAGGTGTCTGAATATTTGACTTAACAAATAGAGTATGAATTACATAGTTAACAACAACAAACATCGGTTGGTTGTCATGAGTTTTTTGGGCTGTTTGGCCATGTTCTGGAAGTTTTTCTTCTTGATGTTTTGCGAGACACTGTGACTGGAATCTTCATAGGGCAAGGAGCTCAGGCAACTAGGAGTGCCGAAAGAACTCCTAGTTCCCTGAGCTCCTTGCCCTCTGAAGATGCCAGACACAGAAGAGTCTGGCAAAATGTCAGGAAGAAAAACTTCCAGAGCACAGCCAAGCAGCCTGAAAAACTCACAACAACTATCAGATCCCGGCCATGAAAGCCTTCGAGAATACAACAAACACTGAGTTTATGCTTATCATCCAAACTGAAATCACCCAGCCTATGTGTGGCTGATGAGGCTGAGGGTTCCATGTGCTCTGCCACTGGACAAACAGTACAGTCCCCAACCCCCATCAAGCCGACCACATCTGGATACCTAACTAGAAATCCCAAGGAGCATCAGCAAAAGTCTGAATCAACTTAACAGGACATAGTTCTCTTTCATGCAAACTCACAGAAAAAGTGGCAGTGTGCACTTCCGCACATTTTTTCCGTTTTGTACCACTGTTAGTTACTAACGCAGACATGAGGCAGCATGAAGCAGTCTGAGGAAGCAATGCATGTGCCAGTAAACATCTCTTTTTTCCTAATAGGAAATTAGTAGTGAAGCATTTAATTCTATTGCTTAATTCTGTTTGTTACATCTGTTCAGCTTCCTCTGGTGGGAAAATAACTAAGGGTTATGAATGGAAAATGTGGTATGTATGTATGTATGTATGTATGTATGTATGTGTCCTCATTGAAATTTCTTTAGACCAAAGCTATTGCTTGATTTTCAGGTTGAAGCATAAATTGGGCCCCTGATTGCAAGAAACCAGGATCTGAGGCAAATGTTGAACAGCAAAAAAATAAAAAAAATAAAAATTAGAAAGTCAAGGGAGGGCAAGCTTAGTACTGGCTGAAGAAAGAGAGGACTAGGAGCCAAACAGGAGAAATATGCATTCTTGGAGCTGCAACTAATATTCCAATACATCCTTCTGTGTAAAGAATCAGATTCAAAAATGCATTTGCAAAAACTGACTATGATCCAAGAGCCCTACTCAAGTGTCACAAAATCTCCTGACACTCTTAGCATGCAGCCCCATGACCAGCACTTCCTTCATACTTTCAGAGCTGAGAAGGATGAGATATTTCCCGATTGCATGCAAGCTTTCTGCATTGGCAAGAACCCATATTTCCCCCAGATTCTTGCTTCTATGGAAGGGCCTATTATTGAGTGGCAACCTCTTCTCTTCAGATTCTGAACAGACAACATAAAGAAAGCCATCACTGGGGGGTAGGGTAGGTTGGCCAGGTGCTTCCCTCTAAGCATGGTCAGAACTTCAAATTTAAACAGGGCTGTAGTCTTCTGCTAAGACATCGGACAGGACCTTCATCTGGAACCCTTAGAAACACAAAAGAAGTTATCTCTTCATAACTATAAGATTCCTGCCTGTATGTGGTGCTTACAGTGAAAAGCACCAGATCAATTCATGTCTCACCACAGTATTGATCCACACCTCTTCCACAAGAGGGATGAACAACAGACCAAGTGAGGCAGGCAATGAAGTCAGGCAGCCGATTCTCCATGTAACCAAGTGCCCATTATTTACTTGCCATTGTTTTATTTATGTATGCCTAGGTCAAGGGAAGAGGCATGTGAACCTGTCTGGCTTCTACCATCAGCTGAGTGTCTGGATACTATTTACAGCTATCCCTCAGCATTAAAATGTCATCTCTTGTGCTAGAGATGCTCGTTCATCGTTCAGGAAAATTTACCTTTTGTGGGAGGACCTTCAGCTGCCATTGGAATATGATTACTGCCCAGAGACCATTTGGTAGTGGGGCAGCTAAAAAATTCTGTAAAATAAATAAATAAATAAATAAATGATGACAAGATGTAGAATCCAGGGATAAATTATACTTTTTCTGTTTACACTGTTCCATCGCCTTCAAAAAGAAGGAAAAAGACACTAGTATAATATGTTCCCTTCATAATTTTGAGGTGTTAATTCCATATAGAAAATGTTGATATAAGCTACCATTAGAAAAAATTGTTTATGAAAAAATGTCTAAAAGCTCTTTAAGATCCAAATCCTATTCAAGAAAGATTGTGAATAAGGGCAAAGGCATGAAGTGTTCTCTTTTCCCTTTCTATCGACCGTGTAATTGTTTTCTTGGCTAGTTGATACTAGGGTGCAATTGTTTGCTTGACTGGCCACTTACGCTGTACAAATGCAAGATCTGGTGGTTGTTTCGTTGGCTTTGTTCATCCTTTTCTTGAAAGGAAGCTCTCCAGATATAGTACGGCAAATGACCTTCAGAGGATATTGGAAAGATTTCCCCCCCACAGGACTCAATTGCCTTTTATGTAGAAATGTCTGCATGTCTACTGTGACTTTTAGCCATGTATTGCAAAATATATGCCTGCATTAACATATCATGGGCAACAACTGACACAAGTGAAATGAGGTCAACGTGCCTTCAATTTTGAAGACTGGCTGCCAGTCTGCATCTACCTCCCATTTATTTATTTATTTATTTATTTATTTATTTATTTATTTATTTATTTATTTGAATGATTGATATCCACCCCATTTATGCTATGCACTATTCTGGACATTTTAAAAGGGAAGAAATGAGCACACACTAAGGAACACAAATAAAACAATAAGAATTTAAACAATTAGCAGCATAAGACCAAATGGCACTTGATACAAGCTTCCTGGGTGGACAACTCAAGAGAAAGTGGTACCTTCTCCTGATGAGCCATCCCATTCTGTTTGTCTCACTGTGATATAATACAACTGAGGGTGAGAACAGGGCTTGTTTGACTCTCAACCTTGACCAGGGATTTCACTGCAAAAACATGGTGTGTAATTCCATCCTCCCATGAAATAACATATTGTACCCTGGAATCTCAGGCAAATAGTGCCCAATGAAATCTGTAAAATATGACAGTAGTGGTGGTGGTGAAGCCTTTGTGATATGCTAATAACTGTTGCCTTCAATAAATTCATTATAGGTATTAATGCTTCCACTACTATGCAGCATTTTTGTTGAAATAAGGAATTGCATCTAAACTGCATCTTCTAAAGCAGGATACTGTAGTAAGGCAGTCAACCCATTCCATGATGACCGAGGATGATGGAAAGTAAAAATAAAGCAAAAAGCGAAGTGTGCTACTTATATACTGCCCCTTAGCACTTAAAGCACTATTTAGGGGTTTACAATTTAATTATGCAGGCAACAAATTACTCACACAACCATGAGCTGAGTACTCATTTTACCAACCTCAGGACAGAAGGCTGAGTCAGTCATGAGCTGGCTATCTGGGGTTGAACACCAGGCTGTGAACAGAATTTTGGCTGCAGTACAGCAGTTTAACTACTGTGTCACAAGTCTCCTGAACAAACACATCATTAGGAGACCTTTTACCATCACATTTATCTGGCCTATCATTAAATTTGAAGGCAGTTTCTCCCTGCCATGACTTACGTTCTTGGCCAGAATCTTGGTCGCTTATGTGACCACATGATTAAAATGAAAGGAATGGCTGATTCACAGCCTTCTGTAACGGGTCCGTGCCAGCAAAAAGAGACAGTCTCTCACAGAGTAAAGAAAACAGCCTGGTTCTCAGGAAAATGATTTATTGGTTGCAACCAGGAAGATCTGTACCCAACAGCAGTTAAGCAAAGACCTTCCTCGAACAAAGGGAAGGCACTTAGTTTTATAGTTTAAAATTTCTGCTCATTCCTCCCCCTCCCAATTGGCTCACGTCACATCCGTCGGTTACACATCAAACATTAATTGGCAGTCTTAGTTATCTATCTTGCATTCCTGTTGGCAACATTTAAACATTTTAATTGGCAAAAAGGGGGTTTTTACACAGTGAACAGAATGGTACAGAAAAACACAGGCAAAGAGGCCTCTTTTAGCCTTGAAGATGACAAGTGATGAATCCCAGGCCGAGCTCGGCCAGGCACGGAGATAAGGTCTGAAGTCATCCACAATTATCTTGTGGGAAAAAAAAACACCAAGGCTTATACTTTTGAATCTTATTGCTGAGAAAGCTTTTTAAGGCTTGCTAAAAATGTCCTGTTTGCAGGAATTGTTTAAAGGAATAAAAGAATACATAAGGCTTTATATATGTGTGCTTATTAATCTAAATATATACTGTGTGTGCTTGCAAAGCATAACTTGGAATATATATGTATAAAAGGCCATGAAGCCTGTCTAAATGTAAAGCATAGTTTAAAATATATATTGATAGGCTTGTCATTATGCCTAGAGATTATTGATACAGCCAAATCATTCCCTTCACTCCCCCCTGAACGAGTTATTGGGAATTTACGGCAGTAAATTACCCAAGGGTTGTTGTTCTCGACTTCTATCATAGTCTTGCAACAGCGCAAGCATTTCTGGTGCTGCGCGTTTTGTCACCATGCGAAGGATAGAAGTTTGAAGGAACTTAATCAAGCAAGGGGCGAGTAAACATATCAAAAGCAGAATACATATTGGGGCAACTATCATACCAATGATGGCTTTAAACCAACCTCCTGGGAGGAGGTCTTGTAACCAGCCTAATTGTAACCCTTTCCATTCCTGTGCAGGGTTAACTGTGAGTTGTTTGATTTCTGTGGTAAGTTGGTTTATGACGTCACCAACCGGGTCAATTTCGAGACAACAGTTCGTCATATTCCACTTACCACACACGCCGTTTTCCGCTGCTAACAGATAGTCGAGAGCAAGCCTATTTTGATAGACTGCTGTCCGCAATTTGTCAGTGGCAACGGCTAACGCGGTCAGCGCTGAAGAGATGCGCTGCCCTGCTAAATCCAAAACTGCTTGTAATCGGATAATTCGATTAAGCATGTAAATAGGGGTTCTGTACCCCCAGCTCCCATCTGCGGCCCAAGTGGCAGGGCCGTAAACACAAATGATGCGTTCCGAATCCCATGTGTCCCCATGGTATTGATCCGGATGCTTACAGTCAAAACCTTCAAAAGGTGTTCCCTCCCGCTTTGAGGTTCCCCGCTTCTCTCTGGACAAGGGGCCATACACGGGAGCGGCAAGGGATTGTTGTGGTGCTGTAGGAATAAGGAAAAATGAGGGTTTTATGAACCCTAAGACACAGGAGCCAGACCAGCTGGCTGGCAGCATTTCATAAGCAAAGCTACCACATATCCAGTATAAATTTATGGGTGCTTCCCAAGGCACTGGAAGGCCTGAATAAATGTAGGACATGAGTGCACCAGTTAATTTTGCAGGTGGCGGCATACCTGAGGGTGACTTCCAGGCACCTTTTTCCCAAGTCCCTAGGCAAGCCAAGGAACCTACAGAGATGGTACCTTCCTGTGAGAAGCACACTTGACCTACCAACTCAGTGGAAATAGTCCACACCAACTTTTGGGGATAATCCCTTGTGGTGAAATTTCCCATCCGGGACAAATTATTGAACAGCTCTGGATTGATTTCCATAGCTTCCCAAGGCCAAGCCTGGCCCATATTGGTGCCGCCACAAACATAACAATCTGAGACTCCCAATTCTGTGGCTATAGATTGTGCCAATCCAACAAAAGAATTTTTT
>JAHTLZ010000330.1:39686662-39700285 GCA_023846285.1 Phrynocephalus versicolor
TGTCATTATGCCTAGAGATTATTGATACAGCCAAATCATTCCCTTCAGTATAAGATGCAACCCGCTATGGCACTGGCTGCCCAAGCAGTTATGTGACCAGCTGTGGGACTTATTTTACAAGAGGCACTCTCAGAGGGTTAAACTGCTTCATGATTTCCCTTGTCACCATGGCAGATGTTCAATTGGACTTTGGCCATTAAGTGAACAAGATTTTGTCTTGCTGCATATTAACAAAAGCTCTTCCACTACAGTCTTTCCCCGTCACATTTCATATACTGTGGTCCCAATATATTACGGGGGCAAACTGCACGGGCCCATTTGAGGCCTCCTGAACTTACTCCAGGCCTGGTGTTGCCCCAAGCAGATCTCCAACAGGCCTTCCGGGTCTGTTAAAGGCCCCATAAGTGGTTTCCTGCGAACTGGAAGTCACTTCAGGAAAACCAGAAGTGCCTTCCGGATCACCCTAAACCACTTCTGGGGCCTCCAACAGGCCCAGAAAGCCCATCAGAGGACCCTTTGGGGCAGCACCAAGCCTCAGGTAAGTGTAGGAGGCCCCAGATAGGCCCCCGAGTCCCATCCCGACCTAGCATCTGCATATCACAGATTTTCTATTATTGCGGGTCAAGTCGGGCCCATAACCCTCGCAATAGGTGGGGGATTACTGTATCCTCTTAGGCTGTATGTTTAATTTTAGTGGGGGATGCTTATATATCTGCCATATTCTCACTGTATCTAGCTGTGAGTCATATAGTAAGTTTGGGGGAAGTTTTTCAAATAATCTGTAGTTAATGCCAGAGTGAAGAAAACTGGGCATTTTGAACCTTGGAAAAAGAAGAGAGGGGTAAGATATGAGGTGTGTGTGTTGCGTTGTTACAGTTGTGACCAACTCTCCATGACCCCATGTCCATGGAGTTTTCTTGACCGGAATACTGGAGTGGTTTGCCAGTTCCTACTCCAGGCGCCTACAGCATCTGGAATTCCCTGGTGGTCTCCCATCCAAGTATTAACCAGGGCTGACCCTGCTTAGCTTTTGAAATCAGGCAAGATCAGATGTGCTTATGGCATCTAGGTATGATAGCACATTTCAAATACTGGAAAAGTAGTCATAAAGAGGAGGAGCAGGATCTGTTCTTCATCAGTTCTGGGTGCAGGACACACAGTAATGGGCTCAAATTATAGCCAGCCAGATTTAGGCTTAATATCCAGGGGGGGGATCTTACCTGTTAGAGCAGTACAAGAATACATCCAGTTTCCTTGGGTGGTAGTGATTGCTGAAACAATGGAATGAACCAAGGCACAAGTGGACAACCATCTATCAGATGGGCTTTAATTTTGATTCCTCTGTTGAGCAAGGGGTCTACTCAATGGTCTCATAGGCCCTTTCCTACTCAATTATTCTGATCCTATGAGCTCTAATTGTCATATGGAGACAGTTATTTTGCCATGTTCCTTATCCCAGCAGATTGATTGGCCATCCAATTCACCCATGTTGACGGGGGTGACAGAAGCAGGCCGATGGCATTTAAAATGAAATACTTGCTTTTCAGTTTATCAACATTCAGTTCAAACATCATCATAATACATGATCAGGTTTGCACAGCACAAGCGGGCGATCAACACAAGAAAAGGGTAGGTAATGATTTTATCTAACTATAACATTTGGGTTTTTTTTAAAAAGTAAAGAAAGATTGAAATATATAAAACAGTCCTGCAAGAAATGGAGGAATACTTGAATTTGTATGTCAGTGTTTGCTCCAAAATGAAACCTTTGCCAGAAATGACAATTTTACTCTATGCTCCTTGACAAAAATTCAATAGGCCTACTAAATATGAAGTCATATAATAATAAGAGCAAATAATGTAGCAGTGATGGTTACTATTTTGTAATGGGGACAATAAGCATGAAAATCAAAATAATACAATGCATCAGTCTCACAGACAGCACAGATTAGAAACAGATAACATGGTGTTTTAATTAGGTGGACGAAAATGTTTTACTTGCCTCATAGATACTTAAGTTTATTTTTAAAAAATAATGCTCAAAAATCCATTTTTATTCCTCTTCTGAATTGTATTCTCAAACAACAGCCGTCTTGCTCCTAAGCGAGCTTTCTATAGGGAAAAAAAGCAATTTTCATAATATTAGGGATGGTTGTAGAAGGTATGCAAGCACTTTTCTGCATCAAGATCAAATTCACATTTTGGTATCAGTTGCTTGCCTCTGGCAAGTAGTCTTGTGGAAGCCGCTGATGAAAGAAAAATAGGATACACAAGCTCCTTTTACCATCCTGGACCCTCCGTTCTATTAGCCAATAATTACCACAAACTGCCTATCAGTATCACTGGCATAAGAAATTGCTTCTGTGGATACCTTTGTCTCTCCACACAGGGCCCCAGACTTGAAGATCTCTGTAGGGTTGGGCTTAAACCAAAACCAGCCATCAAACATCAAACAGTTACAGATCTTTGGCAGATTTTCATCTTTGGAATCTTTTAACCATCTGTCTAAACAAACAAAAACCTATCCGAGAAAGGCTTTAGGGTATTGTTAAAATAAAATAATCATGGAGTGAGGCTAAAAGATAGAAATTTACTTCAGCCCAGTTTTAGAGCTACAGACATACCTAAGATAAGATCAAAAGCCTTTCTTGTTAAGATTCAGTTTTAAGCTATTTAAACCTTCTTGTCCATGCCCTAATTGGATTCTTTCTTGGGCGAAGCTGAGAAGGAGCATTGCTGTAAACTCAGAACATAACTGTAGCAAGGACTAACCCATCTTTTCTCACTGAAGCCAGTTAATGACATGAACACTGATGGCTGGCTTCAGTGGAAATGGATGAAATAGTTTGCTCAAAAGAAGCACATCAGCAATTTTTATGCAAAACCTTTGTGTCCTCCCCACAAAATACTCAAGAGAATCTAGCTTATGTTGGGAGCAGAAATCTATGCTTGGCTAACATTTAAAACAGGGTGGAGTCACTCATCTTTGGCATAGCTTCCCTAAACAAAGATCCAGAGGATTTGGGTTTTTGTTTTTTGTTTTTTGCATCTCTATGCATAAAACTTCTTCCAATTATCTTCACAATAATGGGGTGTTGAACCTTTCCCAGTTGCCTAGGTGCCAAGAAACCCTCATGTAAGAGTGAAGATTAATTATCTGGGGTGGGTATATATTCAACATGATAAACCACTTTTCTAATCAGTTGCTGTCTTTCACATATCCTTTCCCCAGGTAAGCTTCAATCCATTATGTTGACATGCCTACTCTTTAAAAAAACGAAATATCTTAAACACCTAGAAGTCTGTACTTTTGCTCCCCAATGCAGGCTTTTTCTTCAGAGCTATTCAGCATAGAAAGCAGCACTGAATAATATCTGAAGCTTAATGATATATCAAGATTGTACAAGATACACTGTTAATCACAATATCCTTCTTCATCAGCTTAAAGGCTGAAAAACATCAGCTTTTAATTTTTCTTACAAGCGAATCTGAGATGCAACAACTGTGAAAAGTGGAGAAATTAAGATGCTTAGAAAACTTGGCATGGGCTTACTTACAGTTGTTTTGTTTTTGTTTGGGGTTCCGCAAGGTGAACACTGACAAAATGCTTTATGGGCAAAGAAATGACTTACAGAATTTTAAAGCTAGCAAAACATATCTGCAGTATTGATTTGTGTCAGAAGAACAAAGAGGGTTCAGTGAGAGTCCATGACAGTGATCCACATAGCTCAATTCCTGGCCTTGTTATTTGTCATGAATATAACACAGCCCCGTCAAGGAGACAATGCTCTTCTTAAATCTATTAGAATCTAGTCTGGGCTTCATACTTATTTCCAGCTATCTTAATTCTTTGAATATTCTTCCTGAATTATCCAGCAGTTGAAAACCCATACCATTTTCAACAGTCCAACATTTTGCAAAGACATGTCCCAGGAGTTGATTGCTCAAGTGTGGGCATTTATGAAACTCAGCTTTGTAAAAAAATGAATGATCCCTAGGAGAATATTTCTCAAAATGTAAGCATGATGCATTTTTATTTTAAAACTTTAATGTCCTCAAACAGCACTGATTGGTCTAGACAGTTTTGTGGACTGAGTACAGAACTGGCAGACTGTGAGACCCAGGAGTACAGCTCGTGCATCTCTAGCTGGCTTCTTCTACCAGATACCTCCAAGTCAGCACATTAAGTGTTCTTCAGTGTTTTTAAAAACTATTTGAGCCTGTACTCTTCATCCAAGTCAGTTTAAATTACATTTCCAACTAAATTCTTCTCATTTTCTCAAACAATTTGATAAACCTCATTTCCTTCACCAAAAACATTTGTTTCAGAAAAACACACACAGAAAAAAAACAACAGAGCAGAAATACATGGAGCAAAGCAACTCGTATTTTCATCGGCAAACCATGAGATCCAATGTAGTTATGTAACACTACATTTGTAAAAGCTGATTACAGCCAGACTGGTAGTCATACCTAGAAGCAGGAAGTGATTGCTCCGGATTGAGGATTACTAGGTTTATGCAACAACATAAAGACTCACTCATGAGCTATAGTGGCAAACCACTCTTAGCTTTGCACCAAATGGCATGATCAGCTTAATGTTGACATGCCAGAAAGCCAGAAGTGATGGAGGCTAGGGAAAGAGCTGGTGCTTGCCAGCACTTGGTCACTTGGAGCAAAACACATTCATAAATATCTCAGCATGAAGAGCTGGCAATGGCTGGAGCTCACTACCCAGGCTTTTTAAAAGCCATGCACATGAAAATCAAATCATCTCCTTGCCCACTGCTGCTGGCTTTAGACTTGGCTTCCCACCTGGAGGCCCAGAGAAGCACAGAAAATAACCTCAGGTTTCAGCCAGCAGCCCTGTATCAGGAAACCGATACTGTAAAGACATATTTATACCCCGGTTTAATAACCATTGTTATAACACTCTCTGGATACAAGCCAGCAGCAGTTTGACTTGGATTCAATCGAGAAAATTCCTCCAAGAAATAAGGACTGGGGAGTGAAAGCAAGAAAGACGTTGAGGCCAGAGTGTACACCTTTCATCTCAAATAGCTCTACTTTAACTGTAAGCATCCTTCTTCCTCACCAGTCAAAGCATACTCCATATTTGGGGGCAATGGAACCATATCAAATTGCAATGAAGACAAAATATCATTTAGAGTACTGATAAATATAATCAATAATAAAAGCAGATTTCCATAATATGTGATGAAAATTTCAACCCCAAGCTGGAAAAAAAAGCCATTTTAAAATTTAGCATCAATGCTATGCCTTCAACGCTGCACACAGCCCAGAAACTAGTTACCTGAGGTACTGCTAATACTGATAAGAGCCGCACCATGGTTCAGGTCAGTCTTTGAAGGCCTGTATGGTGATCTTGCCAGTTATACAGAACTGACAAAGAAGAGAGGCAGGGTTTTGTTTGTTTTAATGGAGCCTTCATTCTAAAAATATTTGGTCTTTCAACAGGCTCTGAAGGCAACTTTTGTCTCAATCTGTCTTTGCTTTGGCCTAGATCAGGGTTGGCGAACCTATAGTACTGGTGCCAAAGGTGGCACTTGGAGCCCTTTCTGTGGGCACCCGACATCGCCCCTTCACAGCCACCTGTACTCAGGTTAAATGGCTGTATTGGCACTTTGCACCAAAAAAAAATAGTGGGTTTTGAATCACAGTTTGGGCACTTGGGCTCTAAAAGGTTCGCCATCACTGGCCTAGATTTACTTCCTGACCATGGTCACCCTTCCATATATTCTGAGATTGGTTTAGCTGAAAGTTTTACTGTTTTTCTGCTTATTAGATTTTTATGCAACTATAATGTAGTTTAAATAAGGTGCTTAGAATATTCTTTATTTGTTATCTTTTATGGTCCATAAGCTGTTTTAGGAGAACCTTATAATTCTGACATGAAGCAAATAGTATACTGCTCAGGAGCAAGTCCTATTCTGTCGATAAAGCAATCTTAAACTCTACTAGTTGTGTTTTCCATTCACAAACATCCTGTTACAGGTTTTTCAAAGCACACAATAGAGTAGTGTTGGTGAACCTATGGCACGGGTGCCACAGGTGGCACTCAGAGCCCTTTATGTGGGCATCCTACATCACCCCTTCACAGCCACATATATTCAGATCAAATGACTGTATTGGCACTTTGCGATAAATTATTACTGGGTTTTGAATCGCAGTTTGGGCACTCTGTCTCCGAAAGGTTCGCTATTAGAGATGGGCACGACTCAGGAAAAAAACTTCATTTTCGGTTTCGGTTTCGGCTAGGGTCCGATTCGTTTCGTTTCTGTTTTTCGCAAAAAATCGAAAAAATTAGTCGGTTCGTTTTTTCGTTATCGTTATACTGGTTTTTTTTGGGGGGGTAGCGGGCTCCTGGAGGCACCTCTGTGGGGTGGGTGCCTCCGCCGGCCCGCTATAAAGGAAGGGACAGCAGCAGCAGGCTCCAAGAGACCCCTCAACATGGGGGTCTCCCCTCCTCACCTGCTGCTGCTGCAAAATGGCATGCATAACCATATGGATATGCATACCATTTGCAGGCAGTGAGACCTGCTCAAGTACTTGATACCCTGGTACGAGCGTGTCGCCATTTGCAGGCCAGGCAGTGCCACTGCACCTGCTCAAGCACCTGGTCCCACGAGCGGGTCGCACCTGCCATGTCCCACAAAGAAGGGAATCGTACTTGCGTGTGTAGTGCAATGCAAGTAGATCTGGCTATGGGCTAAGGTGGATTAGGGTTAGGGCTAGGGTTAGGCTAATGACGGGTAAGGTTATTGTGGGCTATTGGGTTGCACCTCTGGGTGCCTCTCTGACCCACTAAGAAGACAGTCTGTGACGTATGGGTAAGGAGTCAAGGATTAGGGTTAGTGGGTTAGGGGGCTAGGGCAAGTTTTAGGGGGCTTTTTGGCACATCCCAGAAGTCTCAGTGGCCAAGTGGCCATGCGATTGGTGAGATGGCTCCAAAAATTTGCATGGTCATCCCCTCCCACATGGCTGGCCAGGCCACTGGGCCAGCCCATCATTGCACACTGTGCAGGTGTAAATAAAATAAAATAATAAAATAAAATCAATGGAGGAGAGAGGAGGAGAGGAGAGACATTTTGTTGCAAGAAATAACCCACTGCTACTGTGAAAAATCTGGCAGTTCATACATTTCCGCGTGTTTCTGTTGTGCTTGTGTGTTTTTGGACCACGATTTCAAAAACAATATTGCATTCGCTGCCCCATTTTCGATCCCCCGCCCGCACCGCATGGCATGGCATTGATGGCAACTCGAGTCCGGCTGCCCAGGACGGGGGGAGGCGGGACCCCCCCTCCAGACCAGAAACCCCCCCTCCGGTAGGTGCCCTAGTGAGTGCCCTTAGTCAAACAGGCATTTTCCGCCTGCTTTTTGGCCCGGGAATGGGTGGGGGGAGAGTTTAAAAGTTTTTTCCTGCGCCGTCCGTGCCGCTTGCGTTTGCGGCGGCCGTCGGCGTCTCGGCGAGAGTGGGCTTTTTGCGAGCCTGCGGCGAGTCCCACCAGACCAGAGCAGCCCAGGACGGAGGGGGGGGAGCCGGGACACCCCCCTCCAGACCAGAAACCCCCCCTCCGGTAGGTGCCCTAGTTGAGTGCCCTTAGTCAAACAGGCATTTTCCACCTGCTTTTTGGCCCGGGAATGGGTGGGGGTCGGGGAGAGTTTAAAAGTTTTTTCCTGCGCTGTCCATGCCGCTTGCGTTTGCGGCGGCCGTCGGTGTCTCGGCGAGAGTGGGCTTTTTGCGAGCCTGTGGCGAGTCCCACCAGACCAGAGCAGCCCAGGACGGAGGGGGGGAAGCCGGGACACCCCCCCTCCAGACCAGAAACCCCCCCTCCGGTAGGTGCCCTACTGAGTGAGTGCCCTTAGTCAAACAGGCATTTTCCGCCTGCTTTTTGGCCCGGGAATGGGTGGGGGGAGACCCGGGGGAGAGTTTAAAAAAGTTTTTTCCTATGCCGCCCGTGCCGCTTGCTTGCGCTTTGGCGGCCGGCGGCAAGACTGGGCTTTTTGCGGCGGGCGAGTCCCACCACCACACCAGAGCATCCCAGTAGGACGGAGGAGGGGGGGAGGCCGGGCGGGGACCTCCAGAAACCACCCCTCTGGTAGGTGCCCTGAGGCACGGCAGGCATATTTCCGCCTGCTTTTTGGCCAGGAACCGGGCTTTTTAACTTTTAAAAACTTTTTTTCTGTGCCGCTTGGCATCGCGCGCGATCGCGCGATGCAAGTAACGAGCACGACAAATCAGACCAAATTGTTCGTTCGTCGGTTCGAGCTCGAAGTCTGGCGGAGTAATTCCCGTTTCCATTTCCGTAGAGTAACGGAAACGAGTAACGGAAACGGAAACGGAAATACCGCTAAGTCGTGCCCATCTCTATTCGCCATCACTGCAATAGAGCATTTCAGGAGTGAATGCTACATTTTCAAACTATAAAGTATATACAGCTGTACCTCTTCTTACGAGTTCAATCTATTCTGAATGCATGTTCATAAGTCAAACAACTCATTAGTAGAGCAGCCGTATATATTTTTTTAAAAAATACAAAAATTTAAGTAGAGCAGACCAGATCTAAAATTTGTAAGGCAGCAGATAAAACACCAACATTTTTCTGCTCTTATGTCAAATTGCTCATAAGTAGAGCTGTTAGTAAGTAGAGGTACCGCTGTACTGTATTTCCACATGTGCCCACACTTTTACTAATCAGCTACTACTCGGCCAAGGGGAAACAGAACACTGGAATTCAGGTAAGAAATGTGTACCTGAATCAGGAATGATGAGCTTTTCAGAAAAGAAAAGTAATTATAATTCAGCTTTGAGTATATGACTCTCAGTTAAAGACTATAATAAGAGGCAAATTACCTCTGTGGTATCAACTAAAAAAGACAGCTGAATGACAGATTAGAAGAGACAGAAAAGGAAATGAAGGAGTTGGAAGAAAAATAAGCAAGGTCTGAAGACTAAAAGGAGGAGGATCAAGTTACAGGAATTAAGAAAAGAATGCAATTTTCCAATTATATATGAAAAAATGCTTTTTTGCATAGTCACATGGGATAACAAATCTTTCAAGCTAAAGGCCACATGAAATGGACTTTAAAAAGTTGCTGCTACTTTAGTTTTGTACTCATAATCATCACAACAGAAAGCCCCCATCCTCAATTGTATTATAAGGTCAGTGTAAAAGCTATAATCTGTTTTGAAAAGGTACTGTTTGGTATCTTCATTATTGAAGTCAAGTGGCACAATACCCATCATGTGGAATTATTGTTTATTTTATACAGTATTTGCTAAGAAGCCATTCTTGCCTGATCTGCTACTAGCCACCTTCTACACCTACATGCAATATTCAAAGCCATTTTAAAAGGATATATAGTTAGGTTGCAGTTATAATTAGGTTTGCTACTCCTCCCTGCCACCTCCAAGTCTTGATTAACAGCTTGTATTTAAGACAACAAATCATAAGGTTCTTGTTAAACCATGAGCCAACATATGAGTCTCTCAGTTCACGTATTATGGATGAAACACACCCCTCTCCTGGAGTGTACATGCACTTACCCTTTATAATGCTAGATTCCAGGTTCTTGATGTTTC
Source organism: Phrynocephalus versicolor (assembly GCA_023846285.1). Lineage (NCBI taxonomy): Eukaryota > Metazoa > Chordata > Lepidosauria > Squamata > Agamidae > Phrynocephalus > Phrynocephalus versicolor. Next base: position 39,696,268 of record JAHTLZ010000330.1, read on the forward strand.
TCCTTCTGCAACATATTCCCTGCTGTTTTATATCCACCACATCGCAGGGAATCAATTCATTGTTGCCAATTACATCACTGGTACTCCATTCCTTCCAGGTGCAGTGTATGGGCTGTGTCCAACTCCTGCTGCAATCTGTGTTTGTACTGGCAGGGCTGGCTCAAGCCACAGGAGTACTCAGTTTTCTAATTTAAATCAATCCTTAGTTTATTTGGGAAAATATTCTAGAGCTGCCAGGGCATTTAGTAATGAACTATGTGGGAATGGAGAGAAAAATAATTTCATAGCAGCATGCAAGTTTATATTGAAGCTTCTTCTTTCTTCTTCTTCTTCTTCTTCTTCTTCTTCTTCTTCTTCTTCTTCTTCTTCTTCTTCTTCTTCTTCTCCTTCTTCTTCTCCTTCTCCTTCTCACCAAAACCCTTAGTAACTGAAGACATTTATCAATGCAAAAATTCTTTATCTTGAATTGGAAAAAAATATCCCCAGACTTGAAGTCAGTGGCCTAGCTTTGCTCATGGTATTCTGACAAGTTAACCAAATTGAGATCAGGGAAGCTTATCAAGATTATTCAAAACACTCATTGGCATAATCAACAAAGTTACAGCAAACAAATCTGAATTCTTTAGACCAAGAAAAGGCAGGCAGGGTCAATGGGACAATGGGTATGCACCGAAACATCTTACATCACATACTAGATAGATGCTGTTTGTATAATAAATGGCTTCTCAACTGCTTGCAAAAGAAATGGCTTCTCATCTGAATCAAGCCCTTAGAGCAAGAATGCACTAAACCAATCACAGGAGATGACAAGTCATAACAACGGCAAATGTTACTCTTCTCAAACACTGAGTCAGTGTAGAGCCTGGTCATGCTCAAAAATATTCTGAGAGCCCTAATTTAAAACAACAACAACAACAAGGTGTTTAATATGTACATGTAGATTTTCCATAAGCACACAAAAGTCTACTGACCACTGTTATCTCACCAAACCTTGTTACAAAAATTTCTCTGAACAGAAATGCCAGTGATCCAACCTTACAGTTCAAGCTGTAAAGAACATTTTCCATGAGCAAACATGGTATTAAGGTGACCAAGAGATGCACTCAGAAACAAGTGGAGGACGCACCCATTTGATTTTAAGATGCATGGAGATGTGGCACATCCATGATACGTGTCTCTTAACTCCTCATTTCCTTGTCTTTTTTGATTAATAGATTCATTATAGCTTAAGCTTTTGTGGGACTGTCACTAGGTGTTAGAGACATAAAACACGGAGCTTGGGAACACTACTTTTTTTTATTATTACAGCTCCCCTAAATCCCCAACTATAAAATAATTCTGGGAGTTACAATCCCAGAAAGTAACATGCCTAAGCTTTGATAAAATCTGCCTTCAAGAAGGGAGATATATCTTCCCAGTATAGAGACAGAAGAAAATTAAAAGCTGTATTTTAAAACAGCGAGACCAGAAGAGAAGCCATATATGTCTATATGTCATAGAACAAAGCAGAGAGCTCTTGGACATAGTACAACTAAATCGGACGGGTGACTCATGGAAAGGGGAGGACCCCCTCCCCCAAAAAAACATGAGTTATGAGCTATCTATGAATTCTGAAGACCACTTCATGGTCATCGAAACCCGATGACATAGGTTCCAGTCCAAATCTTCATGCCACAACAAATCAGTTGCATTTTAATGTGCCATATGCATAATGTTTACATTTGACTTCTTTGAAAATTGTGATGACCAAAATACAAGAGAGAGAAAAATATGCATGTAAAAGTAATCATACAGTGTTTTATTTTCCATCCAGAATGCTGTCTTTCATGTGCCACATGCCCGGTTTTGCAACCTATGCACAACCAGTCATGCGAAGAAGACCCTGCCAGGAGCAGAACACTGTGTGATTGCCTTGACACTATTACATAATTAAATAGGATTCTGCACAGTTCATTTAAATCTGAAATGCAAGTAAAACAAAATCATTCTTTGGCAGATAGTTACCACTGATGCTTTGTTCTGTTTAAAAATAAATAAAAATAAGATACAGTGGTACCTTGTATAAAGGAATTAATTTGTTCCAAATGAAATTATTGTAAGCAAATTTCCCTTTATACAAATTTCCCATAGGAATGCATTGAAAACAGAGTAATCCCTAATTGCGGTCATTTTTATGTTGTACGGATTCGCCCCATAGGTCATTCTGTTAAGCAAATTTCCCCTATTTCTGGAATTTTTTATGTTGTACAGATTTTATGTTATACAAGCCGTTTGCTATACGAGGGTCCACTGTATAAGATAGAGCATCGCTTATCTCCAAGGGCAAATCAGAGTGATAAGCAATGAGTCCTAAGACAGTTTTCGAAATCGGCCAATCATCTCCCACCCAAAGGCTTAGAGTGACATATGGACAGAGCGCTTAAAGGTACTCTTTACTTTACTAATTGGGTCCCCAGTTGATTTTGACTTAAGGCTTTACTGGAGCAGCCATGCTCCAGAAAACATCAGCTTTACTTAGATCCTGATGAAATCCATGAGATACTCACCATAAGCCTCTACACATTTACTTAGAAGTAAGTCCCATACTATTCAGTGAGGGTTCCTAGCAATTAGCTGTGCATAAGCTTGCAGCTTCAGACAGAACCAACCGTCTAAATTAGCACCGTTAAGTTTTTCTTCATGCAAGGAAAATCACAACCTATGGAAAAGATTTCTTTTTCATCCCGAATTACACATGTATTCAATGTAAGTCAGTCCTGAGCAAAATTCCAGGGAAGAAAATTGTCTTCTATAACAGCATTTGTACTTTGGACTTGTTTCACCTAATCATGTTCGATTTCTCTGTGACTGGTAGTGCACACACACAATTTTTTTTGCTCACCCCCTTACTACAAGCAGACAATACAATGCACTTTTTAATGGAAGTAAAAACTAAACTCACAGTAACTTAAACAAATTATATTGTTTACATAAAGAATTTTCAAAAGTAAGGTGAAAAGAGCTGACATATGATTTACTGCAGACTCTTTCCTTGTATATTCACATTTTTTAGTTCAGCTACATATCAGGCACAGAAAACATCTGCTCAGTGTAATTCACAGTTTTGGACACAGAATTAGTAAATATATATATATTGAAAAGAAAAATGTAACAAAAAAGACCCTTTAACAGAACAACATTTCTTAAGCTTGATTATCCCATACAGAGTGTGGCATATATTTGGCAACAAAGGAATGAGCTTACAGATAATGCTAAAGGAAGACGTACAAAATAATGCAGGGCATGAGTAAAGTGGATGGAGGGATGCTCTTCTCCCTCTCACAAAATACCAGAACTAGGGGACATACACTCAAATTGAGGGCTGGGAGAGTAAGAACAGACAAAAGAAAATATTTTTTCACCCAGCGTGTTGTTAGTCTGTGGAACTCCTTGCCAGAGGATGTCGTGATGGCATCTGGCCTTCAAAAGGGTACTGGACAGATTCCTGGAAGAAAAGTCCATCACAGGTTACAAACCATGATGGAGATGTATAATCTCCAGGCTTAAAACGGGGGTACTTCAAGGGCCAGACGCAGGGGAGTGGCATCAGGAGACAGATATCTAGTATTGTGCGCTCCCAGAGGCATCTAGTGGGGCCACTGTGAGATACAGGAAGCTGGACTAGATGGGCCTTTGGCCTGATCCAGCAGGGCTCTTCTTATGTTCTTATGAAGGAAGGGAGGGAGGGAGGGGAGGGAAAGAAGGAAGGGAAGGAAAGACGTGCAATAATAACTAGATCCACAACCAGGAGGTCCACTGAGAGCTGAAGACTTTCTTCCTGCTACAGATAAGGGGCCATTTTACTGTATAGGAAGGATCAGCATATGAACATTGTTTTAGTGTGTTATCACCTGGCAATATCAGACTACAACATTTGGAAACATTCCTTTCTTGTTCTATAACTATCAGGATGCCGTGCTGATTGGGGGATTCTGGGAGTTGTTCACTAAATAAGTAAGATTTCCAAGTTCTACTGATC
>JAHTLZ010000330.1:39700295-39711454 GCA_023846285.1 Phrynocephalus versicolor
CTGGGAGTTGTTCACTAAATAAGTAAGATTTCCAAGTTCTACTGATCTAAAGGTGTTCACCTTCTACCCTTGGAATTTATTAACCCTAACATTAGGAGTAACCATAGGCAATACCTTGTCTCTACAGAATCCTTCCACTAATTGAATGGGTCCTAACCCAGTTGTTCTTGGACTAAAACTCGCAGGATTTGGGAGATATATAGTCCAAGAACACATGGGGACCAAAGGTTGGGAAGCACTGCATTGGTGCATTAGGACACCAGTGTGCATGCATAATCTTTCTATGTTGCCCTGAAAAGAGAGCTATGTCCATGGTGCGCTTTCCACCTTACTTTCTAAATTAGTGACAATTTTGCAGGAGGGTATGCACTGACATCTCACTCTGCTTTTTAGCTGCAATGGGTCAATGCTGATGCACAGCAGCCTAAAGCACACAGTGCAGGGAGCATTTTCCATCAGGACAATGCGTTGCAGATGCAGAGCAGCTGGAAGTATAGAGTTATTTTCATTTCCTCCTTGATGTCCTGATGCACCAGTAGAAAGCCTCTACAGAGGCGAGAAGCTGCATCTGGTTATTTCCTAATGTCAGCATTAATAAGTACCACAGTTGGTTAGGATTTGGGCTAATGCAAACAGTAGTAAAATCTTAATGAAAATATGGTAATCCTGGGAATCAAAAATGACATGGAATGAACCATTCTCTAACAGATGACAAATGTCATGAACTTAAGAAAAATGTGCCTTACACATAATGTTTTAATGACATATTGTATATATCACTTTTAGTTTCAACTTCATGAGTTCAATATGATACAGAATTTCAATGACAGAGTTTAAAATGTACTGTATGTATTGGTATGCATGCAAATAAATGTGCAGAATAATTACACATTCTTTCAGCTCATATTCTCAGTTACCTCTACATACTGAAGACCCTTTTTCTTTCTTTCTGTGTATAGGAGCGGAGGCTAGGAAGGGCACCAACCAAAGGAGGTTTGGCAGAAATCAAGGTGATGTTATAGCATCTACTCATCAATAAATTCCAACAAATACACAGTTGCATAGTATTTTTAGTACGTGTCACTAGTGGCAATAAAGAAGGCCACTAAGGATAGACTTTCTCATGCAGAAAACTACAAGGTGTTATCATTGCTGATGAAAACAAGTGATCAGATACAATAGGTATGTATAACGTTTTGGGGGGATTTCCCTTTTTTCCCCTTTGGGGCGCATCCAGACCATTGTAGCAGCCCCCACAAATGGGATCAAGCAATGCCTCCAGTTAATCCCTTCAAGGACGAATATTACAGTTTGCTACAAAGTTGTTCCAAACACTGCAGTTACGCACTCCATACGCTTCTCTGTGTGTGTGTGAAATAACCCACATATTAAAGAAGGGATTTCTGCCAATATCTGCAATAGCACCCAGAACACATGCCTTATCATCTGATGCTTGAATCTAAGCAGAGTAAGCATGGATAGTACCAGGTGAGAGACCATGAGATGCTGCCAAGATTTCTGTAGTAGTACTAGAAAAAATAATAATGCCTGAGGACCCCCCCCCCCCAAAAAAAGAAAGCCACTAACAGGCAGAGAGACCAATGGTTTATACAATGGTGTAAGGTAGATTCCTATGTTCCTAAGCTCTGGGTGGATTCCATGCCACTTCTCCAAAGACAGACCTCTCTGTTGTTGTTCTTCCTCAGCTGTACTCTTCCTTCTGTATTGTTTACTTGATCATAGCTGGATAACACAATATTCAGGCAACCAAAGCCCGAGACTTGCTTAACACTGAGTACCTTCTCGCAATATAATGAAAACCAGAAAATAAAAATACTGTTAAATTATTTAGTTATGAAGTTATACAGGTTACTTCATTGCCACATCCTTACATTACACACACACACACACACACATTGTTTCAACCTGTGTTGATATGATACATGTTTGTTGCAAATACATCAATTCATAAATTAATGCTGCCCATTTGGTTTGCTTGGTTTAGTGCTCTTTCACATCAGGAAATGCATTGTTATGTGAGAGACCTTAGTGCAGCAGAGCTTAATAAGCTTTGATATAGCTTTTACATTTCCTCTAACAAGTCAGAAGTAGAACAAAATAACTTGGCTGTAGAGAGAGATCTGGATCATGAGTAGAGGATGTAAGGTCATGACAGCACTTGTAGAAGCCTTGGTCACCAAATTTCCTGGGTCTGTTTGAAAAGTGGTAAAGACAAGGGACAACTAAAATAATCCAGTGATGGTACATACTCTTAGTTTAGACAATAGCAGTGTATGCTACATGGAAGCCTTGCTGCAATCAAAGACAATGTTACTAGATGCAGACTGATGAGCAACACCCCCCACACACCTTTACACTGTTTTACCATTCGGTAATGATATTAAAAGTAACTGTAATTTTATTCCTCTTGCATTTGGATTTGACATTTTTTCGGAAGAGGACCGGGTTATTTTTGCTCTTTGAACAGAACAGTTCAGAATAAGGCATCCTGAAATATGAGTCTAAAGAGGCCGCCTTGATAGCATGAGTTGGTTCCAGATGCACTTATTCAGACACTTGCAGGACTCTTTCCTCATCGTTAAACACTCATTCTAATTTATCCTGATTTTATTCAAGGTGAAGTAACAAAGGTGCAAAGCCACTTACTTGTATATTGAAAGAAGAGGGGAAACAAGTAAAAATATTGGCAAGTATATGATTATTTGATGTAACAAATGTGTATAATACAAAATGTGTGTTTGTCTAGAAATACACTTCTACATGCTTTGAACATTAGAGAGCACCAGATTGATCTTGTTTGCACCAGCTGGAGTGCGGTTGGCTCAGGTCCTGGAATAGATTCAGGTAGGGAAGGAAAATTGTCTGTTCCTGACTGGTAGCACCAGGGTATGAATGAGGCCATCTAAAATATTGATTCCATGTGCCCCATGGCCACTCATCAAAGTTCCACACATGCTCTACAATTCACCTGAGTTTAAAAGTGTGCATCGTATGAAAGTCCTACAACACTTGGGACTTCTCCAAGATTATCTAGAACATGCAGAACCCAAACATGTAATGTGTGCTCGAAATCTGAGCTGCAAAGCATTAAAATAGTATTACCAAGACAACCAAGGGGATACCAGACAAATCTAGGCAGGGGTTTGCAGTTAAACATTTAAGGAGGTAAGTTGTTTGCCTAAATAAGTAATTCTTAGCTCATAAAAATAATATTTTTTAGAGATATATGGCATGCCATGCTCATTAAGGAACAGGGCAATTCTCCTTAACCAAGTATTCATTTAGCATTTCAAGTCATTGATAAATATATTCTATACTTGAACTTCATCAGTTGCAAGCTCACAGGCTGGCCTACCAGAACACACTCCCTTCAGGCTTGGATGTGAAGGGACTGGGGAGGCTGTAGGTGTCTGCATGGTAAGCAAAGACAGTGAAGGTGAAAAACTGGGAGTCATCGCTGACGAAGGGTACTTCAGATGAGGGATGAGGGGCGAGCGGGGATATTTCTTAAATGTCTGACCTGGCAACAGGGTTGGCATTCGCGGAGGAACTGTCTTTAGACCAGGCTGGGCTATAGAGGTAATCAAAGGGGGAGGGAAAACGAAAGATTTCTTCTCTCTTGGAAAGCTGTGTATTTTCATGCTTTCGTCCTCCAATTCTGCAATATCGCTGAAGACTGAAGCAAGTGGCTTAAACCTGGGTTCCCAATTTAGCAAGTAATCCCAGTTATAGCTTCCTCTGAGATCCTCATCCGAGTCAACCAATGTGGCCAGAGAACCATAATGGGAAATGTGTCCCTCAGGTATAAATATGTATTCTCTTGTGAGGTCTGTGAGGATGTCCTTTTCCTTCATCCCCAGTTTCTCAAGTGTTTGGGACATCATGTTGTTGCAGAATGTCTTGTCACCATCTTTCCCTTCTATTTCTCCACTCTCATCTTTGAAACACTGAACAGCCTCCAGATTTTGAGTAAATGCCGCCGCATCTGTTTCTCCGGACTGATAGGATAGCTGGTCAGAGTCTCTGGGAATTCCTGAGTCTGGTATCCGTGAAGCTCGGTCGCTTAAGGCAGATCCAGAACCTTTCCTGCAAGGATGCTCATTAATCCTCTTTATTTCTTCATCTTCTGCAGTTTCTCCTTCTGCTGAACCATGGCCACTGGAGTCTGAATTTCTACAAGGATGACTCATGTCTTTTCTATCTCTGACACCAACCAAACTGAGCCACTCAGCTATGCTGCCTACAGTTAGAGTGGGGGTTTCATGGATCTGAGATTTCCTGTCATCTTTAGGGCTTTGATTTTCATTGTCCAAGTTCAAATTTGCAGCTGAGGGCATTTCATGCTTCATGTTGGAGTTTGCTGTATCTTTTTGTCGGCATCTGACAATAAGCACTGCAATGCTGATGGCAAACATCAAAAATGCTACCGTGCAGACAGCAATACTAATAGACACAACGTGAGCTGTCAACATGGAATAGCTCGCAGGGGTATTAGAAATGTTTACCAGAACTTTGCAGGTGCTGGACTTTGAGTCCAGCTTTGGGCTATGAGCTTTAATGAACAGCTCAAGAGTGTCTTCACCTATTCTTTTCAGGCTGTTTCTTTTCCTGTGGAAGGATCTAGTCAAGTAGACAGCACCACTGGAGAAGTTCACAGAAAAAAAAGGAGACTGCTTTAGTAAAGTGTACTGTATGGCACCATCCAATCCTCCATCATAATCTGATGCTGTCACCTTGCCAATCAGCTGCCCTGGTTCATTCTTTTCAGGAAAATCAAACCAATATTGGTCTTGGCTAAAAATAGGATCATATTCATCTGTTCCCTCAATACTCACTTGAACAGTAACGGTGGCAGTCAAATCACTTTTGTCTTTTGCCTGAGCTATGAAACAATATTTACTTTGCTGTTCAAAATCAAGCACATGTTTGGTACGGACCTCTCCAGTCAGAGGATCTAAAAAAAACATGTCCTGATCTCCAGGAGTTCCTTGACTGGATAAACACAGTGATTGGATAGAGTAAGAAAGATCACCATATGGACCAGTATCAAAATCCAATGCAGAAACTGTGCACACAGGAGAAAAAGGAGGCAGATTTTCATGTACTCCACAATCCAGACTAGGAAAAACAAATATTGGGGCATAATCATTAGTGTCGAGGATGCTGATGAAAACAATAGCAAAAGCCACATTTTTTACACTGAGACCTCCATCTGAGGCTTGAACAGTCAAACTGAATTTCTTGTTCTCCTCATAATCCAAAGCTCTGACAAGGCCAAGGGAGCCAGTTTTCTCATCTAACCTAAAGTGTCCTTCATCATTTCCAGAAATCAAGCTGTAAGTGATGTCTGCATTAGCTCCAGCATCGCAATCACTTGCCGAGACGGATGTGATATGACTACCTACGGGGAAATCTTCTCTGACATGAACATGATATTCCAAACTGGTAAATACAGGTGAGTTGTCATTGACGTCCAAAACAGTGATGGACACGGTGGCAGTAGAGTTTAATGGAGGTTTTCCACGATCCGATGCAAGAATGAACAACTGGTAAGACAAACTTCTTTCTCGATCCAGAACATTTCTCAACACAAGATTTCCAACCATTCTATCCATGGATTCTGGACCACTGATGCAATTTTCCACATGAAAAGTTGCACTACCATTTCCACCAATAATGGAATATTCAACATAGGAGTTTTGCAGTATCCCATCACAGTCATCAGCAGAGAATGTGAACAGCCTTTCTCCAAATGAAGCATCTTCAGGTATGCTGAGATTATATGCTGCCATTGTAAATTGAGGGGCACAGTTATTCACATCCTGTATCTGTATGACAACTGAAGTAAGAGTAGTCAATGGAGGATTCCCGTTGTCACTGGCTTCAATAAGGAGTTTAATAAAAGAGTTCCTGTCCTGGTAGATCAGTGGCTTAAGAAGGAAAAGTGAACCTTTAAAAAAAAAAGGAAAAGCACATTACTTTCTATGAAATATTCGCGAATAAAAATACAACTTTCTCAATGGTTTCTCAGCCCTGACGTTTCTGCAGAGGCAGGAATGCAGCTCCTATCCCTCCTCTGTTCTCTCTATCACCAGAAGCTGAACATAACTGTGACTATTCTGAACTCTGTAACTAGAGTAAGCCCACTGAGTCAAAAGAGATTTGGTGAACCAAGTTTCACTGATTCAAGTAAGCCTACTCTAACTGTGACTTAATTTAGCATATTAACTCACAGAGACTATGTTGGTACAGACATGCCCTGTGGGCCAATGAGGAAACTCTATCCAGAAACGCTCTCACCCTGGAGGTCATCGGATCCTGACCTAGTGGATGGATGACCAAAACCGTGCTGGATGAATATTCTTGCCAACACCATGAAGTTGTCCCAGGTTCACCCAGACCTAGCCCACTACTGTACTACGTGGAAGACAAAAACCAGAATAGCGAACCCCGCTACCAAGTGGGACAAATGGTAAGAAAAATAAGAAGAAAACTCACAGAGTGAAGGCAGACCCATTTGAACCAATGGAACTTACAGAGGAGGTGTCTCATCAAATCCCTATAGATTCAACGGGTTTACTCTAATTATGCCTCATTACACGAAACAACAGGATTGTGGCCATTATCCGAGAAGATGACTGAAATCCTGTACTGCATTCTGGAAGTAACCTGGGAATGATCTCAATGAGAACTACACCTAAGAAAACACACATCAGACTACAGTGTAATGCTCTTGCAAAATAATGGCATTTCCCAAACAAAAAACTAGTTCTGGAGAGAATGTGTCCGGTATTGCTAAGAATGCAGCAAATTTTATTAATCTTTAACTATTGCCTAAGAATTTCATTAAAGAGAAATCTAAATTTAGAGTTTTGGTCATTTGCCATGTCATAGGCATAGATTGGGTTTGCTTTTATTGAAATTCACTCTTGGGTAGAGTGCAATATAAATAAAATAAAATAAAATAAAATAAAATAAAATAAAATAAAATAAAATAAAATACACACACACTTTTGTTCATTCATTTGTTTGTCCGTTCATTCATTTGTTTGTACATGCATTTTGTTTGTACATGCATACATACATACATACATACATAATTCTAAATGTTCATTAAATGCCTTCAGTCAATCACCTAGATATTTTCCTCACATAGCTGACAATGTTCTTGGTATACTGTCATTAAAGACATTTTAGTTGTACTTGAAGTGTGCAGTGTAAAAAGAAAATTCAATAGAAGCTCCTATCACATGCAAAATTGAAAAGGAGAAGATATATTTTTAGTCCATAAGTCATGTCAATTTATTATGAGTACAATGGACTCACCATTCTGAGAATCAATAGAAAATGCATCAGAGGGAGAGAGAATTCTATAGGATAGCTTCCCATTATCTTCAAAATCTCTGTCTGTGGCACACAGCATTATGACAGGGATATCTAGAGAACTGAGTTCTGGTATCACCACCTGAAGGGGAAAAATGACTGCAGTAACTCAAGGATCCATGCATTTTTATGACAATTGCTGAACTGCTGTCAGGACTACCTCTTTTCTTACCTGATATGCATCCTGAGTAAATACTGGTGGGTTATCATTGACATCAGATATAAGGATCAGAAGCTGTTCTGTGATTTGGTGCACAGAATCTGAAACACTTATCAAGAGTTCAATCCGAGTGCTTTCTTCAAAATCTAGTGCCTCCACCAATGTGATTGTTCCCCTGTGTTGGTCTATTGCAAATTTCATTCCGGGATTACCATCCTCTGCAAAACTGTACTGAAGCGGTGGGCCCAGGTCTGCATCTTCTGCCATGACTTGCATCACAAAGAATCCAGGTGGCACATCTACAACAACCATGTTTCAAAATGAGACTGATTGGCTGCAGCTGTTCATATTTTATATAATATAGGTTCTCCCTATATGCTACTTTAAATTAAGAAAACTCTTGGCCAGGAATGAGCAAAGTATTGTACTCTATGTGTTAGTACAAAGTAATTCCATCAGTCCTAGCCAACATAGGCAATGATGAGGCATGCTGGGAGTTGTAGTAGACCATATGGAAAATGACACTTTCCCCCTCTGTGCTCTAGCCTTAAAAAAACCTCTGTTCAATAATATCATTATGCTAGCATGGTTATTGCCATTCCCTTTGTGGCAAGATACAGAATTGCTGAGTAAATTGATTTCCCTGCTTTTTAGAGTGGTGGAAAGATAACCTAAGCCCTGAATGCTTTTCCTGACCACCTTTATAGCAATACCATGCAAAGCCATTCCAGAGGAGGGCAAGCCATCTTTTAAATTCTTCCCAGCAAAAATTAAACTGTTCAGTCACAACTTGTATTTTCTGTATCTTTCTGGACCTATGTGGTTTTAGTACTTGATATGGCCCGAACGGCTAATCAATAAAGTTGTTGTTGTTGTTGTTAAATTCTTCCCAGCAAAAATTAAAGGTATTCTAGCACTAGACGGACCTATAATAACATAAGAGCTGAGCAAAAATAATCCATACACTTTTAGTGTCTTTAAACACGACCATTAAAGAGCAGGGAACATGAAGTCTGGTTGTGATAAAAAAAAGAAGAGAAAAGAAATCGTGGAGCTGATGGAACTACCCTCCTCTGGTGTCAGACGTTATTTTAGAAGAATATAATTTTGCCCACATTTCCTCATTGGTCTCCCACTAATATCTTGATACATTATGAAATATCTGGCATGCAAATTGCCAATGTGAAAGGGCATTTAACAACTTATTCACAGTTTTCATTTACACATGTTACTGAATGTTTCTATGGGCGCTTTTACACGACCCCTAAGATCCGCTGGTCCCTTAAATTCGGACCAGAGATCTTAGGGGCTTGTCGCTCTTCCTGTGTCCCCACCCTGGCTGCTGGCTGCGTGAGGGGAGGGAGAAAAAAAAAGAAGAAAAGATAGTGGCTCACCTCTGTTCTGCCTCCGTTCTTGCACGGCAACATTCCTGACTCATTGTTAAGGAGCTCTTAAAGGGGCGGGAGCCAAAAAAAAAACAGAAGCAAGGAGAGCCCCGCACTCACTATCCTTATACCGCATCAAACAATTTTCACCAGGGAAGAGCAGGTACAAGAAAAGTGTGCTGGGTCGCGCTTAGGTGGGCGGGGTCGCACTTAATTTCCTCTAAACTCCGGAGCTGGTGGGGAAACATTTTTAAGCTCCGGAGCTTGCAGCCATTTGCTGCGGAGTTTAGGGGTCGTGTATAAACGCCCTATGTAAAACTGAATGAAACTTTAACTCTGGAAAGATTCACACATAAAATAGGTCCAAGGGACTCATGTTGTGTGACTGCAGAATTCCAGCTTAGTGAAAGTCTAGAAAGGGGTCATTCTACAATAGGGACCATGATACAAAAGAAAAGGAGAAAATTGTGTATGTGGAGGAGGGGGACACCCTAAAACACAAGGGCGATTAAAAATGCTTTTTAGCAGACTCATTGTTAAGATACTTTATTTTTGTAACACTGGAACTACTTTTGTCTACAATCATAGCTTTGTAAAGTTTGTGTTGGGTGTTGTGGATGAAGAATTACATTTCTCTCTCTCTCAAAAAAAAAAAAAGAAATGAAAACTGAAGTCAAATTTCAGGAATTTCACAGCTCAACCTCAGAGCAATCTCTTTTAACCAGTATTTGCAGCTCTAAGTGCAAGCCTGCATTGCCATATGTGCTAGATTTAAAACCAGCTTCATAACTAGCAGAAATATTTGCTCCTCATAACATTGCTGTTTGAGTAAAAATGAGGAAGAACCTAGAAAACTATTTTCAGTTTTAAAAACAAAACCATGAATAAAGATCACAAGGCAATCTTCGACTATTGACTTGTTTCACACTTGTCACACATACCTTCAGCAAGTTCCAGAATTCCCAAAGTGTGAAGAGTTGGCACATTGTCATTAACATCTAAAACCTGGATTTCTACTATACTTGTAGCAGATAGCCTTGGAGTTCCTCTGTCTGCAGCTTGCACAACCAATCTGTTATGGAGAAAAATGCAAAATGGGATTACTGTCTTGCACCAGTTTAGGACAGGTTGAATTCATAATCTGCCCCATGCCTGAAAAGTTGTGTTGGGCTATAAACTGAATGTCTTCTAATGAAACTGACAATATAATAAAACTAGAGTGGAGAAAATGCATATATACATGGATTCTTTTTATTAACAGCCAAAGCATATATTACAGCCATGGTAAAAATAGAACAACAGTGTCAAACGACAAACAGCACATTCATAGAAGCTGGTGGCATGTTTGTTTTCCAATGAAACCATTTCAGCGCAGATGTCTGAACAGTTAGCTTATCAAATAAAAAATCCATGTGTACCTGTAGCCTCAGCGTCCAGCTAGAAATCAAAGCAAGATAACTGGAAGATATTGGAAGCAAAAAAAGCAAAGTGTTCTGCTTATATACCGCCCCATAGCACTTCAAGTAGTCTCTGGGGGGTTTACAATGTTAATTACATTATGCAGGCTACACATTGCCCCCCCCCCAGCAAGTTGGGTACTCATTTTACCAACCTCGGAAGGATGGAAGGTTGAGTCAACCATGAGCCTCCTATCTGGGATTGAACCCCCGGTTGTGAGCACAGTTTAAGTTGCAGTACAGGCATTTAACCACTGTGCCATGAGGCCACAAAAATTCTTATGACAAACTGATCTTCGGGCATTTAAGGAATACCTGCTTCAAATTATATGCTATCTGTACTGTTTAGTTTGAACACACACAATATGACCCCTTTCTTGTCATCTGTATAAAAAGCTCAGTTGCCTCAATTCAGAGGGTAGGAATCTATTTGTCAGAATTTCTAGAGATGCTCCGAGTCAGGTCTTTTACCTTCTGCATATAAAGTATGTACTCTACCATTAATTGATATTACTCAGATCTAATTTCAAATAAATCAAATAAGACTACTGGCTTCATATCTAAGAAGAAAATTGCAAAATTATAACAAATTGATAACATTTGGAAAATAATCTTAATTTTTAAAAATAATCTTTATTTTTAATGTAATAGTATAGTGCAGTATAGATTTCAATTCTATAGTATAGTATAGTATAGTATAGTATAGTATAGTATAGTATAGTATAGTATAGTATAGTATAGTATAGTATAGTA
>JAHTLZ010000330.1:39711464-39740498 GCA_023846285.1 Phrynocephalus versicolor
TATAGTATAGTATAGTATAGTATAGTATAGTATAGTATAGTATAGTAGCCATTTATTTTGTGATATGCATGGAAGGGTTCAGTTGACGAACAAAATAACTGAATAAAAGATAGGGGGGGGGAGAATAGGTCTACACAGGCCCCTTCCAGGGTTCACAGATGTCATGTGTTTTATATATACTGCACAGTTTGAAATTTGTAAGCATTTTCCTTCTCTCTTTATGAATGCATATTTTACTGACAATGTCCTTATAACTCATTTCACAACTTGGACAAAGCAGACTATATACAGTATTAGCTAAATAAATATATAAAATTATTCATCTCTGTCATCTCTGATAAAATAGCTTCCTTTTAAAAGCGACAGAGCACATTGTTACCCATTATTCACATGACAATGTTGAGGACAAAAAGCCACAATTTGGACCTTTACAATCTTATTAAGGTTTACCTACTACACCAATTCTGCTCTGTGAGTTTTTAGCAATGCATCATTTGAATTACAAACTTGTATCCAAATGTGCAAACATACATAACTTCATGTCTGTCTAGAGTGTATATCATTGAGCTGCACATGGGAATATTTACTAGATCAATCACTTAAAGTTAAAGTTCCATCTGCATTTCCTTTTGAAGACCCTAATTTTAAAAAGATCAAGAAAATGGGAGGAGGGGAGATGGTGCGGAGGAAGCCAAAGAGGTTATTTGAGTTTTGAAAAACGAGGACCACAGTTTTTATTTTTCAAAGTTCCAAAGAAATTAGCTCGTGTAATTATCTGCATACTATAGGCTGAGGGGGAGTCTAAATGGGCTTTTAGCTCCCTGGTCCATTGTGGAGATTGGCTGGTTCACTCAGCAAACTGACAATCAGATGATGTGTTTGCTGGAACGAACCCATTGGCCCCGAGTGCCCCCACCTGCATTTTTCAGGGTCAGGGTCTTCAACCTTTTTTTGATGTGGGTAAAATTTCTCTGTTCTGGTTCATTTCCAGCCTGTTCAACTGCTGGAAATGAACCAAAGCAAGTCTTCTGTTATCAGTTTCCCTGACTCAGAATCAACTGTATTGTGAAGTGGCTTAAGAAGACAGCCACTTCACAATACTGGTATATTAAACGTGTCTTCTGCTCCCCTGTGGAGGGGCAAAAAAAGTAAAATATATTTTAATGCTGCATTAAGGTATCAGTGATCTGATGCATCACCTATAAAATAAATGAGATTTTTTACAGAAACCCTTCCTTCTGGAACTTTCCTTCAGCTGAATCTACTGCCAAGCAATACTAAGTGATGTTTTGGGCTGTGGACTTCATGCTAGAGAGAATGAAATAAATACCAGATCAAGCCACAGCAATTACAAACACATCCGGGTTCTTTCACAATTCTATGGAGTATCTTCTCTATCCTTTAAACAGTAGCTCATATCCTGTGGAGCAGGATCCCATAGGGCCTATTTTTCAGCAACCAACAAAAGAATAAGAAATACACTTGAAACCTCCTGAGCTCACAGACACTTTCCTCCTGTGCAAGTGATACTGCTTCCACTGTATAAGGGCTGATATGCAGAGAACTGAGCAAGTCTTTTGCACGTTAAAAGCCACTTTGTTATAGTTATGCATTTTTCCATACCACTGCATGTAACAGTCGCGTTATATCGTGGGAGTCATCAGTTTATAATTATAACAGCATGCTCGCAGGGCAAACCTGTAAAACGAAATGTCTTCGTGATCAAGGATTCGATTTGTGGATATAATTCCCTGCACTGAATCAATGAGAAATGTTTCATTCGTGTTGCCAGTTAAAAGTGAATATTCAATTTCTCCATTAAGTCCACTGTCAGAATCTGTTGCGTGGATCTGTGTGGGGACAAAAATCATGATTAGCCTGAAGTAATAATTGATTTGAGACATTCTAAAATAGGAATGAATGTAGGAGACATAATGATTGTAAAAGGGCCTACTCAAAGGTGCCTCTCCCACACATTTAATGAACTCCCTCCTGGGACAGAAGTAATATGCTTACACTGAGGAGATTTTGGAACACACATTACAGATATTTAAATGCATGCAATTGTTTAGCTCCTGATTTGCTCTGTGCATTTCTGGTAGAACTTCCATATTTGATTAATTATAACAACATGATTTTATTATTTCATTGGGACTTGTATGGTTAATATTCATAAGCTGCTCTGTTCTCTCGTTTTAGGAAAAATACAGAGTATAAAATGAGAATGAATAAACTGATATATGAAATGTATAAACCAAAAAAAAGAAATAAATATGTATGTCAGCAATGGCTGATTTGGGATGCTGCTTTGTGTAGCCTATGTAAAAATAAATAAATAAAGCAAAGTGTGTTGCTTATATACAGCCCTGTGATGCTTAACGCACTCTCTGGGGGTATACAATTTAGTTATGCAGGCAACATGTAACCCACCTTCCCCCAGCAAGCTGGATACTCATTTTACCGACTTCAGAAGGATAGAAAGCTGAATCAGCCATAAGCCAGTTACCTGGGATTGAACCCCAGGCTGTGAGCACAGTAATGGCAACAGTACAGCAGTAGTGTTCTGGCTTTACTTCTCTGTTGCACAGAACATGCTATGTGGCTATCAGTTTTCCATATACAGGAAAACCAGTAAATATTCAAACTAGGAAGAGTACACAAGTCAGTCTCCTAGTTCTAATAGGATTAGCCTGAAGTAATAAATAAGAATTCACCAACCAGCATGGCCGTACTGGCTTGGAAATCCTGCTAGTTGTAGCTAAAAAAACCACAATATTTTCAAGAACTATTGAGTGTATTAATTCCAAAATGAAACTCAGTTCCCAGGTTTGTCACCATGGAACTAGACATCGGCATTCCATTTTGGAAGCAGGCTGCGGGACCCCAGATGGCATTCAGAACCAGAGGAATGAACTCAGCCAATCCCTTAGCTTGCTCTGAGGTTCCACAGTGCTAAACTCCAATGAGGAAGAACACTCTGACATCATTGTTCCTTCTCCCTGGCACTGGCCAATCAGACAGGGAGGTGGGATGATGCATTTACCTATACTGCTCCTGATTGGCTAGCACCAGAGAGAAGAAACGATGATGTTGGAGGCTCCTCGTGGGAGTTTAGCCCCACGCCACCCCAGAGCAAGGTAAGGGATTGGCTGATTACATTCCTTGGGTTCCAGACGCCAGCTGGGCTCCCACATTTTGTTTCGGAAGCGGCCCACTTCCGAAATGAAATGCCCATGTCTACATAGAACTTCCAATGTCAATGAGACAAAGTAATTGAACTGAAGTTTCTAAATAAGATTATAACTCAGATAAAGATTTCAATGGTAGGACCCTGTGAAGGTCACTAATTCATAAGACTGCCACAAATTGGAAGTGAGCTGACAGCACATAGCATCAATAAAATCAGAATACTGGGAAATCCTTCAGGCACAGTTTTAAGACAACTGAAACATACTTAGACACGAGCTTGAAGTTACCTGCATGATGTATGTGTTGTGGGCCTGTCCTTCCCACACAGGTATTTTGAAAGAGTCTTGCTCAAATTGAGGTGCATTATCATTCCTATCCTGGATAAACACTGTCACCCCACATGCTGCTGAAGTTAAGTCATTTTCAGCTACGACTGCAAAGTTCACTTTTTTCCTGATTTCATAGTCAAGAAATTCAGGTTCTTTTACTGTGATTTTGCCTGTTTTGTTTGATGGAAATAAAAGAGACACAACACTTGTTTATATTCAGAACCATATAAAATTATACCTTTCCTGTATGTGTTATATACATACATACACACATATGAATTAAGAGCAGCACATTTCGTATAATAAACCAATATAAATAATCAAAAAGTCAAATAAAAGAAAAAACAAAATGCAAACACAGGGTGAGTATTCTCTCTTTAAACCACTTTAAAATGTACATCAATCAAGTACATTCCGTCACCTCAATCACTTTTTAAATCAGTGTTCAGAAATCAAAACCATAATGGCAATTTGGCAAAGAGCAATTTCTTTTTAGAAATCTTAATAAAAGTAATCTTACCAAGCAATCAACATGAAAGTGGGGCTACATCTGTTCTGTATTAGGACAATTCAAGAGGCACAAAAACCAAATAAAGGCTGATGGAAAAAGAACAGATGAGAACTGGTGGCACACTGTTTATCTTACTGAACCATTGCTCCCCTATAACCAAATCTTACAAGCCTACATAATCCTATTTGTCCAAAATACGGTTCCACCACTACCTGTATATTGTCTCTAGAACACTCTGTGATGAGGGATGTACCAGTACAGTGGTACCTTGTATAAAGGAATTAATTCATTCCAAATGAAATTCTGTTAAGCAAATTTTCCTTTATACAAATTTCCCATAGGAATGCATTTAAAACAGAGTGATCCCATTTTTATGTTGTACAGATTCGCCCCATAGGCAATTATGTTAAGCAAATTTCCCCTATCTCCGGAATTTTTTATGTTGTACAAATTTTATGTTATACAAACCATTTGTTATACAAGGTTCCACTGTATTTCACGAAGCAAATTCTCTAATGACTTTCAGTTTTTCTGACATTTTATACATAATCTGACTGTTCTTGCCTGTAGTCCGTACACAAGGTGAACATTAGAAGGAAGGAACTTGTCCCAAATTTTATTAGTTTTGCCTGCTGGTGTAACACAATCTCATCAATGAAGTGCTGTAAAGCTTCAAGAGGTTAGGGTAATTTTGTAATTTGTAGCAATTCATCAGTTAGATTTTTACAAATTGAATTGTGCCAATTTTAAAATTCAATAGGAACTGGCCTGTTCACTTGTTACATTTCTATTGTACCTCTCTTCCAGTGTTTTTGTTTTTCTATCCACTTGACAAAACACTTAACTTATACAATGTATTAAATGCATTTATGGACTAGTAAAGATTTTCTGTCTCCCTTTTCCTTGCTGGTTGTAAGATATGCCCGAGGGAACTTCCTTGGGGGGGGGGGAGGGCGACACTTGGAACCAGATGGAAATCGAACTGCATGGAAGTCCATTCCTACTATACAAACAAAGAGTTTATAAAAGGCCATTCTATGCAAAATAAAAGGCAGAGAGTTGGACAGTACATTCTCACTTGTCTGTACAGGAAGCCAATATAGTAGTTTTAAAATTATACCCCAAAACTGATGAAACTCCAGGGAAATGTAGGTGCCCCACTGGCTATTATCCATAATTCATTTAGAATTTCCTAATGCCTTCCTTCTCCCTTGTTCCCCTTTCAAAAGTAAGCTGCAGTGGTGCCCTCAAACTACTTTCTATCACCACTAGCCAATCTTTGGCCAGTCAGTCTATAAAGACAGCAAGACACGGGTAGGCTGACCATGGACAAGAGAATCTATTAAAATGGTAAAAACATCTGCACATCACAAAGGGAGCTTTTTATACCTCCTCTGGTTTGCAGATCACCTTGCTTTGTTTTGTAACTGATGGACACAGGCTTTGTTTACAAGAATGTTTGGCTAGCCTTAAAGCTCTGCCTGAATTACTTCTCTAACTGATCAAGAGCTTTCAGGACATTTTATCTCCAATGTCTACCTAATTACTTAGTTGAGTTGTTCTCAAGCTTAGTTATTTTGCTTGTTTCCTGATTAGAGTTCCGCACAAATTGGTTTATCTAGGTTCATAAACGCGCAGGAGGATATTGAAAAATACTTATTCGGCACTATTAAGAAAATAAAGTTAAATGAGATTAATAACCCCTTTCTTAGATCTATGTTGAATGCATGGTATCTACATAAGAAAAAATTATGTCCCTCAGACTCACCATTGAGATCTGTAACTGAAATGGAGAATTTCCCTACAAATTTGAAAGTTTTCAAAAAAGTATTTAGGGATAAACAAGTGATTAGATTGAAAGACTGGATAGGTAAGATGAGAGGGAAAGTACAAATGAAGGAAATTCTCCAAGGTAGGGATATATCTTGGTTTAATTTTATACAATTAAAGAAATGGACTGATACTTGGATAAAGAAAAATAAGAAATGCAGAGAGTACACAAAATATGAAGAACTCTTATTGTTGTATGAGGATACTCAGAAGGAAATAGTAGTAAAAGGTATTGTTAGTAAACTATATAAAATTATTTCGGATTTAGATGAAAATAGGGGAGGATCTGGAGTGAAATTATTGTGGGAACAAGATTTAAAAAAAAATAAGAGAAGAAGACTGGGCTAAAATATGGAGAATGAGAATACTTAGATCTATGTCTGTTAGAATAAAGGAAAATTTCTTTAAAATAAGTTTAAGATGTTATTTGACGCCAGTGAAATTGAATAAAATGAATGCAAATTCTTCTAAGCTTTGTTGGAAATGTGATAATGAGATTGGTACCTTTTATCATTTGTGGTGGGAATGTAAAAAGACACAGAAATTTTGGAAATGTATTTTTAAAGAACTAAGTGACATACTAGAAATGACTATAGAGCCCAAATCTGATATTGCTTTGTTATCAATATTTGTGGATCAAAATTATGATGTTAAAACTAAAGAGTTGATTACAAATTTGTTGACAGCAGCTAGATTAATAATTGCTAGAAATTGGAAATCTAAATACGAACTATGTTTAGAAGAATGGTATAATGAAGTATGGAATATTACTTTAAATGATAAATTGACTTGTTCTCTCAAGGTTAAAAAAGGAGAGTTAAAAAGAGATTTTTCTATGATATATGGGGTAGATTCATTGAATATGTGCTTGTACGGGATAAGGGTAAGGTTTCCGCGCAACAATCAGTTTTGTTCTGGAGGGGAGGATGATGAATATAAATATGAAAAGTGATCCTGTTGGTGAAGGGTGCACTGTTGTTGATGTTTGTCTTTTTTATGTAATTTGTATATGTTTTTTTAAATAAAAATAAATAAAAAAGGCGCAGGTGTTGCTGCTGCTCCCCTCCTTCACCATTTTTGGCTCAAAGAGCCACTCACTTGCTCAGTCTGCTAGCTTCCCGCAGCTCCTCAACTGATCTTCCATTCCCAGCAACAGCTCAGGTTTCTCTGTTCTGCCCTCTTGGCTGATCTCCCACTGAGACAAAAAGCTGGGGCAAAGGGCGCTTTTACATGACCCGTAAAATCTGAGGCAAAGGGCTCCCAGATCCGGAGCTTAAAAATGTTTTCCCACCAAATACGGACTTTAAAAAAAATTAAGTACAACCACGCCCACCTAAGCTCATGCCAGCACACTTTTCAAGTACCTGGCCTCCAGCAGGTAAAAAAAAAATCTTCTGATGCGAATTGTAAAGCTGTGAATGCTGGGCTCCCTCGCCTTCTGTTTTTGTTTTTTTTGTCCCAGCTGCCCCTTTAAGAGACAGGAATCACTACGGGGCGGCTTGGGGCTGCTTCGATTGGCAGACGGAGGTGAGCCTGCATTTTTTCTCCCTTTTTTTCTCCCTCCCCTCACGCAGACAGGAAGAATGGCGTGCGGAGGGGTGGGAACACAGGAAGAGTGACAAGCCCCCACGATCTCTGGTCCAAATTTAAGTTGCCTCCAGATTTTAGGGGTCGTGTAAAAGCACTCAAAGACGTCTGTGCTCTAGCTGGGAGTGGAAGATCAGTTGAGGAGGTGCGGGAAGCTAGCAAACCAGGTGGGGTGAGTGCCTAGATTGGCTGAGGAGGGGGAGGAGGGAAGCAGCAACACCCGTACTGCTGCCCTTTATGAACTAGGACAAACCAATTTGTGCCCATCTCTAATCCTGATTGCATGTAGTCTTTAAACCTTTGCTGTTCAAGGAACCGTACAATACACAGAAATGGTTGCACCAAGGACCCTCACATCCCCTCTAGCCATTGTTCAAAATGGACATCGATTATTCCAAGTTATTCTAGCAGCAAAGTTTCAACAACAGCAACAACACGTCCATATAAAATGTTAGATTTATTGTTTGAATCTGTTCTAATAGCAATGCCTTCCTTGAAAGCATCTTATGTAAATGTTACCAAATGTGCACTTGATTTATATTAAAGAAGACAGTCATGTTAATAAAATAATTGATTATTCAAAACATACTTGATGTTTAACTAAGCAATAGATCTCTCTTCCCACAGCCAGAAGGAAGTTACATTTTCAACCATCAGCTGGTATTCATTTAGTACACGGCAACTTTTCACATAAGAATCTAGCCTATCAAAAGTTTGTGTAAAAACGTTTGAAAAGACATACTTTCACGTTTCAATGCATTTCCCACAAATATACACCATGCTTCCAGCTTCTTCCCCATCAATATTTGTGGCACTATTGATATCAAATAAGGAAATGAAAAATACTAAATTAAACTCTCCCTTGTCTTTGATAATTAAAAATTGATGCAAAGTTTAGAATCATGGCCTGATGGATCGCAACAGAGGTCTAACAAATTTTCTTTCTGACTATTTTACTGAAAATCACAGTGAACCTAATCAACAAGTGTCAGTTGACTTACTGGGGGGTGGGTAGACTTAAGGAATTCAGATGGGAGAAATACCTTTCCAAAGTTGTTACAGAAAAACAACACATGTATCTTATGCACTAGAGAATTAACAAATTATAAAACTAGATGAGGCTTTAGTCTCAAACACCATAGAGAGCACTTTCTTTGCACCACAAAGTCAGCCAGAAGTGGTCATTAATGACCTTGTATTTTAATATTTAGGAGAATGCAAACAATAACTGGCCAGAATCCTGTTGCTCTACTAGGGGAATGTTACACTCTGGCCCCTAGTTCTGCCTTATTGTTCTGCAAGTGATTATCAGTCCACTGGAAACCACAGTGGCGGCGGCGGCGGGGGGCAGCGGGGGGCAGCACGCTGGGCAGCGCCCCTGTCTATTTTGGCGCCCCCTGTCCATTTTGGTGCCCTAGGCAACTGCCTAGTTCCGCCGTAATGGACATGCCGGCCCTGGCTCTGATGCCTCGACAGCTGAGGAAGCATGTCATGTCACCCCCCCTCCTATCTGGCCCGCTTGGGTCATGCGCCGGATTGGCTCTGGGCTCGTGGGCAGCACATGCCACTTTGGCTGGCTAAAGGTCTAGGAGGAGAAGGGAAGGTCAATTTGGTACCCGCAGATGCTGCGCCCGGGAAGATATTCCCCCCCCCCCCGTAGCTATGTCACTGTACCTAGAAACCCTGGAAAGGGTCGCCATTGGCTAGAATCAACTTGACAGAATGCAATTGTTTTTTATTATTGCAATTCTTAACTCAAACCCCACTGGCATTGCTCAACACATCGACTTGCTTGTGACTATTGAAGTCAGGAAATACCTTACAATTCACCCAGTGCAATATTTTTAAACGGTAGATGAAGAATTAAGGTTATTACACATAAGTTCATGCTCCCAAAGCACAGAAAATATATGTTAAGTGTTCCTCCTTAACTTCCCTGCCCTGAACATTGTGAAGATGTGCCATCATCTTTTGCATTATGCTTGCTTTCCATATAAGAATCTATCCACTCACATTTTTCAGCTTCTTCCTCTGCAAGCTTTGAAAACACTGAAGCTAAGGGGCACATCAATACAAGTCAGTTTCCCAGATATAATGACCATTGTTGTCTTTACACATATAATTTACTTGAGTTAAACAGTGTGTGTTGGTGTGCACTGTTCAGAAAGGCAAATATAGAGTCGATTATTTGCGGTAAGTTAGCTGGGAACTGGGCCACATGTCTCTAACACCAAAGGGGAGCTAGGTTTGGAGGGCTATTCTTGAAGAAAAGGGAAGAAAGGAAGACAGATGTGTATGTACAGATGACACAACAAAGAGAGAGAGAGAGAGAGAGAGAAGTATGCTATGGTTTTTGCCTGCTATGTATGGAATCTAGCACAAATATAAAGGAACAGATGTTTATTAAACATACTATAGTACATCTGGAGATTGTGAGATAAAATTAGGATGCTATAGCTCTCTACATACCTAGAAGACTTTTTGAGACTGAGAAAGGGAGGAAGTTGCTCTGAATATATTAAACCTACGCATGGAAGAACTGCATCAGGTGAGACAAAGAGAGTTACAACAGGTTAACTCTATAAATCCATCTCTACCAATATTGCACTCAGTCAAATAGTTTGTTGTGAGGGCAAGGGGTCATTCTACTTCCAGATGAAATAATTACAAGGGGTGAGAAACAGGCACATTGGGAGAGCACTATTGGTGTAGGACAGTGATGGTGAACCTTCTAGCGACCCGAGTGCCCAAACTGCGATTCAAAACCCACTATTTTTTTTTTTTTTGCAAAGTGCCAGTACAGCAATTTAACCCGAATACAAGTGCCTGTGAAGGGGCGATGTCAGATGGCCACAGAAAGGGCTCCAAGTGCCACCTGTGTCAGCCATGTCATAGATTTGCCAACACTATTATAGGAGGTTGATACCGAGATGCTCCATAGAAACAGTGAGCTAAGTGATCCATACTTGGAGTAATAGTCTGGGAAGGCAGGATAGCAGCGCATTTTCATGGATATATTTGGTATGTTCCCTGATGGGCTTGGATAATGTGACTTTAAAGACTTTTCAGCAGAGAGGCCATGATGAATAGATATGAGATATTTACTATCTGAAAAGTTACAGAGGACGATGAGGCAGGAATCAGCGTGTGCAGGCATACGATAGGCTGGCGTGAATGGGAAGCATTAGCAAGCGAAGAGGCCTTACGTCAAGGGCTTGGCTATTTAAGATATGGATTCTGTATAGAGAGGAACAAGATTTCAAAAGCAATTGCTCTCTGGCATGAATTAGGAACAAAGAAGGATTTCTACTTGCATCTGAGGTGAAGGATAAGTTCATCAGGGAAGAGTGCAGAGTGCATAACTATTGCTAAAATGAGAAGAAAGAGAGGAAAATGGGAAGCAATCACGCAAGAATAGAACAACCCACAGTGGAACAAAAGGGCGCAGAAGTTTCCTTTCCAAACCAAGCAACACTCCCCCCACCCCCCGCCACCTTTCTGGTGTTCTGCCCATCTGTTATGGCATTTGGCCGTTCTTTACTGCTACATCTATCCTCCACGCTCTTGTATTAATCCCACGCCCGTTTTTCATTATTCTGCATTCTCTGGTTCTCCTTTCAGTCTCAAAATTTCAGTTTAAATCTATTGTTTCACTGGAAATGGCATTTTTACTGCAAATGACAATAGGATACATTTGTATTGGCATAAATGCTGCCCAGCAATTAATTTCATTGGGCATTTGATATTTAATTCTAGCAGCTTTTAAAAACACTTATACATAAGTGGCTTATTTTTGCCACCAACCTGTAGGTAAAGAGAAATATAGCTTAAAATCAAGGCAAAGCATAGATGCTGGCAACCTAAAATGTAAGCAAGCATAATATGACCTAAATGACCTAAATTCTAATGTTAGCCCAATCAGATTTCACTGAATTAACCGGTTATGGCTAAAATTTTGGAAATTCCACTGATTTGATGAGTCTAAGCTGGCCATCACGATTAGCTGGGTTCAAGCTGAATGTCTGGAATCCTATTTCAACTAGAACAGGCAGACTGAATCAGTGCAGATTCATTGTGTCAACTCCTCTGCAATATGTCTGTGAAGATTCTCAGTCATCCAGGTGAGTTTATGTGGAAGTTGAGTCATGGCTACTGGACTTCTTTTTTGAGAGATAGAAATGTTTCGCTGCTCATCCAAACAGCTTCATCGGTCTGAATACAGCTAGTGCAAGTACTCCATCTTATAGTCAGCTTTGACCTCTTGTCACCCTGGTCTGAATTAGCCTCATACGATGAACAATAGCCTGAATAGGTTCGTTAGGGAGACAATAGTATCCATAGCCTTAAGGTGAACAATGGCCTAAGGTGCTGAAACCCATCAAGAATGGGTCGTTAGCTATGGCCTTGGTGGTGAAGGCTTTTTGATTTGTCTGGGTACTTTGGAAAGCACAGCCTGATAAGTAGCAGATAGACTATGCCGGAGCCCACCACCTCGGTTGAGGGAGGGGTTCTCAATGCTTACATGAATGGCTTCCCTTACTCCTCTCTCAAACCACCTCTCTTCTTTGTCTAATATGTGTACATCTTGATCTTTGAAAGGGTGCCCTTTGTCCTTCAAATGGAGAGGTGTACTGCTGATTCTGGTCCTGAACTGTTACCCCTCCTAAGTTGGGCCATCCTTCTGTTTAATGGCTGTTTAGTTTCTCCAATGTAGAGGTCTGGACACTCCTCACTGCATTGGACTGCATATACTATATTGCTCCTTTTATGGTGTGGTATCGGATCCTTTGGGTGGACAAGTCTCTGCCTTAGTGTGTTTGTGGGTTTGAAATAAACAGGGATGTGGTGTTTGGATGAACAGCGAAACGTTTCTATCTCTCTCAAAAAAAGTCCAGTAGCCATGACTCAACTTCCAGATCATCTGCAATATCCACCAGTTCTATTGATCTACTCTAGTTGTGACTTACTACGGTAAGCAACACAATTGAAGCTGTTATATGGTAAGTCTGGAGCATGAATTTATTATTTATTGTTACTATTTATTATTTTTTCAAAATATTTTATCCTGCCTTTGCCTTCAAAAAGGACCCAAGGCAGGTTACCTCATCCAATACATTGTTTAAAGCAGGGCTGTTCAACTTTGAACAGGCCAAGGTCTACTTTTTCCGGCCCAAAGTGCCTGAGGGCTACTACACTAAAACCTCTACTTACAAATTTTATCCGTTCTGAGCACATGCTCCTAAGTAAAAACCTTTGTAAGTAGAGCAGCGGTTTTCCATAGGAATGCATTGAAAACCAATTAATCTGTTCTGGAGGAATCAACCGCTATCATTATGGCCCTTGAACTGCCCCGCTCGGCTGAGACAGTGGGCTGGCAGACCCAGAACTTTGCTGGGGCAGTGGTGGTTCTTGTGATGGGGGAAGGAGGGGTGGAGAACTTGTCCCCTCACTTTTTTTATTGATGGCCAGTGGACTACTTTTGAACTGTTCGTGGGCTACCAGTTGGATAGGCCTGGTTTAAAGATAAAAAGAAGTATGCAAACACTAAAAAGTATCCAACAGGTGCCACACATCATGTAAACAAATGAAAAAGTGAAACACATTTAAAGCAGTTACAATCCACTTAAAAACCCCACTCGAGATACCATTCGTGGAAAGCTTGCTGGAAGAGAAAGGTTTACTTGCAGAAGCACAGCAAAGATGGGGTCAGCCTAGCTTTCTTTGAGAGTCTGTGAAGATTCTCAGTCATCCACTAAGAATCTTCACAGACTCTCAAAGAAAGCTAGGCTGACCAGGTGAATTTATCTGGAAGTTGAGTCATGGCAACTGGACTTCTTTTCTTGAGAGATTGAAACATTTTGCTGCTCATCCAGTTGACTGACAAAGCTGTTTGGATGAGCGGCAAAACTTTTCGATCTCTCAAGAAAAGAAGTTCAGTTGCCATTACTCAACTTCCTTTGAGAGGGAATTCCTAAGTCTGGGAGCAGCCACAAAGAAAGCCCTTTTCCTCATCTCCACCCAATGCACGTGTAAAGGTGGCAGGGCCCAGAAAAAGACGTCTCATGATAATATTATTAACACTCATGCAGGCTCATAAAGGGGAGATGCAGTCCTAGAGAAAGCTTGGACCCAAGCAATTTAGGGCTTTATAGGTAGAACAGTGCTTTGAATTGTGCCTAGAAATGGATCAGCAGCAAGTGGAGTGGCTCTTACCAGGGGATTATGTGATCCCTGTGACCAGTTCAGTGAGCAATCAGGCTGCCATGTTTTGAGCCCTACAAAGTCCGAGCCTCTGACCCTTTCTAGAGGCAGCTGCACACAGACCACATCATAGGAATCTAGCCCAGATGCAACCAAGGCACGTGTCACTGTGGCCAGATCAGACCTTTCCAGGAACAGGCACAGCTGGTGCACTTGTTTTAATTTTGCAAAGACACTCCTGGCCATTGCCGAAACCTAGGCACCGAGGCTCAGAGACAAATCCAGGAACAACCCCAAATGGCACAGTTGTGTTTTCAGAGGTAGTACAATCCTATCCAGCACAAGGCTGCAGTTTGTTCCTTGATCTGCCTCTCAACTGACCAAGGGTATCTCTGTCTTGTCTAGATTAAGTTCCATGCGCATCTGGTCCATTACTGAAAAAAGACACTGACCTAGAGATGAAACAGCTTCCTCAAATTTAGATGGCAAGGAGAGGCAGAATTGGTTGTCATCTGCATACTGGTGACTAGAGATGGGCATGAAACGAACAATTTTTCATTTCCGTTTCCGTTTTTTTGTTTCGTTACGTAACAAAACGACAAACGAATTTTGTCTCTAAAATGAAACAAAATGAACAGAAACACCACAAATTTTGTCGGGCGTTTCGTTTCCATTACTGCAATATGAGTGAATTGCTTAAAATCCTTTTAAAAAATCACAAAAAATTGAAATAAATGGTAATGAAATGGTAATGAAATGAACGAAAACGAAAATGATTTTTTGCAAAAATTCACGAAAAACGGAAATGAACCGAAACAGACCCGACAAACGACAAACGAAATTCCATTTTTTTGATTCGTGCCCATCTCTACTGGTGACATCAAACCCCAAAACTCCAGATAAACTCTGTCAGCAGTTTCATGTAAAAGTTAAATAGCACAGGAGACAGAAACCTGAGGGACCCTGAAGGTCAGCAGTCCAGCACCACCTACTGAGATCTCTCATCCAAAAAAGAATGGAGCCACCATAAAACAGTGCCTCTAAGCCCCATCCCAGAGAGATGGACCAGAAGGATACCATGGTCAATGGTATCAAAAGCTGCTGAGAGTTCCACCTGGACCAGAAGGGACACATCTCCCTTTCTCCCAATTTCTGTGTATTTTAAAGCATGAATGAACTGTGAGAAACTACTATCTCATATGCCCATATGAAAAAGCAGGTTTTCGGCTCATATTGAACGAATTGCATGAAACAAGCATTTACGGATGTGGATGTGGAGTGTGAGAGTGTTTGGCAGCACAAAATAACAGCCGTTTGCACAAAATATCCTTTTTATGTTTTGATGCCCTTTGCCTCAAGAATAAAAGGTATGACCCCCTCCCCCAAACCCAAACAACTTTTGATAATACAGCACTATTGCTACAAAGTTTAACAAACAAACAAACAACTTTCTAGGAAGGGTACGTCTGGCAAGCTAGGAATCTAGTTAGGCTCTTTTCTATTTTATGGTAAGAATACCAATTTTATTGGTCTCATCTTTGTTTCCTACATGCTGTATATATATTAATCCAGCTGTGAACTTCAGATTATTTTGTTAAAAAAAACCTTATCATATCAAAATTAGATTTTAGCAAAATTCAATTTTCTGTTCAGTTTAAAGGCGAAAAGCCAGTTTCTACTGGCACTTAAATAAACTTACAGTAACTGCTGAGATAATGTTTACACAAAGCACGCAAAAGTCCAATGTGGAAAATATTTTACTAAAGCTTCAAATGGTTTTAGAAGAACAGGTGCAGATCAACAGGAAGACTTACCCGTGATGGGATGGATGTAGAAAACATCTTCATGTTCACTGATGATTCTGTACTTTAAGTTGTTTTCCAACAAACTATGGTCATGAGCCGTTACAGTAAAAACAGAAGCACCTACGAAAACAAGAATATTTTGCAGTGACTAAAACTTGGACACATCATATTTCTCTTTCTGATGAGGTCTGTAGTTTAGGTGTCCTACTGGAAGAAACACTGTCTATGGATACTCAATTAGTGTCTGTGTTCCAGTTCACCTATTTTCATCTTAAGTGGATTTCTCAGCTGTTCCCCTATCTTGGCACTGGATGCCTCCCCACACTGTCCATGCATGGGTAGTCTTAATATTAGGCTACTGCAACACACTATACATGGAGCAGCCTATGAGGGTGTCACATAAACTTCAAAAGGCTGAGAACATGGCAGCCCGGTTATTGGCTGGAGTGGCCTGCTGTAAAAAGGGCACCATTTTATGATCTCTGTAATCAGTAATAAAGAACCAGGAGCAGCATTTTTAGACCCGCTGAAGTTTCTGAACACTTTCTGAAGGCAGTCTGATGTAGAGTACATGACAGTAATCCATATGCAACAGTAGGTTATTTTGAACCCCAAAATCCAGACTAAGATTTTAATGGAGAGAATTTCTTAAATCTCTTTTCGAAAAAGCAGCCATTAAAACAAGGACAGAGAAAATACATAGAGCCTCTAACTTCAAAGGACCAAAAATCAGGTTCACCAACTAGTGGGATTCATGTAACTTGGTGAACTCTTGACAGGGTGCCTTAACATGTTGACACAGCCTGTTATATTGTCTACCTTACTTTGAAATCCTAACCAGCAAAGACAGTTAAAGAATAGCTGAGCTGTCACTGGTCAGGCAGAGCTTGTGCCACATAGAAATCTTTTTCTGCCCTAGGAAATTTCCTGACTTTGTATCAGCATAATGGCTGTGAGTGTGGACTGAGAAGGGTTTAGATAGGACATAACAAGGTCTTCTCCTGGTCCATCCCTTCTGGCTTTTCTCCCTCTTGATCTCAGCTAGCACAGCAGCAGCAGTACTAGCAGATCCAGCTCAAGAAGATGGTGTCAGCCCAAGGGTTATGGTTCATTACAGCTGAAGGACAATCCAATCTGGATTGTACTCCCCATATATGACACATCACTGAGGTGAAATCAGTGTTCAGCTGTTGAAGGGAAGGGGGGAACGGGAATAAAAAAATCTCGCTGGTCATGCTTTTCTGGTGTGGCAAGAGTTATCTCTGAGATGTTTCACAAACATATGCACTGTTTGTTATTACAGGAATCCTCAATGTAGAAGATAAATCATCCATCTTACAAAAAGGCATGAAGTAAACAACCATTCTGCTTGCAGGAGAAGTAGGAAGAATAAACATAGCATGAGTTGTTATGCTAACCAAACACACCACCTTTAACTGTGTGACTCAGTTTAAAAAATATTTACCGAGATAGATTTCTGTATTCTGTTAAGATCTCAACAAGATTTATCAAGATTATAGCTTTGAGAATTTTAACCAGTTTTATAACCAATTTAGTAACATGGAAATTGACTGTAATCAATTTTGATGGCTTCAGGTTACGGTGCATTGACCTTTTCCAAATGAGATTTTATTATATTACAAGGAACGCTATATTTGGGGGCAACTACACATTGTTGTAGATTGGTTTGCAGCTAGTGGTGTTTTTATTTTTCTAATCTCGCCATATAAGCAATGACATTTATGAAATGACCCTGGGTGTTGTTGCTGATTTGTTTATGGGAAATTATCAACAGAAACATGAAATATCTGCATTGGTCCTGAAGTTAAAATAATAATGGTAGCTCCAACAAGTGTACAAAATCAGAAATTAAACATGGGTTCTGGTATCTTAATAATCAGTCAAGAGTCTTTGAGATTACTAACCGGAAAGATGTTATGCACAGCTACAACCACATTCTGAGATCTATATCATAGTTTTGCACTCTCTTCAGTCAATTTTGATTTTCCATATTTGTGGGTGAGTTCTCTCCAGCTAGCCAGACAATTCGAGTCCCTGTTTGACACTTGGTGTTTCAGTGACAATGTAACAACAGTGAAAACAAATGTTTCATGATCACAACAGGTGATATAGAGCCACACAGCCCTGATCTAGCTGTGTTGGGGAGGGGCTAACATTAGACTTTTAAAACCTCTTTTCTATTTCTATAAGATCTGGGGTCACTCAAAGAGATCTCATGTTATCCTCATGGAAAAAGGTCATTCTAAACTGTGATTGTTCTCCTCAGAGGTTGTATCAATGAAAGTACCAGCTTAATTGGAACACAAGACCAGAATTATCCAGAAGAGCCTATGTATCAACTTCCTTCAAGCTGGTATTAGGCACATGAAAATATATTGCTAGCTGATATAGCAGGCTATGTCAACGTGATAAAGGCACATGGTCATGAGTTCATCAAGCTGCATGAAATATCTGACCACCAACAGATAAACAGTGTTTCTATTACTACTGGAGAGTCTGCAGTTTGCACAAGTCACCCAAGGGCACAACAAAGGCAAGCACAAAAAGACACACATAACCCCTCCAATAATTTGAACCTTTTAAAGTCTATGGAACAAGGTACGAGCTGTCCTAGTTTCTCTAGGCAATTTATGTACAGTACAGTCCTTTACATGATTTACACAACCACTGCTCTCACAAATATAGAAACTCAAAACAAAACTGACCGCAAATCTCTTCCACTGTTGACTCCCAGTACAACCAATAGCCAGGTTGGCTCAGTGCAACTGTAGAGTCCAAAACATCTGGGAAATACCCAAATGGTGAAAAATGTTATAGATCTGACCCAGAAATTAAGTTATTCTCCAATTCCACGACTGAAGGCATTACTGCCCATTACAAGAAAAGGCAGCACCCCACATTTCCCTTGCTATTTGCCCTAAATATTTTCTTAGTGTGATTTAATCATAAGTAATTTAAATACAGTGGTACCTTGTATAAAGAAATTAATTCATTCCAAATGAAATTATGTTAAGCAAATTTTCCTTTATACAAATTCCCATAGGAATGCATTGAAAACGGAGTAATCCCATTTTTATGTTGTACGGATTTTCCCCTTAGGCAATTATGTTAAGCAAATTTCCCCTGTCTCCAGAATTTTTTATGTTGTACAAATTTTATGTTATACAAGCTGTTTGTTATACAAGGGTCCACTGTAATCTGTTCCTCTCCTCCTCTACTTAGAGACAATCTACAGTGCTTTACTTACAACCCTTATAAGGTCTTACTTTTAACAGTTTCGAACAACGAATTGTACACTTAACAGTTGCACATGCATATCGAATCTACTAAATGTCTCATAAACAAAAGCTTGAAAGAGGAGGGGGAAAGTATTTGTGTAAAACTGTTGTTACTGGTGAGCTGAGAAAGCACCACAGCTTAAAGAGCCATAACCTACATGATGGAGTGAAAAAGAAATGAAGAGCCCCCAGTCATTAGACGAACAAACTCATGATGTTCTATTGAACCAGACTTTCATAGATAAGAAAGTTGGCCCCTCTCAAATTTGTCCCTCCCTATTCCAACCACCAGGGAATACCAGGTGCTATAGGCGACTGGAGTAGGAACTGGCAAACCACTCCAGTATTCCTGCCGAGAAAACTCCATGATCATGGGGTCACAAAGAGTTGGTCACGACTGTAATGACACAACACACACACACACACACTCCTCCAAAACTTGGGTTCAGGGCCTGCCAGACATTGAGAACCATGCAGCCAATCACTTTATACCAACCAAACTATTGGCAGATATTAATGCTTTCTAAGGGCAGGATGGTGAGTGTATCCACCAGCATAGAAGCTCATCCTTTCTACTAACCCTTGCCAGCTCATGAAACCGGAGGTTAAGACTGTTCTTCCTGTCTACATTCATGTACCTAAATCATATAGGAAATCTTGGGAAAATCTACTATCTTTGTAGTTTCCAGGATTTCCCAAAGCCAAAAATTTTGGATTAGAATACCCATGATATGAGGAGCCAACATACTACCTGTATCACATAAGCAGCTGATCAGGGGTATTGTATACTAAATGGCTACTGGAAATGGGATTCACATTGGATCTTCTATTGAGGAATTCAGGACAACACAAAACCTAGATACCTCTTCATCTTGATGATTCCAAATACTACGCAAACAAAGGTAATTATTCAAGAGGGAAATTGGACCAAATGGTCAAAAAAGCAAGAAGGTCGTTTTCAAATAATGGTCCTTTCAGAATCATAGTAGATAGTCAGAAAATAATAGCTGCCTGCCAGAGAATTGTAATTCAAGTTACTACTCCATTCTGTGTAAATGTAAACAGTTCTTTATATGTATTCTGGAAGGTTTTCATGGCTGGGATCTGAGAGTTGTTGTGAGTTTTTCGGGCTTTCTGGCCATGTTCTGGCCAGGTATATATTGGGACCACAAAGTGCAGCATCCAGACCAGAATCAAAGAACATGAAAGATACTGCAGACTAAAACAACCTGAAAAATCAGCAGTAGCAGAACACACCCTGAGATGATCTAGACATGAAATCCTCTTCCAGGACACATAGGTACTGGACAACTCTACCAATCACTATGTCAGACTACACAGGGAAGCCACTGAAATCCACAACATAAGTACAGTTTCATCAAAAAAGAAGAAAGTCTTAAAATCAATAAAACCTGGCTTCCAGTACTGAAAACTACAGTCTGCAAAAGGTCAAAGCTCAGTGATTCCCACCCAGCCACAAGCAACAGTGATCAGTTCACAGAACAGAACAGCTAACAACATCCATCAACCACAGACAAGGATTGCTGCCACCCCTAACTGCAGTGATACTTCTTAATCTTTTCATCACAATACAATGACTAACACCTATTCTCCTGCATAGGACAAGCTTTCTCTTCCCCACAACTTTAAAAAAAACCCAGTCTCACTCACTTTATACCCTAGAGCACAGAGAGAACTCCTGGTTCCCTGAGTTCCTTGCCCTCTGAAGATGCCAGCCACAGAGTCTGGTGAAATGTCAGGAAAAAAAACTTCCAGGACACGGCCAGAAAGCCTGAAAAAACTCACCACAACTATCATTTCTTTATATCTTTCTACCTTCTATAACATCCTAGATGACACAGCTTTCTCTGCAATATGAAAACACAAATAATGGCTCAGTACTCACCCACTTCACTGTTTTCAGCAACCGCTGCTTCATAATAACTCTGGCTGAATGAAATCGTCTCAGTTTGTTCTTCAGAACAGATGGACAAAAGAATGGTAGCTGTTCTGGCTGGCACCCCTTGATCTGAGGCTGTTATCAAGAGATGGGCAGTGAAGCCTTCCCAAGGTACAGGTTTTTGCAGAAAGATATTTCCTGTGTTTGGGTCTAGTTCGAATTCAGTTTCTGGAGTCACAAACCTAAAATTAACAGCTCCATTTAGTCCAAGATCTGCATCGCTGGCTTGCACAGAAGCTATTGTCTGATTTATAGGTGTCAGAGAAGATACATAAGCCTTCAGAGGATTTTGCAGGAAAACCGGCCAGTTGTCATTGACATCGTTGACATGCACAGTTATGGTAACACTAGTGCTTCTTGGTCCTAAGGTGCCAGAATCTGTTGCCACACCCTTCAGAAGGTATTGAGACTGTCTTTCCCGATCCAGTGGTTTAAGAGCAGTTACGGCACCAGTAACCCTGTTAATGGTAAATGTTCTGGAGGTATCACCAAGGAGAGAGTACACGACCTTTCCGTTGGGCCCCTCATCTGCATCTGTTGCAAACAGTTCAAGAACTACTGATCCTTCTGCAAGATCTTCTCTCACCGTTGTCTGATAATGGTTCAGTGCAAAGACCGGGCTGTTGTCGTTGTCATCCAGGACTTTGACCTGGAGCTGGGCCACAGAGCTTCTTGGTGGATCACCCAGGTCAGAGCTCTCAACAATCAAGACAAAGGAGTTGACCGTTTCTCTGTCTAAACGGTGAGTGGTGAAGAGATCTCCTGAAGTCTTGTTCAATGCAAAATACCCTTGAACATTTCCACCTTCAAAATGGAACAATTGTTTTTTTTTAAAAAAAAAATGAGCATACCAGTTCAAAGGCTGAACCCTTTCCTTATAGCTGCACTGTTCTGAACACATTTCTCGGTGACTAATCTATTATGAATGGCATTCTGGTGGTAAGTGGACTATGAAAAAAAGTAGGTAAGGTCATCTTTCTTTCTGTTCCTGCCATTCGCTTTTCTAAGTTTCAGGCTCACTATTGCCCCTCTCACATGGGGGTGGGGGTGGGCAATGAGAAAGAGATACCTTCTGCTGGAAGTCTGAACTGGTTGCTTGCAACTGCCATGTGTGTGAATAATAATAATAATAATAATAATAATAATAATAATAATAATAATAATAATAATAATAATAATAATAATAATAATAATAATAATAATAAAATTTTCAATACTGAAGATTATATTTGGTTGTGCCAAGATTCCCATTCAGGTTTGTGTAAAGTTTGCTTAACTTTACTGCAGCCAATTGACAGCGTACTGGGGTAGACCTACATTGTGTACCTGATTGCACAACTGAGACAAGCCCTGGTTTCTTGTCTGTTAGCCACAGCTAGCCATGGCAAGTTATGCAAATGTTAAGCGAAAATGACAACGGGTTTGCACTCTTAAGTCACATTGCTCTTAAGTTGAGCTGCTCATAAGTAGAGGCACCACTGTATTATTTTATCCACTTAAAACAAACTACTATTCTAAACAAGTGTTTATAAACTGTTCAGATCTGAATGTATAAAACTAAAAATATCTGAAAATCAGACCAATGGTAGCATATTGCCCCAGACTTGCAGATTATTCACCCCTATTTAATATGACAGCACTGTTAACTGTGACAACACAATATACTTGGCAGGAAAAATTTTACACCCATGAAACACATATATGTTTGTCCAACGTACATGAGAATTAAAAATATAAAGATCATTTTCATCGACAGATGACATAGAGAGGGCATTAAAAGCACATGGCATATTTTAGAATATTTTTTTAAAGGGGAAAACCAGGATTTCATTTTGAGCAACACAGTTAATACTATTTTTACAAAGTTAAACTCTTTAATGGGTAGCATGGTTTTAACTGACATTATAAAACATTTCACCTTACCAACAATTTTATACTGTACAGTTCCATTATGGCCCGCGTCCTTATCCATAGCTAGCACAGTTGCAACTCTTGAAGGCTCTTGGTTTTCCATAATCTGTACCTCATAAATTGGAAGGAGAAACTTGGGAATATTATCATTTTCATCCAGCACTTGAAAGACAACGGAGGCCGTACTGAATAAAACAGGAGATCCACCATCTTGAACTAGCACTGAAGAGAAACAGACATCAAAAAACTAATTTACAATGTCAATAATTAGACTGCATTAATTACACTCCCCCATGAACGATATCAGAATAGCAAGCTCTGCATACTCTTCTTCCTAAAATGTATTACAAATTTGTTGCTGAACAAAATAAACTTACTTTGATTTCTTCAGGTTTGATAATACTGGATGCAGTTGCCAGGAAAATCTTTGCAATTTGAAATGGGTGGGAAACACCCATTATACTGTAGCAGATAGATACTTGTGCATCACCATATGCTTTATAACACATCACAACTGTTTTACCTTTGAGAGTGTAGATCTCTTGAGTCTCCCTGTCAAGGGAGATGACTGTTGTAATTTCTCCAGTATCTGAATTTATCTCAAAAAGTTCAGACCCAGGTCCTGGTAAAATTTCATAGTGTAGAAGGGAATTGATTCCTTAAAATACAAAGGGAAAGGGGACAAAACCCTCATGTTAAATGTATTATTTATTTATTTATTTATTTATTTTATTTTTATATTTATATCCCGCTTATCTCCAACAAGGACTCTAAGCGGCTAACAACAAATCATAATACAACAAAACAAATACAAGAATAGCGGGTTAAAATAGACGGTATAATATCCTACAAATCCTAAGATCATAAGACCTAAGGCCTCCAAACGCGTCCCAGCACGTCAGAGACGTGAATCCTAAAATAAATTGGAGACACCAATGGGCGTAATAATAAAAATAGTAGCAGCGATGGCGGAAAAAGAGAAAAAAAATTATATTGAATTAGCTGCTTCCTAGATAAGTTTTTGGTATCAAGGTAACAGATTACATTTTGACTGCTTATATATTATTTGATATTAAAATAATAAAGCTTTAGAAATGAATATAAAGATAAGCAAAAACGTAAAAACCTAGAGAGCTCCTTCAGGCCCACCATAGTGTTTTGTGAGTGTAGTCTGACACAACTAGAGAGGTATATTTTAAAAATGAACACCAACATAATTGAGAAAATTCATTGACTTGTGTTCACTAGGAAATGTATATCAAAAATTATCAACCTTCCATGTGAAAAGAACAAACTTCCAAAATGATCAGGTACCTGGGTGGGATTAGAATGCTTGTGGAATTTTCAGAAGCTCAATAAAAACAAAATTGAGAGGTTTTATCTCTTGCTTCGACAAATATTAAAAGGCACCTGTTGTATTTGTGTGCCTTGATGGATAAAGAACAACAATTCTACATACCATTTTCTAACTGAATTTTTAAAGTTTCTGGCTGACAAAGCTGCTCGGATGAGTAGCGAAACAGTTCACTCTCACAAGAAAAGAAAAATAAATTGGGGAGCCATGTCGCCATCACAAAAACAAAATACAAGACTTGACCAGTTGATACCTTTAGGGTACTAGTAAAATAACAAAAACGCTGCTAATATTTCAAGGGCAATACCCTTTTTTTCAAAGCTGTACCAAAAGTTCAAGCATGGCAAAAGATAGATTTGCCAAGAGTTCTTTCTTAGATGTAGCGTTCTTGGCAAGATGAAAATAATTGCCAGGCAGTCTCTTAGTTGAGGCAAGAAGCGGAGATATTATAAAGCTGCATCTGAAGTTATGGGTTGTGTTACAGCCCCAGTCTTTCAAACAACGTGACATAGGTCACATACACACATTCACACCCCCTCTCCATGTGGCCATTTGAGGCACATAGGCCCTGGTGGGCCAGAGAAGGGGGAGGGTTGGTGCAGAAAAGTCCATGACTCAACTTCCAGATAACCTCACCTGGATGACTGAAAACCTTATTTATTTATTATTTATTTTTGTAGTTATTAACCGCCCGATTTTCCCAAAGGGAACTCTGGGCGGTGTACAGC
The DNA here is from genome assembly GCA_023846285.1 of Phrynocephalus versicolor. Classification (NCBI taxonomy): domain Eukaryota; kingdom Metazoa; phylum Chordata; class Lepidosauria; order Squamata; family Agamidae; genus Phrynocephalus; species Phrynocephalus versicolor. Next base: position 39,736,169 of record JAHTLZ010000330.1, read on the forward strand.
ACATCACCAAAACGACTACCCAACAATAAACCCCAATACATAGACAAACACGAAACATCATGAAAAATACAAACATACTAAAATACACACTAATATGGGAATACCATATACCAGTACCAAAGAGGATAAAAAGAACTATTGACCTCGCACCACCCACCAATGGGTAAGATCTGGCAAGAGAGGGGGGGGGGAAGACACAGACAAAAAGTTGTGATGGGATCACGGAGTGAAGAACAAATGTGATATCAGAGTGCTTATACAGTAGGATCCCTGTCATGGGATTAAACAGTCAATTTTCAAGAGTTCATAAAACTCCCTATAAGAACACCACATATATATTAGCTGATAAGAAAGTAAAAGAGGATTCTTGTGCCCAATTAAACTGAACTGTTGCTCTGCTGAAGAGGACATAACAGCTGAAATCCTACTGCCTAATGTAGTAAGTCACAACTAGAGGAGGCCCACTGAATTAGTGGGGATTTGGTGAGTCAACTCCTCTATAAATTCTACTAATTTATTGGACCTACTTGTGACTTACTACAATAAGAAAAAAGATTTCACCTGATACGCGTAGAGAAGTTTTAACTTTAATTATCAGCCCTTCTATTTAAAAAAGATCAAGTAGCAAATGATGTGTGTGAATGGTGACTAAGATTTATACATCTACTTTAATTGATTGAGCCAACCCATTTCATAGTTGGTCTTCCTCTTTTCCTGTTGCTTTCAGCCTTTGCCAGCATTACTATATAATCTGCCCCCACCCACCACTTACCTGCCCCATCTAACACCTGAATATTTTAAGGGGGTAACCTGAAAGTAGAGATGGGCACGACTTAGCGGTATTTCCGTTTCCGTTTCCGTTACTCGGTTCCGTTACTCTACGGAAACGGTAACGCGAATTACTCCGCCAGACTTCGAGCTCGAACCGACGAATGAACAATTTGGTCTGATTTGTCGTGCTCGTTACTTGCATCGCGCGATCGCGCGCAATGCCAAGCGGCACAGAAAAAAAGTTTTTAAAAGTTAAAAAACCCGGTTCCCGGCCAAAAAGCAGGTGGAAATATGCCTGCCGTGCCTCAGGGCACCTACCAGAGGGGTGGTTTCTGGAGGTCCCCGGCCTCCCCCCTCCTCCCTCCTGGGCTGCTCTGGTGGGACTCGCCGCAGGCTCGCAGCAGCAACAAGCCGCACGGCACGAGTCTCGCCGCCGGCTCAAGCGGCACGGACGGCACAGGAAAAAACTTTTAAACTCTCCCCCCACCCATTCCCGCACGGCACGAGTCTCGCCGCCGGCTCAAGCAACACGGATGGCACAGGAAAAAACTTTTAAACTCTCCCCCCACCCATTCCCGGGCCAAAAAGCAGGCGGAAAATGCCTGCCGTGCCTCAGGGCACCTACCGGAGGGGGGGTTTCTGGTCTGGAGGGGGGGTCCCGGACTCCCCCCCCTCCGTCCTGGGATGCTCTGGTCTGGTGGGACTCGCCGCAGGCTCGCAGCCAGCAAAAAGCCCAGTCTCGCCGCCGGCCGCCAAAGCGGAAGCAAGCGGCACGGGCGGCACAGGAAAAAACTTTTTAAAACTCTCCCGGGTCTCCCCCCCACCCATTCCTGGGCCAAAAAGCAGGCAGAAAAATGCCTGCTTGACTAAGGGCGCACGGCACCTACCGGAGGGATTGTTTCTGGAGGGGTGGTCCCATCTCCCCCCCATCCTGGGCAGCCGGACTCGAGTTGCCATGCCATGCGGTGCGGGCGGGGGATCCAAAATGGGGCGGCGAACGCAATATTGTTTTTGAAATCGTGGTCCAAAAACACACAAGCACAACAGAAACATGCGGAAATTTATAAACTGCCAGATTTTTCACAGTAGCAGTGGGTTTTTTCTTGCAACAAAATGTCTCTCCTCTCCTCCTCTGTCCTCCATTGATTTTATTTTATTTTATTTTTTTTACACCTGCGCAGTGTGCAATGTTGGGCTGGCCCAGTGGCCTGGCCAGCCATGTGGGAGGGGACGACCATGCAAATTTTTGGAGCCATCCCACCAATCGCATTGCCACTTGGCCACTGAAACTTCTGGGATGTGCCAAAAAGCCCCCTAAAACCTGCCCTAGCCCCCTAACCCCCTAACCCTAATCCTTGACTCCTTACCCATACGTCACAGACTGTCTTCTTAGTGGGTCAGAGAGGCACCCAGAGGTGCAACCCAATAGCCCACCGTAACCTTACCCGTCATTAGCCTAACCCTAGCCCTTGCACTAACCCACCTTAGCCCATAGCCAGATCTACTTGTATTGCACTACACACGCAAGTACGATTCCCTTCTTTGTGGGACATGGCAGGTGCGACACGCTCGTACCAGAGGATCAGGTACTTGAGCGGGTCTCTGCCTGCAAATGGTATGCATATCCATATGGTTATGCATGCCATTTTGCAGCAGCAGCAGGTGAGGAGGGGAGACCCCCATGTTGAGGGGTCTCTTGGAGCCTGCTGCTGCTGTCCCTTCCTAGTGGGTGAGGATAGGAGGCACCCACGGGTGCCTCCAGGAGCCCACTTTCCCTTTATAGCGGGCCGGCAGAGGCACCCACCCCACAGAGGTGCCTCCAGGAGCCCGCTACCCCCCCAAAAAAACCAGTATAACGATAACAAAAAAACGAAAAAATGAACCGACTAATTTTTGCGAATTTTCACGAAAAACGGAAACGAGCCGACACAGGCTGCCTCCGACACACGACAACTCGAAAACATCATTTTCCCGAGTCGTGCCCATCTCTACCTGAAAGTATTAGGAAAGCTGACAGCCAAGCTTACGAGAGGCTAGGCTTCTGTTATGAGTCTGGATCGCTGGCAAGTTCCAACCTAAAACACAGCCTAGTATTTGTCCAGCTTCTGGATTAACAGTCATATCAGCAGATGCAAAAAAAGATAGTTAAAATGGTTATGAGGCCAGAGAGACTCCTGAAGGAGAGCAACTCGGTGGCGGCAGCAGCAATGAAATATGACAGTAGGAGGGGATCTTTCACCAACAATGGCAATGACATGCAAAAGAACACATGAGAAAAATAATTCCTGCTTATTCTAACACAAGCCTGCTTCAGGGCACATTTGGCAAATTGGCTTGCTTTTGTTTTGTACTTGGTCATCTGGGAGGAAACATAGCCTGGTTTGCATTTCTGGTGAAACAGGCAAGTAGCAGCGAAAGATTTACAACGGGAGGGATAAGAGGAGTAAAATGTGCTTCCTCTCACATGTGATCTGACTTGCATTTAGAGCTGAAGAAGCTTCAATGATATCATTCACGTGATGTTCTATTCTTATTCATTATCTTGCAAGATCGGGACCACACTTCAGTATTCCACAAGGAAAAAACTGTTGCTTATGAAAGTTAGCAGCTGTTTGTTTCTTTCTGCAGCTGTACTATTTTTGTGCATAACAGGCATCTTGTTTCCCACATTCTCATTCTTTAATGCTTCAAAATAAATTGCTCCCATATTTCTTGTGGTCTCACTGCTCTCCAGGGACAAGCATGGCATCATTTTCATAATATGTTGTGCAGCCAAATAACAGATGCCATTAGCCGTAATGGATTTAGTCCTATTTTGTGGACAAAGGGGAGGAAGCATAATTTTATATATATATTTATATTTTGCACCTATGTAAAAACCTAGTCCTGTCTACCTTTTTAAAAGTTTAAGAACAGGAGCAAAACAGCATGTTCTAGCTGCTTCCTTGTAAATTATGGTTGATTTACATATCCTTGTTTTGCTAACATACCAATGGGAATCCAAGAGCTGCTTAAACATGTACAAGTTCTTTTGTATCCTAAGTGGAATTTTCTCCTGGATTTTCCTCACCTCCTCTGAATTTTCTCCCCTCTTGGGATTTGCAAGTTTAGGAGTAGGAGAGAGACAAAACCAGAAATGGGAATTTTAAAAGCTTCTTTTCACTAGTCCTCTGTTCAGGACTGCAGTCTCCAACAAAAGTTCTGGGTTTGGAAATACCAACATAGAGTAAACAGAAATTCAAATTGCAAGTTGTTGACTTTTCTCCCTGAGTCAGCAGCTTCTCATGCTTGGGCGGGGGAGACAGGGAGAAACACTTTGGTAATCAACACTTTGTTGGTCCCATTATAGAAAAACATGCTGGAGAAGTAGAGAATGAGGCTATAAAGCCATACCTCTTGCATAAAGCTTACACTTGTATGTAGACATGGGCATGACTCAGCGAAATTTCCGTTTCCGTTTCCGTTTTCCGTTTCCGTTACGTAACGGAAACGGTAACGATAATTAAGCTGTCAGAACTCAAACTCGAACCGAAAAAAGAAAAATTTGGTCGGGTTTTTC
>JAHTLZ010000330.1:39742498-39758053 GCA_023846285.1 Phrynocephalus versicolor
AACTTTTTAAATTCATAGTCCAGGAAAAGATAATAAACAGCATTTTACAGCAGAATTCAATCAGGAAAGTATTACAACCAACTAAGGATGAAACAGGATCTATACAAGCTGATTATTTGGTGTCTTTATCTTTTGATCCTACAATTCCTACAAGAAGACTTCCAATTAGTCATGCGAAACACTGGGATGTTTAAAACGTTTGCCTATAATGAATGAAATAATAAGCTACAAAGGGCATGCTTTAGCACTATTATCCCTTTCATCTTGGTTAACTGGGTGTTTTCTGTAGAGAATTCTATATGAAATTTTAAAAGGCTGGGAAGACATGCCAAAGGATAAAAAGTGTTGAAAGATAAGATTGTGCAGAAGTTCTACAATCTTGTCTATAATCCTGCAAAACTAGTGAGCTGATCCTGCCATATATGCAGAAGAAGACATGCTATGAAATTTGAAAAAAAATGACTGAACATTTTTAGAACTTCTTCATGAACATCAGGTCTTCTTTTTCCTTCATGTCAGAAGTAGAGATTGGCATGAAACAAAAAACGAAATGCTATTTTGTAGTTTTGTTAAGTAATGAATTAATTCCTTAGGTAATGAACTGGTATCGCTATGTGGTGATATATAAGCACAGCACTTTGCTTTGTTTGCTTTCTTGGTAGGATGCATTTCATTTCATAATCAAAGACCATTTTTCCCTCTAGAATGAAACCATCTGTCTTAGAGGAAATGGCAGGGGAGCTTCTTCAAGCACTTCCCTGTAAGGCCCTGAAATTTGAAGAGGTTTGGAGGACAGGGGCTGAAATATTAAGTTCCAACGCGGTGCCCCTAGGAAAAAATCTTTCTAATTGGATTTGGAACTTCAGAAGCCAGGCCATGGGCGAGCTCTTAGTGCCACCATAGCTTGGCTTTTGATTCCAATTTGAAAGGTATTTTCCTAGGGGCACCCCCTTTGGAGCTTAATAACTTAGCCCCCTGACCCTCAAACATTTACAAATTTGGGGAGCTTACAGGAAAGAGCTTGAGGAAGGTCCCCTGCCATTTTGGTCCTTTAGGACCCAGGGGAGCATAGTGTTTTGTTTCATTTAGTTTCATGATGAAACTAAGTTACTAAAGAAGCAAAAAACACTATTTTTTCATTTTGTGCTCACTGCTAGTTAGAAGTGAACCTGCCATATATGGATGTGTTTCTGGAGTGGAAGGATCAGTCAACAGGTCCCATTATTGTTTCACAGATGCTCAAATCTGTTTACAGCCCTCACACTCTTCCAAGAGGCTCTTCCATGTCTTCAAATCTCAGACCACAATGTACATTTGTAGGAAGAGACAGGAGGTAACAGGTGATGCAAAGGAGATGGGGACCCATCTTAATTAGCATTTGATTGGACAAGAATGGGTGTGTGACAGTTGTGTGTGACCTTCAGGTGGGATGTTTATATTTTATGATTGCTATTTGTTTATCCAACTTATTTTGATTCAATGCTTTTCTGTTTTTACTCAACAATATTAAATTCTTACCTGATGACAATGAATATAGAACTATTCCATTTTTTCCAGAATCCAGATCGTTGGCAAATATGGTAGCCACCAGCGTTCCTTCTGGTTGTCCTTCTAAAACCTAAAAGCAAGCAGCTTGATTAAAACGGGACATTCCCAATTGTGAAGAAGGCAGACAAACTAGATACGGAAGCCTTTGGGCTGCAGTTCCACAACAACTAGCTTTTATTGCCTGGGGATAGCAAGGGTGGCTACATGAAATGAAGAACAGGGCTTCTAAAGGCTGTGTAGATTATTTTTAGGTTATTTAGGACGTGGACCTCACATGGCAAGTTCTACTACTGGAACTTTTTATTCTGTACAGGAGTGCCATCCTTCATTTCATAAGGCTATCCAGTAACAGCTAAATCTATATAAATTTTACAACAGTTATTAATAGTTGCCCAGCCCTAATTTAATATTTTAATTCTCAGTGAAAACAACCCTGTTATTATGTACTTTATTATGCATATGTCTGAACTCCATCTCTTTCCTTTTTTAAAATGTTCAATATTATTTTGGAATAGTGTTAAGAATTTAAGCAAATTTCCCCTTTCGCTTATCTAATGATCTTGTCAAAGGAATGTGCATCTCAAAATGTTTGATTAGTAGATATGTGTTTTGCATAACAACATGTCAGGGGGACAGCTGACCACCCTGTAAAATGAAGCCATATGAGAAGATTTAGTTTTCAAATAGGTTTTAATCTCACCAGCTGACTGGCCACACATCTTACCAGGTGTCAACTGTGTCTGATTTAAAAATACTTCGTATTCCAATTTACACTTCTCTCCACAAGATGGTGCTCAAAGCAACATTTTAAAATCACTGCTCCCAGAGAACAGGAGGACACTAAAAAGGGTGTTTTCAGGTATAAGGCTTAACATGTTTTTGCTTAACCCGGAGCTGTCCTGTGGCCTTAAGGCCGATATCCAATGGGATATAAATTCCACACAAAAAGAAAATCCCACATTAACAAAATGCATACAAGGTGCTTTTCTTTTCCAAACCATAACAGGGGGGGAGGGGGGAAACGACCCTGAAACAGATCTTGCAAACCTTGACATGCAAAGGACTCTGGGAGAAGGTGGGGTGGTTATCATTGAGGTCGGTAATGGAGATATAAGCTGTTACTGTGGCATTACGCTGAGGGACCCCATGGTCAGTCACCATAACGATCAGAGGATGATGAGCTTCCTCCTCATAGTCTAATGCGACCCAGTTTATAATTTCACCTGGGAGAATGAGAAAAAGGAAAGGAAAAAGAATGAGGGACTACATGAGATAGTTCTTAGTAAGCTGCACAAGATTTATATCACATGCTATTATAGCCACTTCTGTCACTTGATATGTGCACCATACATTGTACTGAGCCAGGCCTGGCCCTGTCACTTAGCATTTACATATGTACTCTGGGACCATTATAGCTTCATTGTATTCCAAGTGACTTGATTTTACATAAGGAGAACTAATTCTAACGCCAGATGGCCGCACTGAAGAAGTCAGAAATATGTTTTCTCTTCCCCAGCAGCAGAATAAAAAGAGTGAAACTTATTTCAGTTTTTGGCCAGCTGGTTTAGATATCATAAAGTGAGGTCCTCTCAGCAGCAAGCCCCAGTTTTCTGTAGGGCTGAGCAAACTCATTCACCATGTCCATCTGGCCTTCTTTATTCGGGATTTGGGGGTGATTTCTAAGGAATTAATTGTAATGGAACACCAGTACACGGCTTTGATCTCTGCATTATCTCTTCCAACCGATCTCCATTGAGACACTTTGCTTTGCTTGATTTCCAGATGGCAAACAGCACAAGGGTTCATGGATTCGACATTTGTGTCATACAAGGGCTCCACTGCCAATTGGTTTCATCCCTTGTGCCTACTTTTCTCTCCACATTCCCTTGACTGATTTTCAACATTTTACTGTACCTTGTTAAAGTATTCCTTTGCTTACTCTAGATTTCTTGTGGACTTTTTTTTAAAAAAATCTATTATTGTACAGAAGCGTTCACTTCTTCAAATGCTAACCAGACATTAAAACTTTAATTTTTGACATACTTGTATTAGACATTTTTCACAGAAATGACCTTGAACCGTATCCAAAATAATGCAGACCATACTTTTAGCTCTGACAATGTTGCAGCTAAATGGTAGAAGTAGCAGGTATTTTATTTTTGAGTGAATCTAGGTCCTTTGCTAGGGACTAATAGTAGACAAAGTTAGCTACCTATGAAAAGAAACTGGAGACAATTTAAACATCATTTAAGGGTAAAGGAAACTTAAAGGGGCCAAGCAAACCAACAGGTTTGAAGCATCGAAAACAGATAGTTAGTAGGGTAACTCTGGGAACCTGAACAACATTTCATTAGGGATGAGGAGGCCATGAACTTTAAAGATGAACCATTAGAATCTGGCAGGGGTGGTAGGGAAGAGAAAGGGAAGGAAAAAAAGAAAGGGAAAACTTTGCAACTGCTATAACTAAAGCTGTAGAGTTTTCAAAAAGATCTTCAGCTATTTTTTCTTTTTTTAACTATTGTATTTTTGTACTTGTTTTAGTTTGCATTTTGTTTCGAAAATAAATAATTAGGCTATGAAATATAGAACAGGAAAAAAAATAGGAAAGGAGGTAGAATAAGAAGAAATTTTTTTTCCATCTCTTTGTCTTTAGAGTGACAGGGAAGATCTATACCTGGCAGTGGATGAAAAGGGGACTGAGAGGAGTGGGGCGAGCATGTTCCCATAGGCTACAGAGAAGAGACCCATATCTTGAGCTCTGAAACATTGCATGTGATCACCTGTGCGGAGCAGACACGGAGATCACAAAGAAGAAGGTATACAGTGGTACCACAAATTATGAATTTAATCTGTTCCAAATGCATGCTCTTAAGTTGAACCACTATTAAGTTGGGGTACCAATCTAAAAAATTTGGAAAAAAAAATAAGTTAAAAAAGAAAAAAATGAAAAAAATTGGTAAATCGAGCAGACCATATCTAAAATTTGTAAGGTGGCAGTTAAAATGCCAACAGTTTTCTGCTCTTAAGTCGAATTGCTCTTAAGTCGAGCTGCTCTTAAGTCGGGGTACCACTGTAATGATAATCTTAGAACTACAGTGCTTGAAGTGACTCTATGGGTTCTCAAGTCCAGCCACTGTCAAGTAGGCACACAGGAGAATCGTACTCCCAAATTCTGGTTTCATAGCCAGAGACCTAAACCAAAGATCTATCCAGCAGTTCAAGTTATTACCTGCACAGCGTTACAGCGGGTGATAGCTGAGTTATAGATAAACAGTAAACAGTAAGAAAGACCTACAAACACTACTATTTATCCATTTCTCCATTCCTATGTCTTGCCAATACAGTGTGCATGAGTGATGGCAAGATCTGAAATAACATAGATGGTTAACTTACCAGTGGGGGAAGGGGACAGGAGGGAATAATTATTTTTGTTCTTTCCTGCACTTCTAACAAACCACAGCTTCCAGCCATTTCTCTGGACACAGCATACATTAATACAGTGGTACCTCTTAAGAAAAATGCCTTGTAAGACAAAAAACTTGTAGGAAGAAAAAAATTTCCAGGAATAGGCATGCTTTCCATGATGGAAAAATCCCCTATGGGATGGTTCGCAAGACAAAAAACTGTTCCACAGGTACCTGGGGTGGGGTGGGGCTGTTATTTTTGTCTTTATTCACGCCTCTGGAACAGATTAATCCATTCCCAATGCATTTCCATGGGAAAACACATTTTGTAAGGCAAACATTTCATAAAAGAAATTGACACGTATAATTAATTAAATTCATTTTAAGAGGTACCACTGTATTTTGTTTCCCTCTCTCTGATTGCCTCACATATGGTAAAGTGTGACTGTCTTTGTGTAATCATTACATATGTAAACCACTAATATTAGCAAAAAGCTGGACACTCCAGAAGGAACATGGAGACAACTGCAAAATATATAGTACCTGTGTTAGAATTGATTTTGAAATAATTTCCATCTGACAAGAGGAAATAGGAGAGTTGTCCATTTCTTCCTGAGTCCTTGTCAACTGCTGCAATTGCCCCAATCACACCTTGGGGTTGTGAACTCTCCTCAATTTCAAAAAAATAATCTTGATGTAGAAACACTGGAGAATTGTCATTTTCATCAATTACATTAACTATTACAGAGGTGCTTGCATTTTGCCTCCCTTTATCAAGTGGGCTAGTAACAAAAGCTCTAAAACTATGTACGGGAGTATGTTCATAGTCAAGAAGACTTCGTAGATAAATCACACCTGTTCCAGAATCAATTTGAAATGAAGCAGAATCTCTGTTTTGTTCCAAGAAATACATAACTTCCCCAGAGTCATGGTGGAGATCTAGCTTCCGGGCCTGTACCTGAAGAATTATAGCACCAATGGAAGATATCTCACTGATTTCCACCTGATAGACCAAATTTTCAAAAGTTAACACAGGGTGTACTTTTTGCTCATCAATTATTACTCTCAGCATCAACAGAGAACTCAGGGGAGGGCTTCCAAGATCTTCTGCAGTAATGTATATGATGTGTTCACCAACAGCAAGGGGCCTGGAAAGATAAAGCACTCCAAGGACAGGATCAAGGGTGAAAGCCATTGTCTGATTGCTTACAATGGCATATCGGATGGCCCCATTTAGTCCACTGTCTTTATCTTCTGCATGTGCAATGTAAAGAGCTGTGCCGGGCACTGTGCTTTGTGATATGTTGACGTGATCCATTTCCATCATGAAGGTCGGAGGATTATCATTGACATCAATCACAGTTACGTTGACCTGAGCACTGCTGTAGACAGGAGAGCTTCCAAACTGGGACTGCACGGTGAGGACTATATGGCTATGGGCTTCATGGTCAAGCTGTTTATTGATGCGGATGATTCCATACTGGTGGTCAATAGAGAATCTTCCATGAGGATCACCAGAAGAAATTCTGTAAGTAATTGTTTCCAAGAAATCTGAAAAGAAAAAAAGTAATTGCATCAAAGAACAGGTTTCCTGTTGCTTAGATAATTTTTATTCCGTAGGGCAGTGATGGTGAGCCTTTGGCACTCCAGATGTTTTGGCCCACAACTCCAAGAATTCCAAGCCTGTATTGCCAATGACAAAGGACTGTGGGAGTTGTGGTCCAAAATATCTGGAGTGCCGAAGGATCACCACCATTGTCATAGGGCATATTACAGTGTTGCAGAAATATGTGCTATAGAAGCAATCTGAATACAGTGGTGCCTCTAGTTACAGATTTAATCCATTCTGAATACATGCTCGTAAGTAGAAAACTTTGTAAGTAGAGCAGCAATTTCCCATAGGAATGCATTGAAATCAATTAATCCATTCTGAAGGGACTATGGGAAGGCTGTCCCAACCCACCTCAATCAAGGGCAGCTGAAGGCTGCACTCCTACAGCCCTGCCAAACAGCTGACTTTGACAGGTCAGACAGCTGCCCTCTGGAAATCACGGGGGTTGCAGAGAGCAGTCTTCAGCTGCCCTTGATTGGGGGGGGGGCAGCCACCTCCTCTTCACCCAGGTCTCTGCACCGAGACTTGGGCAACATGGAGGAGGAGGAGCCTCTCGTGGTGGCAGGCAGGCAGGTTTCAAAGGGCTACGGCCGATGACAACTCGACTCTAGCCCTTTGAAACCCACCAACCCGCCATTGCGAGAGGGTTGTGGTGGTCAGCATGTGGGTTTCAAAGAGGTACAACTGATCTGTCATCAGCTCTAGCCCTCTGAAACCCCACCACCACCACCACCACCACCACCAGGTGGTCATGGTGGCCAGAACACAGGATTCAAAGGGCTAGAGACCATGGGAGCTCGGCTCTAGACCTTTGAAATCTGCCCTCCCTGCCACCGTGAAGTCATCAGCACTACCCCTCCACTCACCACTGCAACCCCCTCCCCAATTCCTGGGACACATGTATGTTCATGCAGCTTGGCTGGGTTAGGGGGGGAATGTGCGCCTCCCTCCCAACCCACCTGAGCCAGATGAACATGCACTGATCTCTGGGAACTGTGCACATTCACACAGCTCGGTGGGGTTGGGAGAGAAACACGCCTCCCTCCCCCACCCCCGGCCAAGCCACACTAACATGCACTGATCCCTAGGACAGGTGCACATTTGGGCAGTTCGGACAGAATTGGAGGGAAGCCTGCCTCTCCCCCCCCCAACATGGGTGAGCCGCGTAAACATGCACTAATCCCTGGGATGGGTGCCTGTTCAGGTGGCTCTGCCAGGTTGGGAGGGAGGCATGATGGCACCCTCGCCCTTCTTCTTGATTGCTTCAATTTCTTTTGCAGAGATGGAAGCAACCAAGAAGGAAAAGGAGGTGGCAATGAGCAGCAAACGCAGCTCTCCACTCCGCACTGACAGGTGACTTTGACAGGTGTGACCTGTCAAAGTCAGCCACTCATAAGTCATATTGTCATAAGTAGACCCACTCGTAAATAGAGGTACCACTGTATTTTAAAACCTTCTTCCAATGTTGCTTCCTAGGTTATCTCCCTACTTTTTGTTTTTGTTTTGCTTTTGTTTTTTGTTTCTTTGATCTTGCCATTGGCTTGATAGAGCGTAGCAGAAAAATGGATACCGTACAGACTCTATTTTATGGCATGCTGTTAGCCCATTTATGAGATCTGTGTTTTGGCCCGCAGGTGGGATTAAAGTTTATAAAGAAATCAATATTGTTTTTCCAATTTAAAATATACTGAAACTCTTTGCCAACTAGGTCAGGTTGAATAGAGGAACTTCATTCTCAGCAGACACTCTTAATAAGCCACTATTCTCTAATTTTAAGACTCCAGTATATCTGTGGTGAGAACTAGGGGTCAAAACCTAAGCACACTTTATAGAAATCAGAAAGTTATAATGCATAAGAAAGAAATGGAGTCATAAAAGAAAAAAAATATCAAATTATATCATTTTCCAAAACAAATAGACGTCAATCGTGAAACTACCAAAGCCACAGAAAGACCAGTGTGACTATGGTAAAAAGTGCTATAGCATTTTTGTGCTGAATACATTTACTTCTACAAATGAGTAAGGCAGCAGCATATGTACACTCAGAAATACACCCTTTGTCATGTTGCTTAAGGCATTCAGTGCTTGTAAACCATCATGAAAGCTCTGAAGTCTAAAATCTAGTAATCACTAGTGTAGGTCTACTGTATCAACAGGGATTTGATAAGTCAGTATCTTTGCAAGTTCCACTGATTCAACAGGCCTACTTTAGTTATGACTTATTATATTTCAGCCATGGATTAATAGTAACATGAATTTTCTAGTCTGCCTACTCTTATTTCACTAGTTAAACTGATGCAAGAAATCTTGAAAATATACAGCTTTTCCCAAAGGTTGTGGGGATCGCCCATATGGAATAGCTTCAAGTAACTTGCTCAAACCATTAACTTCTTTAGTTATCACTGCCTTATCACTAATTCATTTATGAGTATGGGTAGAGAATATATAATGAATGGTTTCTAACATGAATATTTTTTAGTTTTAAAACTTTAATATTTATTAATATGATATTAATGACATCCCAAGAAACCATGAGAAGATACTCTATTTTAGAGAAACTACATAATGTTATTCTGCTAACAATAATAGTGTTTGTTCAAAACTTAGCTTTGATACTGCATTTTATGTTCATAAGCTACACCAAAAGAATCGAAAGACATCTTGAGACAACAGTTGCTTGTATCTTTAATTAAATATTAAGTGCAATCAACTCAGTCTAACCCATGGCAAGTGGTGCCTTAAGGCAATAGGGGTTGTATGGATACACAATTAACAATTATAGGCCAACATCTGGCTGGATAGGTCAGTGGTTTAGGTATGCTGCAGAGCCAGAGGTGGGAGTTATCCCTCACTGTGTCTTCTCCAAGTAGAGACAGACTATAGGGTGTTGGGCAAGCTTTACAGTCTTAAGGTGGCCCCAGAAAAGGGGAACGGCAAACCACTTCTGAATACTCTCTTCTTAGAAAACCATGAAATGGGTCACCACGAGTCAAAATTATGTACCATCAAGCTCATTCTAAACTACAACCCTCCAAGGTTTTTTTTTTAGGTCTATAGTATTGAGAAATGGTTTATTTAGCTTCTGGTGGCATGGCTGGCCAAAGGCGAAAGGTGGAAGGGCACATAATCTTGCCAGCCACATACAAACAGTGAAGTGTTGACGGTCTCTTTATAGGGAGGTGCAGTTGGGATTTGAACTCCTGGCTCAGCAGCCGAAGGCTCTAATCTACTGAACTCATACCTATGTGGACTGTAACAAAATTAATCTGAAAAGCACTGGAATATGCCTAAATAAATGCATTTGAAGGCCACTTACTCAAAGGCTCCCTGACTTTCACCGTCCCAACAGCGCTTCCTTCAAGAGCATCTTCTGGGATGGAAAAGCTGTAGCGGGATCTCTCAAAAACAGCAGGGGCCACCACACTTGGGACAATCCCTATAGTTACAACTGCATTAATAGTCGACCAAAGACCACCTCCGTCTCGGGCAGAAACTGTCAGCTGCACATTGGAATGTTCCACATTACTGAGAGATGATATCAGATAAACAATCCCTGCAAAGAGAAAGAGGATATGAACAGATGGGTGACTGATGATGCTTCACTTGAGAGGTTTTTTTTAAAGATCAAGCCATAATCTTGACGCTAGCCTCTGAAAAGCTGTTTATTCCCCCACCCCACCCACTTTTTAAATATATCACAAACACATATGAAATAAAAACATAACAAGTATGTTATATAAGTATGGTGTTGTAAGATACACCCACAGATCAGTGGAATGTGTTTTGAATTATTTACATATTGCTTGGCAAGCATATGCCTGTCTTAGAAATAATCCCCACAAACATCATTAGGGCTCCCTCTCAGTTAAGTGTGCCTCCATCTTGATTATTCCCTGGCTTCCAAACTTCTAGTGAAACCTGCACTCCAAATGCTTGGTTCTGCTTCTTTCCTCTCACAAAGCTACATCTGCAGTGCAGGTTCTAGATGATGGAAAATCAGGACAAATAGATGCACACTTAGCTAAGAGGAAGTGCAAGTGAACTCAGTGAAAGGAAACCTGCAAAAGTCTGCATGGCATAGGTGCAGTGCAATTAATAATAATAATAATAATAATAATAATAATAATAATAATAATAATAATAATAATAATAATAATAATAATAATAATAATAATAATAATAATATGAGTACTTTCATATTTCATTTGGAGAATTAAGAGGAGAGCAGTCTTTTCCCAGTCACTCATAATAATTAAGCAAGACTGAGCTACAATTCAATGCTGGAAAGAATTCTAAGCTGTCCTCACACTCATTCCACCCACTGGATCACATGGGTGGATCTCATTCCATATATTCCTATATTTGGAGGAAATAGCTCAAAAACTGTCCAAGGCATATACAATTAGTTCTAAATAACATGCCTGCTACTTAGTTACATTCCAGTGTAACAAGAGTTAGAGAATTAGAATCCATTTTGATGAATAATTAACTGCATTCCTTCACAGTAACTCAGCAGCACACGTCACAATGTTCCCAAAAGAAATACACTTCATCAAATGTCAAAATTATATTTATTATATCCCTGCGAATAGGCAATGTCTCCATCACAGGCCTGTAATACACTGGGTGTAATATATGAGCTGAAAATGTCCACCTGCAGCTTCTTTTCAGGAATCAGGAGGTTACTATTTAACTTTGCATTGAAGCAACTTTTGAACCCCAGAATAAGGTATGTTTTATAAAACTACTCACCTCATCTTTTTTTTGGATATTTGTTTGTTAAATGCCATCAAGTCATATCTTAGATAAATGACCCCAAGGGTGTTTTCAAGGTATGTGACATTTTAAGGGCAGGTTAACTCACTCTCTCATATTCACTTACTGACACAGAGACATATACAGTAACAATATCAGTTTCTATCTATGAGTTTGGGGGGGGGAGATTTGAACATGGGTCCCCTGAGTACGAGGCCACCATTCTATCTACCATACTTTTCATGCCTTTATGGAGGCTAAATGACTGAGATTGCAGTGTTAGAAAGACAAATTACCTCCTCACATTAATCAATGGTTTGCACTGCAGCCTTTAATACTCTTTCAGTATTCACATCCATGGCATATGGGTGACTGTGTGTATGTGTATTTTCCTGGACATTTGTTCATCTTTCATTGAGGTTTATGCCTGCATTCATCACATTCTCAGTATCTGTAGCTCTGTTTCTTGTTGTTTCAGGGTTCTTGTTGGTTGGTATAATTAATTTATAAGGAATATATTTTTAAAAAAACATATTGGAGGTCAACTTAAGGATTTAATTTATTTTTAAAATAACCTGTATCCTTCCAATCTCCATTAAAAACTTAATGGCCCACTCATGCTTGACTCTGAGACATTATGTTTTCCAGCCAAGTGGATTCTCCACCCCATTTAATCCAGATGAAATTGAAATGCTCTTTATTATACAGGAATATTGCATCAAAGATGCACAGTAAAATATAAATACAGTAAATAAAGGAGAGAGAAGGAAAAGAGCCAGTATTCCTAATCTGTCAACATTTATGGCAGCGATCAGATAGGGCAGGAACAATAAATTGTACATCACTTACTTGTCTTGATCCTGAACATACACAAGAATGTGCATGAAGCTTACATCCTTTTGTAAGTGTTCTCTCTTTTTCTTTGGCATCAGGATTCCAGATATACCATCAGGGAGAAGGAGGTGTCTGCCTTAAAGTACATGATGCCTAAAGTGCCATGAAGTATGTTCAAGGAAAGGACCTCAGATTGTAATTCAACTCATAGTCCAGTCGCCTTTTGTATGCAGAATGGGAACATGCACTATTCTGTCAACCTTAGACTGAAGCTGCCCCGTCCTGTCCCTGATTGAGCGCAATAGACCTTTCACATGAGGCAGGATCAATCCATTTCCCTTAATTGTCAAATGTCAACTGTTATAGAATGTGCGTGTGGACTCCCTCCGCCCCCCACTAATACACAACATTGTTCACAAATAAGTTGCACCAATGGTGGGGTCATAATATTTCAAGGAAAGTTTTCCAATTAAATATAGTTTATGGAAATTCCATGGAAGAAGAGGGCCTCAAAAGCAATGACAAAATAGGGAAAGTAACCTGGAATATAGCTGAATCTTCTACGCATAATCCATCTACTTTACGTACTCTCTGGAGAGGAAAAGCAATTCAGAAGGATGGAGTATTAAAACATTTTAGTCATGCACAATTGTTTCATCAGGGTAAGGTGTTCAGAATTTAATGTAAGGTGTTAAGAAAGAGAATGGAAAACGGATAAAATATTTATAGATAAGGCTGCATGGAGCTATTCATTTATCTTATACTATCACAGCATTACAAAAGCAAACTACCTGCTGATCACTTCTACACTTATTTTAAAATACTTAAATTTATTCAGTGTGAAACAGAACACCAGCACTGCAATAATTCAGACTGAAAATAAACTGTACTAACCAATTGACATGCCATTTTCCTCCACTATTTCAATGAGATTACATCAGATGTGATCTGGCAAAATGCTAAGCCAGAATTCTGAAGAATGCTGGCTTATTGTTCGTGATGGTGGGCTGGCGTACGTACCACTTCAATACCAGAAGCCAAATGCCTTTGTATATCTGTTGTTTAGGGATATGTATGGGTACAATTGCAGTGATATTGGGAAGGCAGACTACCTGTAGGCCATATACTGGCCAATATGGGAACAACCTGCTCAATTAGATAGTTCCAATATGAAATGGCTCTTCCTATGTTCCCTGCATTAATAGTAGACCAAAAATGTAAAATAACATTGCCTTGCCATACTTTTGAAAGAGAAATTCTCTCATCACACCTAACAGTCAAGCAAGAAACAAAAGATGATAACACAAAATTAAACAAAGGACAGAAGTGGAAGTGCATTGAAAAATGAATGTTGCTACATGATGACATGTATTTTTGTGCATATGGAACATCAAAGCACTGTAGATAAGTGAACCTTGTAAAATTAGACAAGCTGATGTTGCCTGAATTTATAGCAACAATGAAAAGAATTATGCCTTGAGATGCACAGATGGATTTGGATATGATTTGAAATGGTTGTCTGATTGCATTCTAGAATTAACCTTTTTTCTACAAAAATTATGCAGGGCTCTTAGGGGGATGTCCAGGCATCACACTAGCTGACCTAACACCTATTATTCATGCCCACCAGCATAATTCATACTGCAAACTGCTGCAGTGAATTACTGAGGTCACTCCTTGCATTGCTTGCAATGCATCATGTCACAAGGCTGGTGAATGATGAAGAATGTAAACCTAAACTTTTAAAGTAGTGGCAATTTGCTGCAGTGATTTATGCCATTTGATTTATACCAGCATACATAAATAATAGGATATTGGACAATATTAAAATGAAGAGATTTCCAGTACTGCCTCTACTTAATAACATTTGTAATTCATTGCCCAGTGGTGTTGATACAGGTGATGTTGATAAAAAGCAGCAACAGCATACCACAAATCAAGCATAAAATGTGTGTATGTTTCATGTAGCAGTATACATGACAAAACATTGTACAAATCTATATTTAGTTTACTAAGACATGTGAAACATTAGGCAAACCATCTTGGTTATGATACAGAAAGTAGAGATGGGCACGACTCAGAAAAAAACCTTCGTTTTCGGTTTCGGTTTCGGCTAGGGTCCGATTCGTTTCGTTTCCATTTTTCGCGAAAAATCGGAAAAATTAGTCGGTTCGTTTTTTTGTTTTTTCGTTATCGTTATACTGGTTTTTTTTGGGGGGGTAGCGGGCTCCTGGAGGCACCTCTGTGGGGTGGGTGCCTCCGCCGGCCCGCTATAAAGGAAGGGACAGCAGCAGCAGGCTCCAAGAGACCCCTCAACATGGGGGTCTCCCCTCCTCACCTGCTGCTGCTGCAAAATGGCATGCATAACCATATGGATATGCATACCATTTGCAGGCAGTGAGACCTGCTCAAGTACCTGATACCCTGGTACGAGCGTGTCGCCATTTGCAGGCCAGGCAGTGCCACTGCACCTGCTCAAGCACCTTGTCCCACGAGCGGGTCGCACCTGCCATGTCCCACAAAGAAGGGAATCGTACTTGCGTGTGTAGTGCAATGCAAGTAGATCTGGCTATGGGCTAAGGTGGATTAGGGTTAGGGCTAGGGTTAGGCTAATGACGGGTAAGGTTATGGTGGGCTATTGGGTTGCACCTCTGGGTGCCTCTCTGACCCACTAAGAAGACAGTCTGTGACGTATGGGTAAGGAGTCAAGGATTAGGGTTAGCGGGTTAGGGGGCTAGGGCAAGTTTTAGGGGGCTTTTTGGCACATCCCAGAAGTCTCAGTGGCCAAGTGGCCATGCGATTGGTGAGATGGCTCCAAAAATTTGCATGGTCGTCCCCTCCCACATGGCTGGCCAGGCCACTGGGCCAGCCCATCATTGCACACTGCGCAGGTGTAAATAAAATAAAATAAAATAAAATCAATGGAGGACAGAGGAGGAGAGGAGAGACATTTTGTTGCAAGAAAAAACCCACTGCTACTGTGAAAAATCTGGCAGTTCATACATTTCCGCGTGTTTCTGTTGTGCTTGTGTGTTTTTGGACCACGATTTCAAAAACAATATTGCATTCGCCGCCCCATTTTCGATCCCCCGCCCGCACCGCATGGCATGGCGACGAGGCGACTCGAGTCCGGCTGCCCAGGACGGGGGGAGGCGGGACCCCCCTCCAGACCAGAAACCCCCCCTCCGGTAGGTGCCCTAGTGAGTGCCCTTAGTCAAACAGGCATTTTCCGCCTGCTTTTTGGCCCGGGAATGGGTGGGGGGAGAGTTTAAAAGTTTTTTCCTGCGCCGTCCGTGCCGCTTGCGTTTGCGGCGGCCGGCGGCGTCTCGGCAGAGTGGGCTTTTTGCGAGCCTGTGGCGAGTCCCACCAGACCAGAGCAGCCCAGGACGGAGGGGGGGGAAG
>JAHTLZ010000330.1:39758063-39769829 GCA_023846285.1 Phrynocephalus versicolor
AGTGAGTGCCCTTAGTCAAACAGGCATTTTCCGCCTGCTTTTTGGCCCGGGAATGGGTGGGGGGGGAGACCCGGGGGAGAGTTTAAAAAAGTTTTTTCCTGTGCCGCCCGTGCCGCTTGCTTGCGCTTTGGCGGCCGGCGGCGAGACTGGGCTTTTTGCGGCGGGCGAGTCCCACCACCACACCAGAGCATCCCAGCAGGACGGAGGAGGGGGGGAGGCCAGGCGGGGACCTCCAGAAACCACCCCTCTGGTAGGTGCCCTGAGGAACGGCAGGCATATTTCCGCCTGCTTTTTGGCCGGGAACCGGGCTTTTTAACTTTTAAAAACTTTTTTTCTGTGCCGCTTGGCATCGCGCGCGATCGCGCGATGCAAGTAACGAGCACGAAAAATCAGACCAAATTGTTCGTTCGTCGGTTCAAGCTCGAAGTCTGGCGGAGTAATTCCCGTTTCCGTTTCCGTAGAGTAACGGAAACGAGTAACGGAAACGGAAACGGGAATACCGCTAAGTCGTGCCCATCTCTAACAGAAAGTATCACTGGCTCAACACTTACTACCTTTGTCACTTCTGAAACTACCCTTTTTCTATGGAAGACACAAATATCTTTCAGACATAGGTGAGGACCTCCCCATTCATTCTGATGCTGGTAGGAATGAAGTAGTAATTGGGTTTGCAAGAGCTTCATGTGTAAAGCTGTCCTTCCGTTCACACTTACCTTTGATTTCTAATGTGCACTTTTTGTATTCAAGAGGATTGCTTGGGTGGGTGGGAGAGACTCTCTTGAATAGAAATCAAATCTATTTATGGAATATTGATTTACACGTATATTTTACTCAAAAGTGGAAATACATCCTTTTTTTAATATGAGGCTTAAGTAAATCTAGATCAGAATTTATTACCAGGCTTATTCTTGGTATACATGCTACTTTTTGGCCTAATCACCTGCACAAGAACTACAACATTATGATACAGCAACTGCAACCTCTTTTCTTTCTATGCTAGAAAATTCTTCCTTTACACCCCATGAAATAATTTCTAGCCTTTCTTAAAGTTAGGCTTACATTTACCTGCATAGATACAGCTTATTTCCAGGTAAATAACATGTATGTGGACCCTTGAGCAAATTGAGAAACCTCAGCCCACATCCCCCCCAATAGGAAGCAAGCCAACAGGCAGCACCTATATTGGCATCAGAACCATCAATACCATGTAGGACAGGCCTGCCCAAAGTCCGGCCCGGGGGCCAAATCCGGCCTGTCAGGCCATTCTGAGTGGCCCACAGCTGGCTGGCCTGCCCCTCCCTCCCCCTCCTTCACCCACACATTCCCCTGCGGTGGTCACGGCTCCCTGTGCTTCCTTTGGTCCCCACCTTCCTTATTTCCTCCCTCCCTCCCTTCCTTGTTCCCTCCCTTCCTTCCTTCCTCTCTTGGTTTCCACATTCCTCCCTCCCTCCCTTGGTCCCCACCTTCCCTCCTGCAGGTGGGGTTGCAAGGGATCAGTGGGTGGGGCTTATGGGTCAGTGGGCGGGGTTTGCAGTGGGGTGGCAGGGTCAGGGAGCAACTGGCCCCTGACACATTCACAGCCACCAAATCTGGCCCTCCTTTCAAAAAGTTTGGGCACCCCTGATGTAGGACATGGATCACTACCCACCTCATTTCTGAGTAAGCACCTGATCAGCTTTCATAATCTGTTCAGCATATTCAGTTCACGGCCATATAGCACAAAATGGAAAATCAACTGGTGTTGAATTTCAGCTATGATCAATTGCAGTCTAATTATTTGGGGATTAGAGATGGGCATGAAATGGAAAACTGGTGTTTCATTTCATTCCGTTTCGTGGCCCATCTGGATTCATTTTGTGCCCAATCTGGATTTGTTTTGTGTTTTTGAAATGAATTTTTTTAAAAAATACATTTCGTTTTTCATTTCTTTTCATTTTTGTTTTCCCCATTCTCACCCCCGCATGTGAGGCTCTCTCTAGACAGTCCTCCCCTGTGGGCGATGACAGCTGGGCTGTCATTGGCAGCGGGGAAGAATGAAACAAAGCTAACCGAACCAATTTTTTCCAGGTTGGTTCGTTTCGTTCTTAAATCGCTCTGGGGTTTGTTATTCGTTTTGTTACCTAATGAAATGAACTAAAAGTTCGTTTCGTGCCCGTCTCTATTTCGGATTATAGAAGTCATCGTACAACAACCTCTGCAGAACATTCCTCTCACAAAGCTACATCTTTAGAACAGGTTCTAGATGGCTGAAAATCAGGATCAAGTCCACAGGATGCTTCAGCTAGTGACACCATCTCTGCCTGATGCCAACCCCTGACACCTTCCTGCAAATATCAAACTCCAATGGGGCTCTTCTCGCCGGAACGTTAGCAACCTAACATTATACAAAAATTTACTTTGGTCCTCCAACCAAATCTGCCACTCAGAATGTGTGGTCATTTTTCTATACCGTCTAATGACTATCCTAATCAATTATCAGTTATTCATATTCCTATATTCAGTTATCAACTGTAAATGAAACATTTTAGAGCATGTACTTGCTAGTAGTCAACAACGTAAGGTGAGCAGAATGACAATGTGGCAGATTTATTCAGATGGGAAATCTTACCATTTTTTAAAAAATTAAAAAGTCATAATCTCTCCAAAACCTCTGGCTATTCCAATTAGCAAATCCCAAATGCAGACCAAAACATCAGAACCAGCAAGTAACCAATCTCATTTCTCCTTCCTAAGATACATTTTTTTTCTGTTAAAAAAATATAATGGGAAGTGGTGAATAAAATCGCAAGCAACACTGCAAGTACCCTGTTATATTTTTCCAATAATTTAATGATGGGTTACTTCTAAAACTTGTAACAAGTTAATTTTAAAAACCAAATGAATTGCTTTTAAAAATTAACTTTCCAAAATATGGGAAAATGCATGCTATCAAACAAAAGGGAAATATATAGAGAAGGTGATTAACTATCTGTAGGGACATCATCCATTAATTACCAGTAAGGCTCCAAGCTAAATATGATGTGACAGCCAACTCAGACAGATGCCAGATGGCTAAAAAGGTATGCACAGTCCATCACCCAAACTCACCTTCAAATCTGGCAGCTGAACCAACTTAACACTCAGGCCAGTCAATACTCATTCCCATTGACCTCTTCAGAATGTGAGCATCTTTCCTCAACCTGCCTAAGATCTGACCAATGACCTGTGATTTAAGTAAAGATAACTGAATGGTATGAATCTTTATTTCAGTCACTGACCAGACAAATTACAAAATGCATTCCTATATCAATTCAGCATGAAACCAGAATAAAAGAATAAAAAAGCAATAAAAGCATACAGGCAAGAACAAACATAAGACAATAATGTAAGCTTTACACCAAAACCAGAGCAGGTAAAATCTTCTCAGCCCAATAACAGGGTAGTCAACTCAATAACAGTTTACAATCTAATCATTTAGCCATTGTCTCCAGCCTGGGACCACGCCCATGCTCCAGACCAGCAACAACCCACACCATAAGAAGATGTAAGGATAAACACACAATGGCCATACACACCATTACCAATCATCTGGCCCCACCCCCTGAAGTGGACAGGGAACAGTGATGCCTCATTGCTGCAGCTCAGAACGTTGCCACCGCCACAGTTACATCCGTCTTTTTATCTATAAGCTGGTGTACAACACAAAACTCCCTTGGCATACCTGTCAAGCTTCCTATTTTGGCTGGTAAACTCACTTTTTTTCAACCTTTTCCCGCCCACTTCACATATCATTTATTTTCCGGAATATGTTCAGGGACAGGCTCGCTCACTCGCTGTCTTTCCCCCCCACCCCTCCGTCCAATTTTGTCAGCTCAATGTGCAGGAGGAGAGAGAGAAAGGGTTAACTCTCCCTAGCATGTCACATCACCCTCATAACGCGTGTGTGTGCGTGTGTGCGCGTTGTCCCCACTTTGCCTGGGCCTGAGCTCTCTGTAGATGCTGACGGGGCTCAGTGGAGGTGTCCCGCAGCGCCAAGCAGGAGGCCTGGAAAGCAGGGAGGGGAAAGGTCGAGAAGCCCCTCTGAAGCTAGGCCAAGGGTTTTGGCCAGCCAGCCCAGCCCCCCAATGGGGACTTCTGTCTGATGCCGGGTGGTCCTCTTCCCTCCCTCCTGCTCTCCTGTGATGGACCCCGGGAGATCCATTGCTGGTGCCTTGGTGGACGGGGGGATGGGTGGCTCTGGCTCGGTCCCAGGCATGGAAGCGGGCGGCCCCAAAGGCAAGCGGCCAAGTCGGTGCATGAGGGGTGGTGGGGAGACCGCACTTCCTTTGGGAAGGTGTCTTTTTTGTTTTTGTGTACACATTCTATCCCCCCTTCCTTCCCGGACTGCACTGGAGAAAACTTGACACCTATGTTCCTTGGCCTCCCCTGAATTTCCTGCAAGCTAGGCTGAAGAAGCGTCCCCCAGATATCCCAATAAAGGGAACACTCCAAGAGGACATGATCAATACTTTCAATCGTCTCCTCATTGCAAGGGCAGACACGTCTATCAACTGGCAGACCCTGATATGTGCCTTCCAGCAAGCTGTAATGGGGTGGGTTGGATTTTTGCTCAAGCAGATGGAAAAGAGCCACAATCAATGCGGACAAAAAATAAAAGTCATTGCTTGTGACCTTTCGTTAGATATTTGCTCCTACCAACTTTACAACCTTGCAGTTTCAATTTTTATCAAACCATGTCCAAAAAGCATTGGTATGATTGACAGAGACAGATCTCCTGACAAAAAAAACGGAGGAAGTGATCATTACCTTGGTTTAGTTTGCTCTAGAAAGGCAGCTTATAAATATATAAAGAAACACATAAGCATACTACAAGACACAGAATAGCTTATTAACTTGCACCAGATCAGAGCATTCTTAAAAGTTACTATAATTCTGCTTTGCTTCTGACTCAACAGCCTAATACATCTCAGCTGAGACCATAGGCTGATCCACATTTGAATAACATCTAAACTGACAAACCATGGTTTGTGATCACCTTGCAAACTACAATGAACCAAGGCACAAAGTGGGTTTCCAAACTATGGTTTCTCGTCTGTGTTCTGTGCCATCGTCAGAACCAACTTACAGACACCCTAGTAGGGCTTTCAAGGTAAGGGAGATATTTAATGTGTATTTTACTAGTTCCACTCCCCCAGTGAGCTTCCATAGCTAAATGGAGATTCAGAACCTGTTTCCCTGAGTTCTGGCCCATCACTCTATCCACTAGACTACATTAGGAATTCCAGTGCTAAGGTACACATCACAAATTCAGAAGACCCCACATTCAGCCCCTCACATTTTCAGCTTAAAAGTTCAGATGTCCTGAATATTATTCATTCATCATTTCTGACTTATTCTCAGTGTCAACTTTGCAAAATCTTCAACTAACCCATCATCGGAAAGATAAATAATAGTACATCTTCATGCTGGGATTTGGGTTATGATTTCCCTAGTTAACAAGGTAAGCCTTTTGAGTGATCAGAATGGGTCTGTAGCCTCAGAGGAACTTAGCCATTGGATCCATGATTAAGTCTCCCAGGCAGGCTGCCCTGGATTTGCTCCATAGAGCTCTGCTGAAAACTCTCAACTGAGCAATTTTATAGCCTAATTGTTGCCAGATGTCTTTATACCTGGAGGTTCCACTCAATCTTACATTAAATTCTGTGGTGTTTTTTAAAGAGAAAGCATGAATCCATTTGTGGGTAGGCTCAGACCACCAATAGGATTTCCGTTATTGAATGCATAACTAGTTCTTGAAAGGTTAAAGCCAAACACATTAACCTACACCCATTTACTTTGCCTCACTATGCTTTCAATTACTTATGCAGATTAGATAAGACCGTAATGAATAGGTTTTCTTCAAAAGGATGTGGTTTCAGAATGTTCCAAAATAAATGTTTCCAGTCTTGCAATCTGTCTTTGCTCATGTCAACCCTTTCATGTGTTGTGCTGATCTTGCTTTATGGCATATCACGTAAAAATGCTACATGTAGTTTAAAAATTAAAGAGGATTAATTTTTCCTGTAATAAATCAGAGGATGAAGTGACGTTCACAAACAGATTTTGAATTCTGTTTCATTTTAAAGAAATTACACAATAGAAACTACGATCAGACATTTGTTTACCCTGGAGCAAATCTCAATGGATTCAATAGGTCTTGCTTCTAAGTAGACATGCCAGCTCAAGACTTTGCTGCAAATGTTACATTATTTTGCTGCTATCATTGGTCCAAACCCACACTCTAACAGGTCTACTTGTTTTGCTAACTGGACTCAACCAATCTTACATGCAGAATGTTTTACAGCTCTAATCACTCCAGCAGAATTTCAAGATGAGCTGCATTTTCATTTGACAAAAAGAATTTTCCAGTGACACATAGGCACTCATGATCCACATTCAGCCATTTCCAAATAAATCAGCTGCTCTACTTGAGACGACTTCAAAGTTAAACACAGCAATCTTTCAAAATACCTTTCCTTTATTAAGGGCTGCACTTTAAGAAGGGAGTGTATCCCCATCAGTTCTGCTGGATCACTCATGGCTTTTGATGTCCTTGATCAAACCATTCTTCAGAACCATCTCTTTGGAATGGAACTTCAAAACACTGTCTTATACCAGCTCTGATCTTTCCTGGAGAAGTGAGCTCAGAAGGAAGTGATGGGGGCTCCTGATGCCTTGGTCTTTGCCATGGCTCTGAGGTTAATTAACACAGACATGAAACTGCCAGGAGAGGGTTGTCCAAAATATTGAAGTTTGGTGCCATGAATACACCAGCGACACTCAATTATTTCTCTCTCCTCTCCACCTAACTCCAAAGAAGCCACGTTTTGTTCTTAATCTGTGTCTGGCATCAGTCTTAGACTAGATGAGAGCAAACAGTTTACAAATTAATCCAGACAAGGCAGAGCTGCTTCTAGTCAATCAAACAGCAGATCAGGGAATAGGAACTCAACTTGTGCTAGAGACAGTTACAGTACACCCGACACCCAAGGCTCACAACTGGTAACTACTCCAAGTAACATCTTTGAGTGTGGACACGCATGACTCAGACACGGCCAAGATTTCATTTGCACGGTGAAAGGTAGTGGGCTGGCTGGCTGTATCTATTCCTATAGACATTTGATTTGGATACAGTGACACCCATCTTAATTACATCCTGTTTGGATTATTGTAGCACACCAAAGATAAAGAAGGTTCATTTGTTTCAAAATGATGAAGCCAGCTTGTTGACCAGGGATGGATACAGAAAGCATATAACTCCCCTATTACAACAGCTCCGCTAGATGCTCTGTTATAAACTCAATTCAAAGTGCTGGTAATGACTTTAAAAGACCTATACAGGGCCAGGTTATCTAATGGACCACCTCTCCCCAACTGACCCTCCTCAGGCCTTAAGACATTTTGGAGAAGCCTCTTCTCAGTCTCATCCCATTTAAGAGGTATGCTGTGCAGGGACTTGAAAGAGGGCCTTCACAGGGGATGCTCTCAGGTTAAGGAATGCACTCTCTCATAAGGCTAGGCAAACCGTGTACTTCCTGTCTTTTCAGCATCAAGTGAAAACCTTTCTTTTCACATAAGCTTTTAATGTCTAATATTAACATCTTAGATTCCTATGTTTTCTGCCTTTGTAGCCGTTTTCATTTTTAAAACTGCTTTTAGATGAGTGTTTTAATATTACTATATTTAACTGTTTGGTAATGGCTTGATTTATTTGAAGTTCCTATTTGTTCAAACTATCTGCAAGTCTCCTTGAATCACTTCACTGGGAGAAGAGCAGCATATCATTGAATTAAATGAATAAACAACCATTAAAACTAGCTTCCCCAGATGATAGGTCTGGTTTAGGGATGGGCACGAAATGTTAAAATGGTGTTTTGTTTTGTTCTGTTACATTTTGTTTCATACGAATTTTTGAAAATAATTCATATAAAATGAAACAGTAACAAAATGATTTGTTACTGCATTCATCTGTAATGAAATGCTGCTTCTTTGGTTTGGTTTGGTTCAGTTCATTTCATTACGTAACAAACTGACAAATCAGCCTTTCATTTTTTGTCTGGTTCTATTTGTAGATCTCTTGACAGTGTGAAGATCAGAAACAATAGTTTTTAATGCCAAATGGTTTAAGAGCATCCGTATCAAGTGTAAATTAGACTTCTTGATCTGCATGTAAGAAAAGCATTATATGATTTAATATTGTGGTACAGTACACACCCCATTTATCATACCTGTAGATGTATCCACTGTGAACAGGGAAGAGAATTGTCCAGGCACTAGTTCATATGTCACAACTCCATATATACCAGAATCCTTGTCTGTAGCAATCACATTTATTATTTCTGTTCCCGGCTGAGTATGACTGCTGATGCTTGTCATGTAAGTTACTGGGTGAAAGACGGGATGGTTGTCATTGATGTCCTCTATCTGTATACGAACAAAAGCTTGGGCGCTTAGCCCACCCTGTGAAATAAATCAAAACAACTTTTAGGTCAAATGTTAAAATATAGAAAAGGAACTAGGCATATAATTTTTTCGTCTTGCTACCACTTAGCTGCTTTGGAAAGGAGAAAGGGTACCATCTTAAAGGACCTATGGATAACAATGCAACACAACTGGATTATGAAAAATTATACTTCTTTTGACTGTAATATATTTGTAAGGAAAGAACCCATCATTATCACTATATTTGCATACAAAGATCAGGCTGCCACTGAAACAGAGTCCAGTCTCTGTTCACTTAATGGCAGATGAATCAGAAAGACATAGAAGTTCTGCTTTTGGGGTAAGTCTGGAAAGTTTGCTTATGCAGAAAATAAAATAATTAATATAACTATTGTATTTCTGATACCATGTATGAAAGCTAGGCAGTTAGGAAAGCTGGAGGCGGGGTGATGATCCCTCTGAACTGCGGGGCTTGAAGAACACTTTGTAGTCATCCTGGACTGTCAGAAAGACAGACGAAAAGTTCCATAGAAAATCAAGCCAGAATGATCTCTGGGGGTAAAAATGTTAATTTTGGGGGCAAATCTTTCCTCCCAACCAGAAACAAACTCTATCTGCAGGTTTTGAAAACCCAAATGCTTAAAGAACTTGGGGGAGGGGGGATTAATAGGAAATTATATTACTGTTTCAAATATTATAACTCTAATAGTTTGTAGTTTACAATCTAAGAAACTGCCGCTATGCTGCTAATAATTTTTGTTTTGCCTAATACAGTATATATATTAAACTAACTTTTTTGCAGAACCTGTATGAACATAGACCTGCAGTATCAAATATTTGAAAACCTGGAATCCTGGAAAAAGCTGGGTTCTAAAGTACACAGACATTTGAGCTTCAAAAGGCACAAGCTATCAGATATAACACATGCCATCTCTAACCAAAACATCATTCAGCTGCAAAGATGTTTATTGCTCAGCTGTACCATGTAATTATTATTGGTACATTCTGAAATGTTTTGCAATATAGTAAACTATCTCTAAGCTCAATTTTAAATATAGGTTGGTTTTCAGAGCAATTTTTTTCTGCACCCCTTGTAACACCTTATACATTCTTAATTTCAAATATTGATGTATAGTGTGAACAGTATAGTGTGAACTGTATAGTGTGAACAGAATGGAAGTAATTAAAGCTGTTATGTGTTCCCAGTGCAGGGCACACTGCTGCATCCTTTTTGTGCTTTAAATTCCACCAAAAGTGACAGAATAGGTACATTTTACTGTAATACCACACGACTGTATTATCACTTTCTCAAAATAATTACAATAAAGATCCCACATCGGATGAAATCCTGTTGCATAACAATTTAAAACTAAAGTTGGTCCATTGAATGAGTGGGGATTTAGTGGGTCAACTCCTCTATCATTTCAACCCCACCATAACTTTCTATGCAACACGATTTCATCAATACTGCCCAGAGATCAAGCCTTGATTTCAATGGAAAAAAAGGAGAAACTAAAAAGATAAAAAGCCAGGTGAGATTGATGGCGTTCATGTAGGAAGGTTAACTTCTGCTTCAGCATCTTACAATTTAATGAAGCATCCAAATGATCTTTGTTTGTAAGATGTTTCAGAAGATCAGGAGTTGTCACAGATTGCAACGGGTTGCCCATGTTCAATGCTGAGAAATTAAGGGAATAACCACTCAACTAACTTGCAAGCTCTGCAGGAGCCTGGGGAAAACAGTGGACCCCCTAATGCTCACCACCCTTTGCCTAAGGATGAAAGCCTAGCAAACATGTAGATAGACCTTGCTGGGAAGATGCACAGTGCAGACAAGAGAGAGATAAATATAGATAGCAATCCAATGAGCAGCCACTCATGGAATCAATAACACATTTTTGCATTTAAACACTTTTCTCTCATTGCATTTCAATAGATTCCTTAACCCTGACACACACATTAGAGACAATGACAGGAATTCTGTTGGCATAACTACACCCAGAAAAAAATGGTAATGATATCCTCAGCCTACAAAATTAATTTAGTTTAAATTAAAGCTTGCTGGCAGTAACCCGACAGTGATTTTCAGACATTAAAATCTCTCTCCCCCTTGGTCCAAAAGGTCCTAAACCAGGGCTTCCCCTGGTCAGAAGGAGCCTCAGAAAATGAGTGGAGGGCATTGGAAGCTTTGAATTGAATTGAATTGAATTCATGGGGCAGTGACATAATCACCATTTAAACCCATGCAGATACCACAAGATAATGTCAGTCATTGTGTTTTAAGCATGTTGCAGTCTTGAAGCACCAAGTTTCCAAATTTCCTCATGTGTAAGAAAGAGTTCTGTTCATCTCTCAAAGAAATAAAATTAACAGAGGAATCCCATATGTGTTTGTTTAGAAATGCCATATATGTTTAGTTGGTTTTAGTCTCTTGTGAATGTTCCAAGACAGTAGCAGGCAGTATTAGCCTGTTGCATGGAGAGAGAAAAGCCAAGAAGCTTGTGGCATCTTAAAAGACTAACAAGTTGTATTTGGCATAAACTTTTATGGACTGTAGCCTGCTTGTTAGATGCACTGAGTGTGCCTCAGTCAACAGACATATAATAAATATTAAATATTCTTCTGCTGCCCGTTCTGGTATAAAATGTCTACATAGGCAGATGTGTGGAACTATGCTTCAACCTACAATAGTTTATGCAGAACAAAAGCCAAAACAAAACACCCTGCCAGTCTTTAAGTTACTCACAAGACTATTTCTTGGGAATTTGCTTTGGCTTTGGTATTTATGTGCAACCTGAAGAGAATTTGGTGGTTTTGTCCCCTTTTCAATCAATCTGAAGTGAGGCAAGGAAACTTGAAGCAGGACTCTCCAAAACCAGAGTATCAGTTTAGCGCTTTGTGGGTTAAAAAGGCTAAGAACTAAACTAAACTAAACCAGTGGGAAAATTAAAATATTATTGTAACACAATTAAAAAAGCCAGAGCAGAAGATTGACAGCCCAAGTTCCCACAAAAAATTCAGTCTTTACTAGAAGCCACATTCATAGAGCCCTTGAAAAAAAATCCTCTGTCCATGAGATCAGTGGTCATTTTGTGAAGGCAGCATATTGGATACGACAAAAAGATTGTTTTTGTCTTTCTTTTTTACAAGATAGGAAAAACTGGGAGATTTTTTTTCTTCTTTTTTGAACTGCAGATCTCAATCCAATGCCTCTCTCTCTCTCTCTCTCTCTCTCTCTCTCTCTCTCTCTCTCTCTCTCTGTGTGTGTGTGTGTGTGTGTGTGTGTGTGTGTGTGTGTGTGTGTGT
>JAHTLZ010000330.1:39785743-39815645 GCA_023846285.1 Phrynocephalus versicolor
TAATAATAATAATAATAATAATAATAATAATAATAATAATAATAATAATAATAATAATAATAATAATAATAATAATAATAAATGACTGAAGTATGTAAAAGTCTGAAATTTAAAGATAAATAAAAATGTTTAAGTTGGCAAAGAATTGCTCATCATAAATATCTCTGTCTCAAACTTGCCTCTTCATCATTCTCCTGTGGTGTACTCCCATTTGGCTACCAGTGGAGTATGAAAACTAGCCCTCAGATACTACATCGACCCAAGAGCAGGAGAGCCTGTACCAGATAGTTAATAAATTAAATCCTAGAGGTATACATGACAGGAGAGAAAGAACAAATGAACAAACCAAAGAGAAGACTTGACATCACTGGCGTACATTTTTCATTTTCCTGCAGTGATGTGAGATTCATCTCTTTAACAATCTGGTCAATGCTTTTCGCTCATGCCTTTGCAAAATCTTCTATTGCAATCTTTCCTCTAAGGTGGTGTCTGTTAACAAATTCCAAGTGCGAGCTTCAATAAATGACCTCAGTTGAATCGGATCTCAGAAACTCAATTACAATCTAACCTCAAAAAACCCCTGATTTGAGCCCAGAAGGGTTCCAAACAAAATAAAATAAAATCATTTATTGGTGCCAGCGTGAAATGAGAGTTCCCTTTTATAACAGCATTCTTTTCAAGAGCTTCTCTCTCTGATTCTTGTTGAAGCTCCAGCATTACATCCAGTGTCTAAAGCTCTGCTACGAGACAGTCGTGATTGCATCTACACAGCCACCAAAATGAGATAGTAAAATTGTTTTTGGAGTGTGCTGCTTCAGATAGGAAATGAGGACTCATGGAAGTTGTCTTTGCTTTTAAAAAGAAATTAAAACTCCTGCACATAGGAAACCAGTGTTAACAACAGGAGAAATCTCATCTGTCTGGCTAGTTGTCTATGGAATATATCCACCTCTTTGCTTCCCATTGTTGAATAGATATTCAGTGAACTATAGCCTAGAATCCAAGGTATTGCCATCAAAATGCCACTTCAACAGAGGCAGAAAAATAAATTATCATTAAAAAAGGAAATAATATAAGTTTTGGGATACCCTGAGATAATACAATACCAAATATATGCAAAAAAAGTTTAAAACACTGAATACTGTATGCACAAAATATTATTCAAATTCAAAGCAGATGTTGGAGGAGATGCTTTTTCAAACCACCATTCCAGGAATACTCAGCCAGGAAGTTCTGGAAATCATAGTCCAAAAATCATCTGATCACGAAAGGTACAAAACCAGAGTAGCCTCAGAGTTGTGGGAAAGAAACACCTCTAACGCAATGCATCCTTGCTACCCCCACTCCCGGTTCTAAAAGAAATCGTTGGGAAACAGAGTAACCAAACAGAAGAGAAGCCAGAGTTCTTGAACCTTTAAGACAAGAAGAAATTTCAGCAACTGCAACTTTAATTCAAGGTGCACCTGCTGAAACTTCAACTCCACAAAACAACTAAAGATACAGGATGCCTTTCTCCCCTTCCATCTGGACATCCTATCAAACAGCATCAGGGCCGGCACTTCCATTAAGGTGAACTAGGCAGTTGCCTAGGGCGCCAAAATGGAGAGAGGGCGCTGGACAGCCTGAAGCCCTCCCCGCCGTCCCCCCCCACCCGCCCGTTGCTGTCCGCCCATCACTGCCCGCCGCCGCCTGCCCACCGCCCGCTGTACCCATTGCCGCCCACTCCCCATGCCCATCGCCGTCCCCCACCATCCGCCACCCCCACCCCGCATAATCTTAGTGTCTTAACTATGATGAATAGTAATCTGAGTGGTCCAGAGTTAAATCCAGCTATGTGCATACATTTAAGGAAAGGGATCACATTTTCAATCTATCAGTATCAAACAACAACTAAAGTAGACCCTGAAAAGCCTACTTTGGGACCTTATCTATTACTTTCTATCCAAATGATTATCATTGCTTTAATTAGTGGGGACTAATACGACTTCCTACACATTCCAAGAATTTCATCATACAGTAATACCTTGGTTTAAGAGTAGGTTTAAGAGCATTTTGCAGGACAAGCAAACATTTACAGTGGACCCTTGTATAACAAACTTTATATAACATAAAATCTGTACAACATAAAAAATTCCAGAGATAGGGGAAATTTGCTTAACATAATTGCCTATGGGGAGAATCTGTACAACATGGGATTACTCCATTTTCAATGCATTCCTATGGGAATTTGTATAAAGGAAAATTTGCTTAACATAATTTCATTTGGAACGAATTAATTCCTTTATACAAGGTACCACTGTATTCTAAATTTTGCTTTGATCAACAAGCAATGTCTTGATATACAACCACTGGAACAGGTCACATGATCACAAGTGATCCAGTGGTACTCTCTCTCTTTCCCCTTGTTGGCTCTCTGGCATGTTTCATCTCAGACTGCCTCCAAAGCAAAGGGAGGAAAGATGAATATTGCTCTCCCTTGCACCAGCCAGAAACGTCCAGATTAGGATTTTATTTTTATTTATATTATATTTTTCTTTAATTTGTTTTCAACATCCTTTATTTTTTCAAACCATTTCTAGTCATGGGGCAGCTAGTCAAGTGTGTATAGTGCTACAAATTGCACTTTATCATTGTCACATTAAAAATACAAAGTAAAGCCCAGTTGTTAGTCCCAAGGAGATTCCACAGCCAGGCACATAAGCCATGGTGTGGATGTGGACTTTTAGCCAACTACTTTTGGGAGTTCTGGCATTGTGTATATACAGTATGTGGTCTAATGGGGCCCCAAAACAAATCGTCTGGTTTTCATTATTTCTTATTGAGAAATTTGCTTTGATGTAAGAGTGTTTTGGTTTACAAGCATGTTTCCGGAATGGATTATGCTCTTAAACCAAGGTATTATTGTATGCAGTGCTACTCAGAGCAATATACTGCTGTTCCTAGAGAAATATGTTCATTTGAAGTTGCTAGAATTTTACAGCACCATTGCAAAGTCAGTCCTATCATCCCAAGCAGGAGGTCCGTGAAACTTACCTGAGTGTCTGTAAGTGATATTTCAAAAGTTTCATCAAGTATTGGGAGATCAGAAGGAAAACTCTTCTTATCTTTTCCAGTCTGCCTATAAAGGCAGTTATTATCATACTTTAAACATAAACAACTACATTCTCTTAACTCAAGTGTATATATACCTTGCATTCTGTTCACTTGTAAGAGGCTAATCGCTAGGAAATCGTGTGTGTGTGTCTCTGTGTGTGTGTTTGTGTGTACCCTGCATAATAAAATTTGTAATCTACCCAGAGAGTGCTTTAACAGCGATGGGGCAGTATACATACAGCACATATTTTTGCTTCACTTAGAGTCTTATGTTCATTCAGAGCAACCTGATAGCAATATGGATAAGACTCTAGCAAGTGTCACGTTCTTCAGTTGACCACAAATTGACATTAAATGAATGGCATGACAATTTGTGCCATTGGCTCATTATTGGGTGTGCCAAATAGTAATCTTGTGTGCAAAAAATGTGATCCTAATCAAGGAGAAAAGAGAGCTGCTAAGTGAGGAGCTACATTTCACCAATTTACACCCAGACTTCTAGGAAAGACAACTATCCAGCACTGGGGACCCTCTTTTCCCACGCTGGTATCTGGTATTTATTTTAATTCAGTTTATGTTAAAGAAAACTTTGTAATGCTCTTCTTGAAAAGCAGAGGTGGTGGTTTTCAATTAATTTTTTTCCAAGTACTCTCTGTCTAAAAGAAACCCAGATGCACTATATGTTTTGGTTTACACATTTAGTTTTAGCACCAAAACCCTTCAGACAACCCATTATAACCTAATGAGTATTAAGAAAACACACAGGTTGAGTTCCAAAGAATCAATTTGTAAGTGCAGCAGGAAGCACCAGAATCAAGCACGTACTGACAGCACTGTTTCTGACAATAGCAAAAGTCTAGTGCTGGAAAGGTGAAATTAATGTAATATTTGGTATCCTTTCTGAGATGCATAAAATTGTTGGCTAAAAAAGGCAACTACCTACTCTACATACCTGTTGTCTTTTGGGCACTAGAAACTGTTACATCAAATCAGTGAAATATGAACAGTGTAATGTATCTTCCTTTGCATATCCATGCCCTCGCACCTTTGTGTATCTCAAGGTCAAAGTGCATACAGACATCGTTATGACCCCTTGACAACATCAGATTTATTTTTCTTGCCACTTTTAACTACAGTGAGGGAGGAATTCAACAAGGAGCCAGCTGGAGATGAAGGCCTTAAACCAGGCACGTCCAAACTTCGGCCCTCCAGATGTTTTGGACCACAACTCCCACAGTCCTTTGCCATTGGAAAAACAGACTTGGAATTCTGGGAGTTGTGGTCCAAAACATCAGGAGGGCCGAAGTTTGGACATGCCTGCCTTAAACCTTCCTTAATCATAGAAGAGGAAGCATAAGGCCAATCTCACATGATGCAATGTACCCTTTGACCCTCAGTTTACCTCTGAAGTACTTCTTTGTATGAACCATGTGGTAGTGTCAGGCATGAAGTATAATAGTCTCAGCCAGAGACTAGTACCACTGCCCGATCATGTCAGCGTAGCACTTGTTACTCCACAAACATGGAGATCAGAAAAACACTGTTTTCAAGAATCTGTAAACAGAGACTACTTTTGTTTGTTTTTTCATAAAGATACTATAATGCCACATTATATGCAGACTTCTGGAATTACAGTAATTGTGGCTTGCCGTGGCAATCATGCCTAACAGCACCAGTGAACAAAACTTACATTCACAACAAACTTTGTCCATGAATGAGGGGAAAGATTAGCTTCAGTAATGTAGACACAAGGATGACATTGCTAACGAACGCATTCCTTATTATTCTAAAGTCAAACGGTGTGGAGTAGCCCATTGTCACGTGGAATGGGATGATACTGAGTGCTGTTTTCTGTTCCAGTCCAATTAGTCTAATAATACATAACTTGATCCTATGAGCAACTCATTCTGCACTGAGATCCAATGAACACAAGTCCTCGGGTGGCATGGGAAATTTCTTTGGTTTGAAACAGCAGCTGTTAAATTTCTCAGGCTCTTTTCAAGCCTTAATTTCACACTGAGGTATCCTGTTTTGCCATGAAAGTGGGTGTGTGGTTTCCTCTTTCCCCACAGAACCTGAACGGTTTGCTTTGGAGCCCCCCAGATGAAAGCAGTTGGACACGCTACAGCTGCACGGCTCCGGAAGACAGTGAGTGGAATTCCGCTATAAAATGCTGCCCTTGGTTATTTCAATGGCATAAAGTGTCTGACCTGGAACTTTATATTGGGGGGAATTGCACAGTAATTACTTCTTCATGTTACCCAATGAGCCTGCATAGTTGGCTGTTGGCCATACAAACACAAGAGCCAGGAAAGAGTATATGGATGGGGGAGAGTGACAGTTCCTGTGGAGTTAAGACACATATTTACAAAGCTCCAACACTGTTTCTAGATTTTAAGTTTTATTCTTTTCAAAAAAAATTGGTTGGTTTTAGAGACAGAGATGAGAAGCTCTACTCAAGGAAGGAGCAAATATGGCAAGCTTTCTCCCACAACTAACAGCGAAAATTTTAAAAATGAAATCAAAGGCACCCCAGCTTAAAATACATGCTTAGGCAGGAGTAGACAGGGTGCAGCTCTCCTAATATTGTAATGGACTCCTAGCAATTCTCACCCTTGGCTCTACTGGGGAGTGTTAACAGATGCCGTAGCTCAATAACATAGAAAGGGACACATTTTGCCCTCCATTGTTCTAAGGTTAAAAAAAATAAACTAAGGTTTAATATATATTTTAAACTAGGATATGGGATTTTTAGCCCTCCAGATGCTTTAGAATTATGATTCCACAATCCCTTATCATTGGCCATGCTGGGTGGGCTTGATAGCAGCTGCAGGCCAAAACATCTGGAAAGCTCAATGTGCCTAAGTCCTTTGTTAGAGTAACAAGCAAATGTATGCAAATCATTCCTTCAAGAGAAAAGTATGTGCTGTCTACCATTTTTGTACTCAAAAAACAAGGACTAGCTTTTGAATAACACTGGGCACTCTCCTTTTCAAATAGTTCCATAGAATTAAATAATGTGCCATGCATGAACAACCCTGATTATTTAAGCTGCTAGATCAGCATAAACAGGAAAGGATGAAAGTGCAAGCCAATATATGCCGGTGGAATGCACTCCCTCACAAGCAGCTGCGTCCTTAGATCATTGGCCTTGCACCTTTCTCTTGTGGCACAATAAACCTATATTC
This sequence comes from Phrynocephalus versicolor, assembly GCA_023846285.1. Taxonomy (NCBI): domain Eukaryota; kingdom Metazoa; phylum Chordata; class Lepidosauria; order Squamata; family Agamidae; genus Phrynocephalus; species Phrynocephalus versicolor. The sequence goes on from JAHTLZ010000330.1 coordinate 39,792,025, forward strand.
TAGCACTCACATCAGAATGCCATACAGAAGGGTTGCAGAAGTAACTGGCCCACTGAGATGAGGGCATCCTGTAAGCAGATCTTTCTCTGACTCCCAGCATCTCAGTCAAACAACGGGAACTACTACAGGGCGGAGGGATAAGAACAGCACAGGGTTGAGGAACAATGCTTCATGATTCTCAGCAAACCTGGCCCGCATGCTTGGGAGTTCAGCGGAAGAAAGACTCAGCAAAGAGTCCCAGCTGCCTTGAGTTTGAGCTGTCATCAGAAGAAAGGTTCCCCACAGACTCCTGATGGGGATCCACAAGATTAAAACTCAAACTGTCCTAAGGATTTATGCTTCAAATGGTGCCTTCCATTGCAGCAAGAGAAGTAATATCAGTTTATCTTCTATTACTGCACAATAGCTTATATAATCTGCACTTTCTACACACTTCATACAGCTTTCACCAACATATTGGGCCTGAAATAAAATTCTTCTGTGATAAACCATTGCACGCTTTCACTAAAATGAATCCCCCTGAGGTGGTCAAATCTTCTGGTTTCATTATTTTGTATGTGCTGTTTCCAGCATACTTTTCTATGTTCATTATACTCAACATGAACCCTTGTCAGTTTCATCTGTATATGGCTCCATAATATTTATTTCAGGAGGTGTGCATTATTAAAAGCAGATTCCCTTAGACGCAGGTACAAAATAATTCACTAGCCTGTGTTCCACTTTATGCGGTCACAAAAATCTCATAATGAAAATTCCTCCATCCATCCCCCACCACAAATTCTCCCATGGGCAGCCCTGAATCCCAAAATCTATAAGGCTGCTAAGTGTGAATTTGATAATATGAGAATAGAAAGTACAGTAGGACCCCCATATCCACTGGGGATTGGTTATAGGACTTCCCATGGAACTAATGGATAAGAGAGAACACCAAAAAAAACCCAAAACTGCTGTTTTGTGACAGTAGCTTGATTTATGGCTGCTATTTTGTGACAATAGCTTGCTTTATGGCTGCTGTTTATGACAGTAGCTTGCTTTATAGCTGCTGTTTTACAACAGTAGCTTGCTTTACAGCTGCTGTTTGTGACAGTAGCTTGCTTTGCAGCTGCTGAATTATTTATTTAATTTTTTCCTCTATCAACCATGGATAACTGAATCAGTGGTTAATGGATCAGCTGATACGGGGGTCCTAGTGTAATGTGTCTGAAATACAGGCAGATGTGGTAAGATTTCCTTCTTACTGTAAAGAACCTACACAATGGAATCTACTTGGTTCTCTATTATAGAAGAGGAGATACACAGTGAAACATGCAGTTACTCTTTTGGCCAATTTCATTTCATGAAAGGAGTCTTTAAATGGGATCAATCAATGAAGGACAGAAGCAACCTACCATTTGACAGAGATCATTAATATAAATATACAAATTAAAAGCCATTTTTAGAAATACAATTTAAGAATTGCATTGCCATTGTAATCCTTGCCAGTGTGAGCGGGAGGCAGGCAAAAGGAGTAGGGTTAACTTCCATATCATGCCTCCTTGTGTGTGCCATCAGCAATGCCATCTAGGCAAGCCCAATAGTAGTAATAAAAAACTGATACAAGCCAGCTCACAAAAAACACCATCAAAATGTAATTAGAAATGCTATGCCCCCAAAAAGCACTCCAAAAACACAGCTGAGTAAAATATACCATACTCATCCCAACAGATGACATCTACTTGTGATTAGCTGTAGCAATGTGTAGCCAATGGAACAAATACATTGAGAAATATGGCACAAATGTGAGACAAATATCCACTGATTCATTCCTTCAGTGAAGATTCATATTCTGACTTGTGATCTTTACAGTGGGAAAGGCCTTATTCCAGAACGTTCACACTGTTCTAATAATGAGCTCAATTCTATGGCCAGACCATCACCAGGTTGACTCTGGTGTGGTTTGGTTTGTTCTAGTTGACTTTATCTTACATTGCTTTGCTAAGACTTTTAGTTGATTATCAGTGACATTTTGCTGCTTCTGTATTCTGTTATTTTGCTGCCTTTTTGTGTCCACGTGTGTTTATTTATTCATGCTTCTCTGCTATAAAGGGAATGTCAATTTTTTACATGATCACAGGGTGCACAAACAAGGTGAGCAGCATTCCACAGAGAGAGACGAGAGAGCATATCTCGCTGTGTTCTTTTTCACCAAATGTTGCTCTAGGTAAAAAAAATTAAAAATTTCAGCTAAACTCTAGTATTGGAAGTGATGTCAGTATCCAACCAAGCTCATAGTAACAATTTTTGATGGTTTTAACTGCCTTTTTGAAAAATGGTTATCTCTGGTGCTATTTATACACACACTTTGTCTATTTTTGTCTTTCGCTTGTAAATTATCATCTCATCATGCCTATTTCAAGGGTTTTGGTCCAAATTCAAAGGACAATCATATTTAAATCCCCTTGAAATCGATGTCAGTCTTGACTAGTTTACATCTGTTTTATCTTAATGGCATTATCTTTCTTTGGACCTCTGCCATCATTTTTAGTTATACTTTACATGTAAGACACCCGAAAGCCTTTGAAACAGAAAGATATAAATGGCTACATTAAATAATGAGTTTTAGCTATAGCAGATCCACCAAATCTACCGGACTTAGATGCAAGTGTTGACTTGGCAAATCGCATTCATCCTGTAAGACTGGATTTGGCCTAATACATTTCAATACACATTGAAGCAACAACATGCAAGACTGAAAGCAGGAAAGATGGGAGGCATCATAAGAACATAAGGACTTAAGAAGAGCCATGCTGGATCAGGCCAAAGGCCCATCTAGTCCAGCTTCCTGTATCTCACAGTGGCCCCATCAGATGCCTCTGGAAGTGCATGAGACTAGATATCTGTCTCCTGATACCACTCCCCTGCATCCGGCCCTTGAAGTACCCCCGTTTTAAGCCTGGAGATTACACATCTCCACCATGGTTTGTAACCTGTGATGGGCTTTTCCTCCAGGAATCTGTCCAATCCCCCTTTGAAGGCATCCAGGCCAGATACCATCACCACATCCTGTGGCAGAGAGTTCCACAGACTAACAACGCACTGGGTGAAAAAAAATATTTTCTTTTGTCTGTTCTTACTCTCCCAGCCCTCAATTTGAGTGTATGTCCCCTAGTTCTGGTATTTTGTGAGAGGGAGAAGAGTCTCCCTCTATCCACTTTACTCATGCCCTGCATTATTTTGTACATCTCAATCATATCCCCCCTCAGGTGCCTTTTTTCCAGACTAAAGAGCCCCAAATGTTTTAGCCTTTCCTCATAAGGGAGGTGCCCCAGCTCAGTAATCATTTTAGTCGCTCTCTTTTGCACCTTTTCCAGTTCCACTATGTCTTTCTTGAGATGCGGTGACCAGAACTGTGCACAATACTCCAGGTGCGGCCTTACTATTGTTTTGTATAATGGCATTATAATGTTGGCTGTTTTATTTTCAATCCCCTTTTTGATAATCCCTAGCATGGAATTAGCCTTCTTCACCGCTGCCACACATTGTGTAGACACCTTCATTGAGCTGTCCACCGAGACACCAAGATCTCTTTCCTGATCTGTCACAGATAACACAGAGCCCATGAGTTGATAGATAAAGTTTTGATTTTTTGCCCCAATATGCATTACTTTACATTTGGCTACATGAAAACACATTTGCCATTTGGCAGCCCATTCCCCCAGTTTGGAGAGATCCTTCTGGAGCTTTTCACAATCTTCTCTGGTTTTTACCACACGGAAAAGTTTTGTGTCATCTGCAAACTTGACCACCTCACTGTTTATCCCTGTCCCTAAAAGCATCCCCTTTTATCATCTGCATGTTGCCCTCCATTTAAAAAAAATGGACTTGTGCCTATCATTTTGGATACATGAAAAACATACAGAACTTTTCCCAATTGTGGCTAAAGAGCCTTCTAACAGCAGAATTCATGAGAAAGGAAGTTCTGCCTAATGTATACAATGGCCACTAAAAGATGTCATCCATCTTGCCATGTATGCTACCTCAAATTTCTCATAGAAGTCTTGGAACACACTCTGCGTTACAAGCAGTGGCTTAGACTTACAGTAGAACTTTCCATTGTACTGGCATGTGTGCAGCATGATTTTGTATCAACACGCATATTTGGATTTTTTCTCTCTGACAAATGGTTGTTTTATTTATGATAGGTTCTTTGAAATCAGTAATTTCATTATGAGGTTTGTTTAAAACAAAAAGCATAAAGTAACATATGTTTTCCAGATAATGATTTGCTTATGCTAAACTATATGTACTAGGAAAGCAAAACAGGACCTTGCTGTTCTAGAAAATTGCCACACTTTTTGGCGGCTCCAGAAATTTCATTGTAGTCTTACCAATTTAAAATAGTTGCAGCCATTAATGTTAAATACATAGTGTCTTCATTGATACATTCAATGAATTACAGAATTATGTGACTGGCTGCCCTGCAATGCTCTCTACTTCTCTTGTATATTATCCATGCAGGTTTTAAAAACAGCTCTTCTCAAAATAAAGCACTAAGCTTAAGTCATTCATTTGACTGATGGATTGACTGACTGGCTGACTGATTGATTGATTTCTATGCCATCTTTGTCTCAATTACATGACCCAAAAGGGCACATAAATTATTTTTTAAAAAAATCCAAAGCACATTAGTAACAAATTAAACCTCTAAATAGTGTTAAAATGTATTAGTTAAACCAGGCATGTCCAAACTTCGGTCCTCCAGATGTTCTGGACCATAACTCCCACAGTCCTTTGCCATTGGTAAAACAAGCTTGGAATTCTGGGAGTTGTGGTCTTAAACATCAGGAGGGCCAAAGTTTGGACATGCCTGAGTTAAACTACTGAAAATATGTTAGAAACAATCTAAACATATGTAAAATAATAAAATTCTTCACTGACCAGTTAGTAATGAAAAGCCTGTCTAAAAGGTGCGGTCTTCAGCTGAAGGACAAGAAGGAGGGAACCAATCTAGCTTCCCAAGGGAAAGCATTCAAAGCTACAGTGAAGTCCCACATGATTTCCATGGGGACTATAACACTTGTTAGTCACTGTGAGAAATGAAAAGATGTTCTTTTCACATTTACACAATGTACTCTGAGCATAAACAGAATGCATATGTTTGAAGCAAAGAGAAAGTCTTGCTTAACAAAGACCTTGCAGACCTTGCATAGGGTAAACTTTTGACCTGGAGGACAAATGCCTTCTTGAGGCCCCTCCAGGTAGGTGGTGCCAGGTACTGATGGACCAAAGGAACAAAGACATTCCATGACTAGATAGGGTGGATAGTAGGTTGGGAATAAAGACAGGGGTGTGTATGTAGTTTAATTGCTTAAAATTAGTATGGACAAATCAGAAAGTCTGACTCCAAACTCCCATTGGATAGGAGCAGAGTGTCAGACTTTCCGATCCAATGGGAGTTTGGAGGGAGGGACATTTACGGCCGGAGTGGGCAAGGGCATAGAACTGCTGGAATGCTGTCCCTGGGTGTGTGCCTCTCTGGCAGACAACTGTTATTGCAATAATGTTAATAAATATTTATGCATAACTAAGTAACTTCTCTGATCCATGTTATTTAATTGTTGACTACAAATCCTATCTTCCACAGTCACTAAGTGATTTCTCAAGAATCCAGAATTACACGCCTTCATGATTATAGAATTAGAACTGTTTCCCCTGAGTTAAAAGTGTAGATGGATGTTACTAAAGACAATACAGAGATGCACATCCATCTTCTCTAACTGCTAAGAAAACATATCTCATGTTCCATGTATCCGGTCCATGCCTGTCAATAGCATACTATATGACAGACCACAGTAAATCAGGATCGATACAGTTTTTACTAATGTCTGTACTCTTCATTGTGCAAGTAGGTGTGTCCTTAAGAAACAAAATAGGTAAAGCTATTGAAAGCAATTTTGGTCATAGTCCCCCCACCCCCAAAAAATACAGATCAATGAATAGTTGCAAATTGTTTTACTTATGGAACAAAATGTTTTGAAAAACCAAGTCTGGGATTTTGGGGAAATAGCAAGTTGACAGTATATCATTTCTTTAAATCAAGCAGTATTTATCATTCAGCCTGTGTCAGCCATGTTTGTAATGTTTTTGTTAGGCTCCATAAAGGCCCCATCACATGAAAAATCATCACTATTTCATGTCACTAGAATTTGTTGTTGCAGTTTTAGATAGTATACTGAGAGATCCAGTTATTCTTCTGGAATGAATTCAACAAACCCAGCTCTTTTTTTCCATCCAGACTCTGCTACACTTTCAGAAATAACATCACTGCCCTTCTTCTGCTAGAACCATGTAGCAGGGACCAGGGTGGATAAAAATCAATGATTTTTTTTAAATCTTTTTGAAAAATTTAACTGGGACAGAAATGAAAAGAATAAAAAAATACAATTCACTGCATATTGAGTATCTCATAAAAAGAAGTCAGGCTTAATTAACAAAGCACACAGGGGTTTGTTTTCCAACAGCTTAGCTCATCACAGGGCAGGTAAAATCAACATGGGCTGCAGCTGTACCAAATACTGAACAAATACACAGGCTTCTATAACTGATTGAGCTTACATTCAGTCTGTGTGACTTTTGCCACCACCGGGCCTGTGTTGGGTTGATGCTACTAAGTGTACCGTGCTGAGTGATGCACCACTGCTTTGCTATGTCACTTACTTCAGTTAACCATACTAAAAAGAAAGAAAGAAAGAAAGAAAGAAAGAAAGAAAGAAAGAAAGAAAGAAAGAAAGAAAGAAAGAAAGAAAGTCACTATGGCCCATTGAATGGCAGCTGCAGGAAAAGGTGGGGACAGGGCTAGGAAGAGGAATATCATTAATCAAAAGGAGGACAAATTGAAATGGTCCAAAAACTTGTGTAGACTCTTCTCATGAGAGAAGAAATGCCAATGAATGGAAGGATTGCTCAAGTTAGAGAGAAAACACTGAGCACTTTTAAGCGCAAATTAGGCCGCGGTCTTACCAGCGTTTTCTGCGCAGTTTTGCTGTGGCAAACTGCACAGTAAAAGATTGTGTCCTAACCACGAAAGAAAGTAAAATCGGTGTCCCGGTCAGCCACGCCCCCGGAACCGCACTTTCACCAAAGTTTTTTTAACTACTGCTAGGGGTTGGTTTAAAAAACTTCCCTTAAAAATGCTCAATTATTTGCTTCTCTAATGAGGTGTGACCCCAGAAAATGCGCAGTAGGCAAGTAGAGACAGGCACAGAGCAGAAAAATACTACCCTGGCTACAGGACACTAACTGCACATCAAACACCACGTGACCGCCCGAAAAATAAAATGTGCATAAAATTAATATGCGCAGAATACTTTAGTGAGACCGTGGCCTCAGACAATTTCAGATTCCCACATCTGGAGTGCCCTCTGAAATACATACTGCTTTGTTAGTCCCACATTCAAAACAGTTTAGCGTGAAAACGCCCCTAAAATGCCTTTTTTAAAAAACTGCTGCTATAAAACAGAGATGGCTGGCAACACCAAATTAATAACATACAGACTTAACCTACAGTTTTAATTTAGAAACTTCATTGTGCTTTCTTATTTTTGACTTGGTAACTGGAAACAGAACACTCCAGCAGTCTAGTAGCAGCATAAAACCATTATGAAGCCTTAGTGACGCAAAACAAAATACCAATGCCTAGAACTTCAAAAGCATCTTTTAGAAGGAAATGAATAAACAAAAATGTTATCCCAGAACACAGAGCTTTGCCTCAAGAGCCATCAAAGGGAATAAACAAAAATACTGACCAAAATACATTTTCTTTTGCATAAATGTTTTGGTTTTGAGCCACTGCAAAAAAAAATGCTAACAAACGGCTTCGAAGGAAATTATCTGTGTAAAATCAAACCAAAAGAACAAAGAAGTCACCACAGCATGAATTAGTTCTCCTAGGCAGTTTTTAGGAACATAATTTCTTTCCATTCACATTCCCATCTGCCACGTACCCATCACATTTCAATGTGTTAGGAAAAAAATAGATCAGGATTATTTTCTCCCTTGCTTCTTTTTTTAGTAAAAAACCAAGTTCATTCAAGTTACAGACCTCCAGAAGATATACTTATCTCTAACAATGGTTCATCCTATGATTCACACTATGGTTCACACACCAACTGGCTAGATACCAGTGATCCAGTGATAATATTTACTGTGCACAAAGTTCATCCTCATAAGGCCTACAAAAGTGTGTGCAGTTCTTACAGGGAATGGACTACAGAGGGTGGTACATTGCAGGCTACCCACACGAAGAGCTATGTAATGCAATGTCTTGCCAACAGTTTGGTTTGAAGCCAACTAAAACATGAAGCACAGGTATGTATCAAGGCTTCCTCTTTTTTGATGATCACACTGTAGAATCTGCATACCTTAGACCTTGTGAGAGACCTTATATGGGTCAGGTTCTCTGACCAGTGAAATGGCTTAAGAACACACTAGCAACTACAGTGGTGCCTCTTAAGACAAATTTAATTCATTTTATGGGTCAATTCATTTCACAAAAAAATAGTCCTACGAAACACAGTTTAACGTGGTTCCCATTGGAATGCACTGAATTCATCTTTCAAGGCATCCCAGAACTTTCATTCCTCTTACGAGTTTTTTGTATTAAGGGGCATTTGTCTTATGAGGTATTACTGTATATTCACTGGAAGCAAGCACTGCGGGCACATAACTCTGCTGAGTGTAAATTCATTCCACAGTACAAGTCCTAAACAACACGGGTCTGCAAATACTCACATATGTTCATGCAAGTCCATTAGCACCGGTAAAATATTTCCATCCACATGTACCACTATTAGTAGTATGTGGAAACCACTGAGGAGAACAGCAAGGGCTATCAGGTGTTGTGGCACTAAAGAGAAAGGATGTCCTGCTCGTGGTGCAGTGGTTAAATGCCTGTACTGCAGGTAAAACTGTGCTCACGACCTGGGTTCAATCCCTGGTAGCAGGCTCAAGGTTCACTCAGCCTTCCATCCTTCCAAGGTCGGTAAAATGAGTACCCAGCTTGCTGGGGGGGGCAATGTGTAGCCTGCACACTGTAATCAAAAATTGTAAACCGCCCAGAGACTACTTGTAGTGGTATGGGGCGGTATATAAGCAGAACACTTTGCTTTCATACCAATGACCATTGCCAAGGAGATAGGACTCATAGGGTTCAAGCTCTCTCAGAGCGCTTTTACGCGACCTCTAAAATCTGCTGGCAACATAATTCGGACCAGAGATTGTGGGGGTTTGTTCTGCTTCCTGTGTTCCCACCCTTTTGCATTCCATTGCTCCTGTCTGCAGGGAGGGGAGGGAGAAAAAAGGGAAAAAAGAATGCAGGCTCACCTCCGCTCGCCTCCGTCTGCCATTGGAGCAGCCCCGTAGGGATTCCAGGCTGTTAAAGGGGCGGCGGGGACAAAAAAAATCAATCAGAAGGCAAGGAGAGCCCAGCATCCACAGCTTTATAATCCACATCGGAAACATTTTTACCTCCAGAGACCAGGTACTTGTAAAATGTGCTGGGGCGTACTTAGGTGGGCGTGGTCATACTTAATTTTTTTTAACCTCTGCAGCTGGTGGGAAAACAATTTTAAGCTCCGCATCCCGGAGCCCTTTGCCTCGGATTTTAGGGGTCATGTAAAAGCAGCCTCAGATAATTTGGAATGGAATGCTTCAGACTACTGTTCATTCCCATAAACCCAGTCACTATTGCCAATGGCAAGGGATTCAGGGTGATGTTGTCCAAAATATTGCAGGGGACAAGGTGGCTGGTGCTTGGCTTAAACAACTGAAAGCCACATATCAGTAATTTTTTTTAAAAAAAAAATCTCATTCCCACTGACATCAATTTCCTCTCACCCCAATTGCCTCCATGTCAAACAGTGGTTTTCACTTCTTCCCCAAACTGTATCACAGTGATAACTTGTACAGGTATAAAGGAATTAATTCATTCCAAATGAAGTTCTGTTAAGCAAATTTTCCTTTATACAAATTTCCCATAGGAATGCATTGAAAACAGAGTAATCCCTAATCGCGACCATTTTTATGTTGCACGGATTTGCCCCATAGAAGATTCTGTTAAGCAAATTTTCCCTATCTCCGGAATTTTTCATGATGTACAGATTTTATGTTATACAAAACATTTATTATATGGGGGTCCACTGTATTAAAAATCATCAGGGACCTTGAAAAGGAATCACATGATTCTTTTTGACACTTCCCCCTTTTCAATGATTATGTACTCACCTAGCACCAATATTTGAGAGTGCTGTCTAATACTGGGCCTCACACACTCTCCTTCTTACAGATATTTAGAAGCAACAAAGAGCAAAAGAGGCTGTTGCTAGGCAACAGTTCCAGGTGCTTATCTTTTCCCCTAACTCCCCCTAACATGAAATGGAAGTAATCATGTTATTAGATTTAAACTGCACCACCAGGCAGTCTGCAACGGCCTATGTCTTTGCACCATAACAGCATCCCCAAGTCTGAGGTACTTGGACTTATCAAAGGCTATGAACAATTGTATTTAAGAGTCATTTGCCACATGACATGGAAGCCTATTTTCAAGTTTAACAGCGCCTTCAAGGCACTGGAGAGACACATGGAAACGTGGAGTAAGAACAACTCAATGCATAACATCTTTAAATAGTTTTTGAGCACGGAAACGTACATTGAGTTCTTTGGAAATTACATTGAACCATATGCATTTGTTTTTATTGGTAAGAACAATAAAGCATACACAAAAAAATTGTTTGTCTCAACTATGTCTAGGAGGTTTAAACAACTGCCCTTCCCATCACCCTTTTCCAAGTACCAGATGTAAGTAGCGTCACTGGAAATGGAGCAGACAAAGGCATGACAATTCAATTCTCTCCATAGAGGAGAAGAAAAACAGCATCTGAGAGATTCCTGAGGTCAATACAGGAGAGTGAAGCATGTATCAAGCCTGGAAATTCATACTGTTATTTGTCCTGTATATAAAAAGGAGATACCATACTATTAACAGTTTCATGCTCAAAAATATTCTGACTTCAAAGTGAAAGGACTATTCCAACTACAGAGGTCTAAAAATATTCTGACATGTTTTTTTTAAAAAAAAATTGGACTGTAAGCAACAGAAATCTTAAGAATGAACAAAGTCTGGTTTACATTTTTCCTCCCCCAAAAATGTTTTCCTTGGACCCATAGAAGGAAACAGAAGAGATGGGAAGGTCTGATGGTCCCAGCCTTTTAATAAAACAGGAAACTCTGATAAGGAAACAACCTTGGGGGAAAAAAACCCAAGTTGTTTCATAGTTTCTGAAACCTTTGGTCTTAATCTTATGGTACCAATGGTTGTCCTTTACTAAGCTGAAGGAAACAAACCACTTCAGCATTTCAATAACCCACATGTTTTAGCTGGTATATTATGCAATTGTGTCCTACTCCACAGCTTCACTGGCACCACTAGAGGGACATCACCAGCTGTGGCAGTGTGGCCATAATTAAACACTTCCTTCTTCTATTTTGGGTTACATACATACAATGTCCCGTTGCACATGAGTAACGTGCAATCCAAAACAAAAGCAGGAACTCTTTAATTAGCAGCAATCTGCCACTGCCAGTGATGTCACTCTCTTTGCATCACTGGAGCTATAGAAAAGGGTACAGACCAATAAGAAAACACACACACAAACATTTTGATGGGCAGTTGGGAGGGAAAGCCCACTTTAAAAGGCAACAGGGTAAGCTGGAAAACACAAGTGTTGGAAGAAACAGCAATGCTGGATGCACATGTACAGTACTCCAGTTCTCCTAAACCAGTGATGGCAAACCTTTTAGAAAGCGAGTGCCCAAACTGCAATTCAAAACCCACTAATTTTTCACAAAGTGCCAATACAGCCATTTAACCTGAATACAGGTGGCTGTGAAGGGGCGATGTTGGGTGCCCACACAAAGGGCTGTTCGCCAACACTGTCCTAAACCAACAGTATTTGCATGCTACTTACCATCATACAGTATTTGCACTGCTACGTACCACCATATTTGCACTGCTACTTACCACTATACTTCCCACCACTCCTATCTACTATATTTCATAATTCTTTAGGTGGCAAACAGTAATGCCCGGCATTCTAAAATGATAGTGAGTGGAGTTTTATATTTTAAAACTGAATCCCTGTTTGAAGATGGTATTACCAAGTTATCTCTGCAAGAAAAAAAGAGGGTTTTGAGGTGTGTGTGCCTGCATAATCCTAAACATAGAAAAAAATAATGCTGCCATGGAAAAATAGGTGCATGTGACTTTTCACCCTTAACTGGTGCTTGTTTATTTGAAATGTGCTCACATTTTACCTATTGCTCTACCTATTGAGTCCAAATTGGCTTACAATAAAGAAACCCCATCATATAAAACAAAGCACACGATATTACTTGAAAATTGTTCAACAATGAAAGCTGTTGCATTATCAACAGGATGGGGGGGGGGACAGTAAATCATCCATACTTGAGATGCACATGATGCAATGCTCATTAGGCACTGAATCAAAAGTGCAACAAGGCACTATCTTCCCAAGCACCCAAAGCCTTCAAATGCATAATAAATGACAGGAGCACTGGCACCAGACTAAATTTTGGGCTGAAGCTCCAAAAGGTGTGAAGCCAAAAGAAGCCATCCCACCTATCAATGTTAGCATTATCTAAAAGGCAGCTGTTCTCAAGCATTTTTATGTCACAAAGCTTTTTTTTAATAGCAAAGTAACCTGTGACACACCCACCCACCTGCCATGTCTGCATAAAAAAGCACTTTTGGATGGGGTAAAGTCATTCCCTTCTCAGAAAGTAGAGGCTTCACTCTCCCCAAAGGGCCTGATTCTCATCCATACACGTACATGATAACTTAAATAACCTGCTCTAAAAGGTCAAGGAAGAAATTAATTAACAAAGACTATAAAGTGGCCCATAACCCACTTCCCAGATAACACTTTGCTACATCACCAGTTGGGAAACACTGCTCCTAGGGTTGGGGGTTGACCAATAACACAGCCTCTGTAGAAAAGGGCTTCTCAGAAAGAGTGATAAAAGACAGCGGTTGTTTGCCAGAAACCTTGACTCAAGGTCATTTAAAGCATTACAGGTTAATCTGGTGCTCTCAATTGCTCTTTGAAGCCGATTTAGACCTTTCAGTACTGATGAAAAATGCTCATTGCCACGGGTATGGTTAATAACCCAGCTGCAATATTCTGGATGGTCTTCTGAGACAGCTTAACATACCATATATCACAGCAGAGTAAAGCTGTGCACAGAAGACACTCCTTAGATTATATCTTTCTGACAAAGGATGTCGTTGGGAGTACCAAGTGAAATTGTTAGGAAGTAGAGATGGGCACGAACCGAAAAAAAATGGCGATTCATTTTGGTTTGGTTCATTTTAGGGTTCAGTTCATTTTGTTTCGATTTTAAATGATTTTTTTTAAAAAAATTCATTTCATTGATTCGTTGATTTGTTATTTGTTTTGTATGTAGTCTCTGTGTGGTCTTCTGCAACTTTGGCTGGGGTCAAGAGGGGCTTAATCTTCCCCCCAGCCACTGTGGGGTGGGGAAAAGAGCTCCCCAGCCAGCGCCTCTCAGCTGAGAGGTGCTGGCTTGGGGCCAGCACCTCAAAGAAACCCTTCTTTTTGCCTATGCATGAGAGGTGAGGAGCGGGGTCTCTTTTGACATTTTTCCCCACAGCGGATGGCAGCGCTGAGCAGGCGCTCGGCGCTGTCATCCACTGCAGGGAAGATCCTTTTAAAAAGACCCCCTTTCCCTGTCATCGGCTGGGCCCCTTTAAAAATGGCCCAGTCACCATGAGGGGTTCTCCCTAGTGCTGACTGGGCCATTTTAAAAGGGGACCAACCAATGACAGCTCAGCAGGAGCTCTCTGAAAATGGTCGTGACGCCAGCGGGAGAGCTCCCAACTGGCGTCCTGACCATTTTCAGAGGGATCCTGCCAACCTGTCATTGGCTGGACCCCTTTAAAAATGGCCCAGTCAGCACTGAAGAGAACCCCTGGTGGCGACTGGGCCATTTTTAAAGGGGCCCAGCCGATGACAGCTCAGCAGGAACTCTCTGAAAATGCTAGGGAGGGCAGCTCGATCCCTGGAACAGCCCTCCCTAGCATTTTCATAGGACTCCTGCCAGGCTGTCAGTCACTGGACTGCTTTAAACCCAGACCAGTCGGTACAAGGGGTTTAAAGGGGACCAGCGATTGACAGCTCGGCAGGAGCCCTCAGAAAATGGGTGGGAAGGGCAGGACTTTTAAATCCTTTTCCCGCCAAAGCCAGCGCTACAGCTGATCGGCGGCGCTGGCTTCTGGTGGGGAAAAGCCCGTGGTTTCCCCACACCAATTGCAAGGGAAACCTTTCCCATAGGAATGCATTGCTTCAATGTTAATAGTTCTTTCCTAGCTGCACAGCCAAGGTTTTGGACTTTAGTTCCCCACTGTATCTCCAGGGGGGAAAGCCATCCTGTGCAGTCTTGCATAATAAATGCACAGTCCCAGGGTGTTTCAGACAGTTCCGAGCACCACCTGGGTTTGCATGGTTCATTTTGGAACCCACTGGGATGAACCAGTTCATTCCCATCTCTAGTCAAAACTAACTTGTGGTGAGCCCAACAGGTATGAAATATTCAGAAGCGGTTAACCATTTCCTTCTTCTGGAGACACCCCTGTCTCCTCCAGCTTAATCAGCCACTCTCCAGGCCCACTTCCTCAACTGAATGAGTCCCGGTAACAGCTCATTCTTCTCTTCCCTGCCCTCTTGGCTGATCTCCCACTCAGCAAAAAGGTGGGACAGAGAAGTCTGTGCTCTTGCTCATGACTGGGAGATTAGCCAAGGGGGTAGGAAAAGCAAGCAAGCTGGGCCTGGTAAGTCGCTGATCAACTGAAGAGGCAGAGGGGAGCAGCAGCACCTGTGCTGCCATCTTTACGAACTGGCACATACTGGGAGTTACTCCTTTTCACCTAATCAACTGCTGAAATACTCCTTTTCACCTAATCAACTGCTTTCCTTTCAGCTTCTCTCAATGGTCTATTTCTAGTCATAAGTTAAGATTCACAAAGTCAGCAAAATATTTAATTGACATTGAAAAAGTTTGTCTTTGGAATACAAATGAATGTGCCTTACAAATTCTGCCTTTATCAGCTCTTTTTTTCCTGTAGACAAAAAGGAAAAATAATGAGGACAGAAATTCCTTAACAGTATTTCTCATCATCATAAAATCCCCAAAGTCTGGTTTTAAGTAACTAGAAAGGTCTTTGTAGTCTAAGAATCACAACAGAAGTGAAGAAGAAGAAGAAGAAGAAGAAGAAGAAGAAGAAGAAGAAGAAGAAGAAGAAGAAGAAGAAGAAGAAGAAGAAGAAGAAGAAGAAGAAGAAGAAGAAGAAGTCCTCCTTCAGTTCAAAGACATCTAGAAATTTTGCCATAATTTGCATGTCATCCAGTTTACATATTCTCCATCTAACAATTTAGACAAGATCACAGCCTAGCACCTCTCATCCTCTGTTCCATGTAAAGTGGAGACAGAACAAAGCCGAGAAGTCAGCCTGCAAGTGTTGGAGAGTACACACACAGTAGTAATTGCAGAAATGTTAACTTGCGGATCCAGCCCTTTGAAACTCATAAGCTGCATCTGGAAAGAAATCATGTCTACAATTCTTTCTTAAGAAAACACCAAAGCATGGGCTAGGAAAGGTGATAGAAGTCCTAGTTCTAGCTAAGTTGGAGAAGTCAGGAGCAGGAGCCACGGCTGCTCCCTTCATCTCTAGAGAATAAAGGTAAGATGTTCCCTCCTTTGGAGGGACCAAAGAGAGCTGGGAGATGGAAGGAAGTGACATCTGCAATCCTAAGGATAGCAATCTAAAGTCAAAGGAGGGTCATCATGGGTCAGAATAGGTTATTGACATCTAGGAAACTTGAGGAGAGGTCATCTCTGTTTATTCTTCTTATGCAAAAACATATATACTGTATTCTCATGTGTGGGCTGAGCTGTACCACGTACTTCTGGTGGTGAACAGCTGGTATTCTGTATCAGCCTTTCTTTCATCCATACAAGGAGACAGCGGCAGAATGGGAAATCCCCAGTTATTGCCAATGAATGACAGGAAATAATAGGTATCTCCTCTACCACCCCATACACTCCAGTGGGGTTGGGTATGTGGCAGAGGTGATTTAGGAGCCTCCATGGGCCAGATGAGTAAGATTTTTTTTAAAAAAACAGAAGGTCCCCTGTATCCACCAATTCACCATCCGCAGATTCAGTTACCTGCAGATGGTAGCGGGGCACATGTGGTGTGAAGGGCCAGCTGGCATGCATGCACATGGCAGCACAAGATCCCTACCAGTAGCTGCGCGGCATGAAGGGTTAACTAGTATGCATGGAGGGCATCGCAGGGTCCCTACATGTGACCGTGTGATGCAAAAGGCCAGCTGGTGTGCACGCACAGCAGTGTAAGGTACCTGCCTATGGCCATGCAGCACAATATCCCTTTTGGCTGTCGCTGGTGGTGGCTTTGGGGCCTGAGCTGAACAGTGGCACTTCAGGGGTGTAGGGGGGGGGAGGAGAGGAGGGTGGCCTGAGCAGTAGCAATGGCTCTTTGGGAGAACTACATCAATGGCGTCCTCAGCCCCCAATGCTACCCTCCTCCTCCGGCCCCAATCCACACCACCTGAAGCGCTTCCAGGGCAAGAGTGCCGCTACTCCGCTTAGGCCCTGAAGCCATCTCCAGCAGCAGCAGAGGCTCATCACCAGCCAGCCAGGCAAGCAAGCAGGACAACAGGCAAGGGAGGGCGGAAGGTGGGGTGATCGGTCTGGCTGTCTTGGAGGTGCCTCCAGACCGATGGCACAAGGCCGGGCTTCCTCCTCCTCCTCCTCTTCCTCCTCTTCCTGGCTGGCCAGGCTGGGTGCACAAAGTAGCCAGTGAGGAGAGGAGGTGGCCCAGCTCCTCCACCTGCCCATCCAGCGGCTCCTTCCCGGGCAGGCCAGCCAACAGCCACATGGCGTGACCACTTTCGCCCATGCCACCACACCACTCCTGCTATCACTGTTGCCACCACCACCCACCACCACCACCACCACCACCCTTGTATAAGAGTGTTTGCTCTTATTTGTGGGTTTTTTTTCTCCACAGGGTGGCCTGGGACCGATCCCCTGCAGATACGGGGGGGGGGGGGTGTTCTACTGTAAATGACATTTGCTCAATATCAGGCCACATCAGCCATAGCAGTCCCTCCTGCTGATGTAAGATCTTTTTCCATGCATATTGATGGGCATCATATGCATCACAACAAGTGAGGCATTTTTTTCTCCACATTTGCACAAGGGGTCTTCTATAGGGACGCCTCATATTCTGA
Organism: Phrynocephalus versicolor; assembly: GCA_023846285.1. Taxonomy (NCBI): domain Eukaryota; kingdom Metazoa; phylum Chordata; class Lepidosauria; order Squamata; family Agamidae; genus Phrynocephalus; species Phrynocephalus versicolor. The sequence goes on from JAHTLZ010000330.1 coordinate 39,809,412, forward strand.
GATGATCCTTTGATCTTCCAACCCCAGGACTCTGTCTGTTAATGTTTTCCATATAGGCCAAGGTTGTTTTGTGTCAGGTGGTGGAGAGTTGTGTGGTTATGTGCAATTGTTCATCTTCCATAGTTGTAGGGTGGTTTGTTTTGAGGAAACTGTGCCTTGACTTCAGTCTTGACTTTGATCATTGATGACCAAACAAGTGTTCCCCCCCCCTGAGGATGTCACTTTGACCCACTCTCTCTGTGCTGCACTCTCCCGATGGAATTTTGGCGGAGGGACGCCAGCCAGGTAGTGTACCTTTTGTATCGAGGTGTTTTTAATTTCATTAAGACTTGTTTTGCATATTTTGGTCTATAGCAAACAGGTCTAGCATATTTTCTACAAAGTAACATAGGGCTAGTGCCGAAGTTCTTAATGTGTGTGGTTGGACACCCCCATGCTGTACCCATTATTTTCGTCAGAATGCTGTTCCTAGCAAAAACTTTCTGTTTGGTATTAAGCCTGACTTCACTATGGCTTGGCACAGATCTCATACGCAGATATAATAGAAATCCTAAACTATTTAATACAAAATGAGAAAGAATGAAAAAATATAGTGATATTCTTGTGTTGGGTTTTTAGCTTCTAGTAGAGCATCCACAACAGCAGCATATAGTAACTTTCGCTGTGTTGTGCATTAAAAAGAAAAGCCTCTTGGGACTATTACCTTCTCTTGGCCCCTGGGTTCCGGCCTTGTAGCTTCATCCATTTCCCAAACTGCCTTTCTTAAGCCATTTTTACTGTTCCCCTTTTCTGAAAGGTCTGATGTGTTTATGAATTTCTACCACAACCAGGGTGAGCCAGAGGCTTAGAATGAGATTCCAGCCAACAACAGAAAATAATACATCTGCCTACACCCTGACACTATGGATATTACTAAGTGAAAGACTGATGCACCACCAAGGCCACCAAAATCCCTTCTTCTTTTTCCTCAAACACAACACATTAAGCAGAAAGAAGTACTTCTTTACCAGAAAGTAGAGATGGGCACGGAACGAACATTTTTTCGTTTCCCTTATTTGTTATTCGTTCTGTTACGTGATGAAACGACAAGCAAAAATTGTGATGAAAATGCAACGAAATGAACAGAACCACGGAAATTGTGGTCGTTACGCTTCGTTTCCGTTAATGGTGACGCACAACGAAATGAGCTGTTTTAAATGTTAAAAAACACCCTGGACATCCGTAAAAACGCAGCGATGATTATTTATATTGTTTGATAATACCTACCGGGGGGGTTGGGTCCCTAAAAGGTGCATTTATGTCTTTTCTCAGATCACTGCATTTTCCCCCTTTAAGGGGAGTTAGGGGACATCGACCCAAAATGGCTCCCAGATGCCTAATATTGATTGATTTCTTGGGTATTAAAACACCCTGGACATCTGTAAAAATGCAGCGATAATGCGATAATTATTTGAAATTATTACCTACCAGGGGGTTGGGGTTCTTAAAACGTTTGTTTTTGTCTTCTCCCATTGCGATGTATTTTTCTTTTCCCTTTAAAATGGATGTCGCCACCAGCCACAAAATGGAGGCAAGCCATGTGATGGGATCATGTTCAACTAATAGCATGCCCAGGTTGCAGACTGGGCAGGTCTGGCAGCCGCAGAGGGCATAAAAAGCTCTGGCAGCCCTCATCCTCCTTGCAGTCTCCAGTGGGAGTTAGGGTGGGATTGCTGTCTCTGCGACTCTAGCTTCAGTCCAGCAGCTTCCCTGTGTGCGTGCGTGCGTACCTCTCGGTGAGTACCCTCCCTTGCCCCGCAGTGCAATCACTCTGCGGCTGCCTTGCACCCTAGGCAACGCCCGCTGCTGCCTTTGCAGCCTCCCTGTGTACCTAGTCTATACTGTGCCTCTGCCAGCATCCACTTTTTTAGTGTTTTCCCTCTGGTCTGGGGCGTTGGGTGATGGCCACGCACGGAAATGCTTTAAAAATCGCGCAAAAAGCGAGTAGAAATGACAAACGGAAAAACAAAAACGATTTTTTTCCAAAAATTCGTGACAAATGGAAACAAACCGAAACAGACCTCTCAACGACAAACGAAAAACTGAAACACTTTTTTTCATTCATGCCCATCTTTACCAGAAAGCATTGCCACTTCTAGCAACAAAGGCTTCCTTGGGGATTGGGGGGGGGGGGAATCTGCAAAAGGTTTTCATAGTAGTAGTAGTAGTAGCAGCAGCAGCAGCAGCAGCAGCAGCAACAGGAGAAGGAGAAGGAGAAGGAGAAGAAGGAGGAAGAGAAGCCCTTCAACCACCTCCTGTTTACAATGTTTCATATAAACCATCCAAACCAAGCTCCATATAGCCCATAATGTATTTGCCCCCAAGCCTGCTAAGTTTGCCTGCCTGTGTTCTGTGCACTTCCTCTCCAACAGAACCTCTCAGTGCCCATTCAAAACTTCCCCTTTCTTCCTTCTCATAAAAGGCTGATACACCTTTTAACTCTCCCTGGACTAATTTTCTGAAGAGTACAGAGATCCTACAGAGGGAAGCCGCAACTGCAGCGGGCGCGCTGTTGTCCTTACCATCGCCTCTGACTCACATGGAAATAGCTATAAGCTCTTTTTGCTGGTTCAAATATCTATTCTATCTCATATGGAATTAAGAGGATACCACAATAGATACATTTCAATGAACTAAAATGTATAAAGCCACTGTAACAAAACAAACAACCCCAAGGAGAACCGCTGGTGCCAGATTTCAAGCAGTTAGTTCTCACAGTCTCGGACCTGTGACACAGATATAGACTCCTCTGTTAATATCATAGACAATGAATCAGAGCTTAGAAGTACCTAGCTACAGTGTTGTTATTTGTAACTATGGACATTTGGGTAATGAATAATATAGTTATAGAGATAAATTTTGATGTTAGGAGTGATACCACTATCACTTAGCTGTAATGAGTATCAACTACAGTACTTTCAAAAGTCACTTTTAAAGGTCATTTACACCCTTTTTGGATTTAAAGCTATTATTTTATGTGCCCTAAGCAGCAAGGGAAGTATTTAATACTGTATCATGTACAGTGGTACCTTGTATAAAGGAATTAATTCGTTCCAAATGAAATTCTGTTAAGCAAATTTTCCTTTATACAAATTCCCATAGGAATGCATTGAAAATGGAGGAATCCCATTTTTATGTTGTACGGATTTTCCCCATAGGCGATTATGTTAAGCAAATTTCCCCTATCTCCAGAATTTTTTATGCTGTACAGATTTCATGTTATACAAGCTGTTTGTTATACAAGGGTCCACTGTATTTTTATATATATGTCCTAGCTGTAATATCAGAATTGGCCACTAGAAGGAAGCAGAGAATTTTTTCCTTGCCCTTTTCTGGCTGATTGGCAAGAACAACACAGCCCTTAATAACAGGCAAGGCCATAAATTACTTGCCCAACTAGAAGAAGAAGAAGAAGAAGAAGAAGGAAAGCTTGCTGCAGAGAAGTAATGAGAAATACAAAAAGTTCCTTCAAAAGGTGACACCCCTAAAAGAATGAAAGAAGAGTCAGGCTAGATCAGACACTTCTCTGTTTTGTTCCTACAGATTATAGCGGAAAGCCCAACAGCAGGATATGAATGTAACTGTAATAATGGTCTACTTCCATCTCCAGAAACTGGTATCATGGACAGTGTGATTTTTTTAATGGACACTTCCAGAAACCAAAAATGACAACATCATCAAATCCAAATATAAACTGCAGTCCTACATGTAGCTAGCAGACCCTAGCTGGATTGTAACCATGTACTCACTGCTAATGCATTTAACATGTGAACAGCTCCAGTTCAAGCCTAATATCTTTGTGGCCAAGTCTATGTGGACATATTTTTATGATACAGGTGCAGAAGTTTGAAACCAGTGGCTAGAAAACAATCATATGTTTCACATTTCTGATCTGAATGGCAGATCCAGACCCAGCAGTTGGTTGGAGGCCATATAGTGCATCTATTCTATTGCAGACTTTATGGTTCTTAAAATGAACTAAACCAGCATTAAAATCCATGCACCATACTACAATATGCTTTATAGTTGGCATCATCTAAAAGCAACCACCACACAACAATGGTTACAGGCACAAGACAAACTCAGTTGTTTTTACTGTCGTTGGGCCATTTCATAAGCTTTCAGGAATGAAGCATGTCAAACCCAGTACCTAAATAATCTTACATGTAGTATTAAATACTGAAGGCATGTTATCGGACATCTATGCAACACAGTGGGAGTTAGAGCGTAAGAATTTCAAGACACAGATTTGAAGAAAATAACGTATGAGTGAACAATCTTACCTAGAAAGCCCTATTAGGATAGCTATAGCCTATGAGTATGCACCATGTAGCTTAGAATTAATTGATTCTAAATAATTCTCCACTTTACTTCGAATATTTCAAAGAATCAGTTTTAGAAACAAAGCAAAATATATTCATTTTCTTGCTGGTTTAACTCGTTTAATCTGCAACACCTGCCACCCAATCGTCTAGATTTAAAAAGTAGGCTAAAAAAATCTATCAGATAAAAAAACATAATTTGATTTTCATGCTGATGTCTTGCCTACATCTATCGCAAGTGCTCATGATGTGACTTACAAGACAAGACACAGTAAACTTAAGCCTGCAGGCTGGGGATGGAGAAGCAGGTACACAAATGTAACTGCAGCTCTGGATCTTTCTACAGATATAGAATTAGAGGTACAAACTAGTTTTAGAACAGATACAATGTTATATGAGAATGGCATATGGGATGCAAAAAAAAAAAAGGTTTTTATTTTTACAGCAAATTACTGGAAATGTCTCAGGGGGGAAGCAGCAAAGACACATCCCCTAGTAGTGATGACCCTCGTGGACTCTTCAAAGAAGGTAGAAATAGGACAGCTTTGGTTTGGGTTTTTTGGGGGGTGGGGGTGGGGGTGGGGGTTGCCTCTCATATAAGCTCCCTGCTTATAGTTGGTTACTGTCCCAGGTTGACAGCAAAGGCAGGGTAAAAACAGAGTTTCTATGTGCTTAAAAAGTCCTTGTACTTCTTTGTTCTTTGTTTGTTTGTTTTATATTTATGTAGCCCTTCTCCCAGTGAAGGGCCTCAAGACAGCTCACAAATAATGTAAACATGCCGGACTAAAGAATATAAGGATTTAAAATGATCTTCTTGAACATCTAAAAGTTGACCATTTGGGTTTCGGTTTCTGCTCATGCTTTCAGAGTTTCCATGATAAAAGGTAGCTTCTTAGCCCCACTGTCAGGGCTGATTAATATTTTGAACCGTAGCTGGTTTTGGTTAAAAATGTTTCTGTTTTTATTAGGAACATTAACAAAGCCATCATTTGTTGCTTTTATGCATAGCATTGAACGTTCACAAGACCATCAAGTTCAGTTTATTATTTGGCACCACAGTTATTTTTCAAATTCCTCTTTGTTATTTCTATTTATTTACCTTCTGAAGTACTGGGATTAATTTGTCCTTTAATTCCTGTCTTTGAATCATGGTGCTGTCAGCCCTTTTAAATAAAAGAACAAAGCTTATTTTGACACATTGAATATAAAAATGAAATGTTCCTCTCACGCGTAGGAACTCAACTGCCAAGGCTATGAGGACAGAGGTTCAAATGTAGATTTGGAAAAGATCAAAAAGATTTAGACCTCCTTTTTACCAGGTAAATAATCCTGGAGTAGAAGGCACAAGAATAACAAACAGTAGATCCTGAAGAAGCTTAAGTTGCAGTTGTGTTAAATAAAATAATACACCAGAAGTCAACAGCACAACAGCTTCCATTAGCAAAGCAGGCACCTCAATGCTTTCCCTGTGTCCCTCCCTGGTTCACCCCCAAAATCCACTTTGGGACACTAGGAAATGGTTTGTGAACAAACATTCTGCTGGAACAAAAGGCTGCATGGAAATCAATAAAGGCCCACCACGAAAAAGGTCTGGCTTCACTGCAGGTTGTAGCCTATAAAGCTCTTAAAAGGCTTTGGTCTAAACTATCTACAAGACCACATCTGAGCCTACCAGTAAGATCATTGGGAGAGGCCTGATCATCAGTCCCACCACCCTCACTGCTGCACTTGGGGGTGACACAGGGAGAGGGCCTTCTCTATTGCTGCTCCCTGACTCTTGACCATCCATCCATCCGTCCGTCCGTCCGTCCGTCCGTCCATCCATCCATCCATCCATCCATCCATCCATACATCCATCCATCCATCCATCCAT
>JAHTLZ010000330.1:39816423-39833923 GCA_023846285.1 Phrynocephalus versicolor
AGAATCCCTCCCCGTTGTTCCCCGCCGTTCTGGCTTCGTGGCTTTGCTGAAAGCAGACAAGAGCAGCTGAAGGTGGGCCCACACGTCCCCCGCGGCCGCCTGTGACAACACCGAGACCACTTCTGCTCCATGAGCGAACCGGGCTCCTCGGGACACTCCAACTGGCGATGATTCCCCGAGAGATTGAGGGGCACTCATCCGGATGAGTGTAGGGCGGGGGAAGCATCTGAATCTCTGACCGCTAGTTGACCAGGGTGGCATTTGCTTGAAAGCTTTACAAGGAGTGTCATGGGGAGGGGACATTGAGAGGAGTAGAATAGACTCTCATCCAGATTTGGGGGAGGAACGGAATACTGTGTCTCCTGCTGCCTCTGAGAGGTGGAGGGGAAATGGGATGGATAAAGGCTTCAAAACAAAACAAAAAAAAAGTATAACAGGCAGCCAGACCAAGTAGGGTGGCTGGTTCAGTCATTGTTGACCAAGAGAAAAAAAAGAATATTGCATTCTGCCCACTTTGTTTGCTTTATTGCATAGGATGCAGTCTTATGCTATGATATATTTATTAAATTTCTTATTCATCACCCAGTTTAAAGTGTTTTCCGCCTGCTCTGGGTCATTGTGGGACGCCCCCATGCTCTGGGAAGTCAAATCGCGCTAAATCGCAGTAGAAACGACAAACGACGAACAGAACGTCGAACCGAAAAATTTCCAAAAAATTTCGCAACAAACGGAAACGGAACGAAACGGACCTGTTCCGACAAACGAAAAATCGAAATGTCATTTTTTCTGGTCGTGCCCATCTCTAATACATACATACATACAGCAACACTGAATTTAGGCTACATACTGCATAATATGTTTTAAAATCTTGCCTCTTTCTCTGTTTTCCTTTCTCCAGAATGTTACTGAGAAAGGCAGATATAGAAGTGGGCATATGCACTGAGACGGGAAGTGAAGTACAAATTAACTGAGGGGTGGGGACACTGTGAATTGCATATCTACTCACTTTTTCAGTGGGGCAAGTGTTGGATAAGTGCTGAAAGCAAGCAACCACCAGTGAGATGTCTTTCTCTCATGCACCCACCATCACTGAGTGCATGAGAGAAAGATTTCAACCCTCTTAGGACAGGGTAAACTGGTACAGGACAGGGCACCCCAACAGGTTTCTGGATTCTAAGTCATATACAGTGGTACCTTGTATAAAGGAATTAATTCGTTCCAAATAAAATTCTGTTAAGCAAATTTTCCTTTATACAAATTCCCATAGGAATGCATTGAAAACAGAGTAATCCCATTTTATGTTGTACAGATTTTCCCCATAGGCGATTATGTTAAGCAAATTTTCCCTATCTCCAGAATTTTTTATGTTGTACAAATTTTATGTTATACAAGCTGTCTGTTATACGAGGCTCCACTGTACATAATATTTAAGGTGCTACACACCTCCTGGAGTTGTAACAACAGACTGATACAGTATTGCTACAATTGGTGGAAGTGACAACACTGTACTTGAAATCATATTAATGATTTCCACTAATGTTATTGGACTTGTTCATTTAAAATAAAAGGTGTATGAAATAAAATGCATCAGCCTAAGTATTTTGTTTAAATACATGGCTACAAATGGAAGTGAAAACATTCTGAGGTAAAATACACAAGCCAAACATCAATGAAAGATGCACATGTGTCAACAAAGGATGCTTTTACACGACCCCTAAAGACCCCTAAAATCCGCTGGCAACTTAAATGCAGATTCCCCCCCCCTCCACGTGGTTTTTGTTCTGCTTGCTGTGTTCCCACCTCCCGCACTCTGATTGCTATTGCTTCTGTCTGCGGTGAGGTGAGAGAGAGAAAAAGGCAGGCTCACCTCCGCCTGCCATGGCAGCAGCTAATTGTTCCAGCCTGTTAAGATTCCTGTCTGTTAAAAGGGGGGGGGGACCCAACAAAAACAAACAAAAAGTGGAGGAGGGCCAGGCATGCAATGCTTTAAAACAGCAACAAGGAACAGCAACAAGGATTTTACCTCCTCCAGACCAGGTACTTGTAAAATGTGCTGGGTTGCGCTTAAGTGGGTGTGGTCGTACTTTTTTTTTTTTAAAGTCCGCTGCTGGTGGGAAAACAATTTTATGCTCTGCATCTGTGAGCATTTTGCAGTGGACTTTAGGGGTCGTGTAAAAGCAGCCAAAGTAATGTCACTCTAGGAATGTAAATTTTATTTAAAGCTGGAAAGCGGGGGGGAGGGAATGCTAATGAGATAATGAATGAAGTGCATTTTAATTTTTAAAAATGTGTGTTTATCACATTCGCAGTGACAAGAAAATATTGGCTTATAAACAGAAAAGAGAATGACCTTGTGAAGGTCAGATTGCTGCTGCCAATTGATTGAACCTTAATTCAAGTCATGGACCAGGGAATTCAGAAAAATGTAAATTAGGGCACTGAGTGGCACAGCTTGGAATAAGCAATCAGCAGAATGCACTCTTTTCCATACTCCAGGGGAATCAATGGATGCTTCTGGTTATATTACTTTTGCATGAGTCAGTTATTTCATGAAGAACCTGTTTAACATCATTAATGTAATAATAATAGGTCTCGCAGAATAGCATATGAAATATAGTGGTGCCTGCAAGGGGGGAGGAGGATTTATACAGCATTTACTCCAAAATATGTTAATGTAAATAAACAAAGAAAAGGGACTACAAGTGACAAGGCGGTAAACTGGCGTGGTGGGGTGGGGTGGTAACAATAACACTATAGTACATCTGTGCCATGCAGCCAAGGGCTACATCATTTTAGCATATCAGGGAAAAACAAGAATAAAAAATAAAGGCAAAATTGACATGGCACCTTAAAAACAACGGTGAGCTTTCATGGACTAGAGCTGTTAGTCTTTGTTGTATTCATTTTTCATTTTAGCTTTGGTTTTGCCCGATAAGCTAGCACAGACTAACACAGCTACCTCTTAAACTTTTACCAATGGTTCTGCGATATTTCCTATCCCAAATCTCCAAATCCAGCTTTATGAACCTTCCACAGATATGGGTCAACAGTGCTCTACACTGTTCAGAACAGTGGATAAGGGGGAAGGGAGAGGTATATGAATGACTTGAAGGGTTTCATACGCTTCAAACAGAGATTCTGGGCAGTTGCCCTGTAACTACAAATGGAGGCCTAAATCCACCATCATAAGGCACCTGCTGGTGCACCCGAAGGTTGTTCTTCTTCTTCTCTCTCTCTCTCCCACAGTTCCATACCAGCTCTGCCTGAAGCCTGCTTCAAAGCTATGCAGAGCAGGCATTTAGAGAGCAAGAGAGGGAGAAAGCTTCAAAAGAGTACAATTCCCTACCACCACCTCCTTTGATATTGCTAAAAGACCAAGTTCTATCAGCTGCAGCACCCTATTGGATACTGGCCAAAGAGGAATACTATTGACTACTAGGCATGTTCAAACTGATTTTGACAGAAATAACAATGAGACAAAGACTGGAATTACACAACCCCTAAGATCCGCTGGCAACTTAAATTCGGACCAGAGATCTTGGGGGTTTGCTGCTCTTGCTGCGTTCCCACCCCTCCGCACTCCCTTGCTCCTGTCTGCGTGAGGGGAAGGAGAAAAAAAGGGAGAAAAGAATGCAGGCTCACCTCCGCTCTGCTGTTGGGAGCTGCCCCGGGAAGCATTCCAGTCTCTTAAAGGGGTGGGGAGGCAAAAACAAACAAAGAGAAGACAGGAGAGCCCGGCACTCACTGCCTTTCAATCCGCATCAGAAATTTTTCACCTTCAGAGACCAGGTACTTGGAAAATGCGCTGGGATGCGCTTAAGTGGGCATGGTCGTACTTAACTTTTTTTATAGTCCGGAGCTGGTGGGAAAACAATTTTAAGCTCCGCATCTGAGAGCCCTTTGCCTCGGATTTTAGGGGTCGTGTAAAAGCGCCCAAAGCTACCTAAGCAACCCATCTGCTTCCCATCACAAAAAGAATCCCAAGTCTTGAAAAGCTGCACTGTTTCAACAATGAAAGTTTGCTGTTGCACATTAAAAGAAAATACAGTAGAACCCCGGTATCCACCGGGGATTGGTTCCAGGACTTCCTATGCATAATGAAAACCGTGGATAAGAGAGAACACCCCAAAACCCCAGAACTGCTGTTTTGTGACAGTAGCTTGCTTTATGGCCCCTCTTTGGGGATGGTAGCTTGCTTTACGGCTGCTGTTTTACAACGCTAGCTTGCTCTACCGCCGCTATTTGTGACAGTAGCTTGCTTTACAGCTGCTGCTTGTGACAGTAGCTTGCTTTGTGGCTGCTGAATTATTTATTTGTTTATTGTCTCTGCCAACCATGGATAACTGAATCACTGGTTAATGGATCAGTGGACACGGAGGTCCTACTGTAGATTACCTTGAGTGTCCCTCTCAGTTGTTTTACAGCTCAAAACCAAAGGGAAGACAGAAACATCATGTGCATAACAAAGAGCACCTTTTCTCTACAAAGGCAGATACTCTACAGCAAGTGCCATTTCGAATTTGAATAACTGTTTCCTTCATTTCTAGTGGCAGTATTGACTAAGGTGAGAGCTACCTCCTGATAAAGCTCACGCTTTTTTACAGGGAGGAGCCATTTGTCCATCACACTACTGTACAGGTATCCATTTTCAGACAAGAAAAGGTAGATTCACTTTTCCTCAAGTTACCAAGTGGAACTGCACAAATTTCAGAATCTGCTTCCAGGAGATTCAGACTATGGTGGTGCACTGGTGAATTGGAAAATGCAAGCACTCCTCATGGCAGTCTTCATAACCATGCCTCCTGCCAGTACAACATGTTCAAAGACAGCTGCATCACAATCCATGTCAACAGAGGGGGAGCAAGTCTTTGTGACTAAAGTCACACAGCTTCTCTCATGTATTGCAGTAAACGGCAGGTTAAAGGCTTTGCAGATCTGCAGCACTAATATTGGTGTCTGCTATCAAAATCTAGTAAATGGTTAAAGGTAAATGTTTCCCCCCGCACATGCGTGCTAGTCGTGTACGACTCTAGGGGCGGTGCTCATCTCTATATTCAAGCCGAAGAGCCAGTGTTGTGCAAGTCCATGGCCACATGGCCGGCATGGCTGCAAGAAGACACTGCTTCACCTTTCTGCCTTTTTTACAGCAGTACCTATTTATCTATTTGCATTTACATGCTTTCAAACTGCTAGGTTGGCAGGAACTGGGGTTATCAGCGGGAGCTCGCTCCACTGCGTGGCACCCGGGATTCCAGGATTCGAACCGCCGAGCTACCGACTTTGCATCTGACAGTTTTTGGAGCCTTAGTCCACTGAGCCACCATGCCCGTTCTATGTCCAGTGTGTGTGTGCGTGTTGTGTCGTTACAGTCGTGACCGACTCTACGTGACTCCATGTCCATGGAGTTTTCTTGGCAGGAGTACTGGAGTGGCTTGCCAGTTCCAACTCCTTTAAGCAAAAAAGCAGATACTGTATACAATGACCTAGAAAATTAGAGAAGTAATTATTTATTTCTAACAATTCCCATCTAGTCAATCAATCATTCAATTTTATTCTACGGCCAAAGGCCCGATAAAATACAAGATAAATTCATAAAAATAATTAAAGGAGGCTTAATATTAGTTAAGCACAAGAATTCTCTTTCATGTTTTCTGGGCAGAGAAAAGAAATTTGGCCACAAGTTCTGTAGTGGACTTATTTGTGTCATCTAGAAGATATCTGCTGTATACCAATCCAAGGATCTGCTTGGGATATCATTCTCCATATGATGTCATGTTGGCCTTCAACTCCCCTCATCCTCAGCCAGCCTGGGATAAGAGGAATTAACAATGATCACTTGCAGAACCAAGTCCTATGTGACTGTATCTAACTTAGCCAGACGGAACACCAGGATTAGCTACGCATCACTTATCCTTCCAGCCGCTGAAATCCAACACCGTCCCATTTTCTTGACTACCACAAATGGCTTTCTATCTGGACATGTTCATGATTTTCACACTTTGAAATCTTATATGGTTAAAGAACATCTTTAAAACAAACTTCAAGATCTGTCTCCTTGCCCTCATCTCCTTCATAGAATACCAGAAAAAGATGCTATGGGAATATGCTTTAAATTATTTGCTCAAAATTGTGCACATCATCTAATGCACCAATCTCTGGACCTATTTGTTAACACTTTTGTACCTTCTAGGCTTCTGTGCCTTGATTAAGACGATCTTGTTCAGACTCAGCTTGAGATGACTGTGTTTCTACAGAGCAATTGGCTTTTCTTTGAATTTGCTCACTTAATACAATCACTGATCTTGTTCTTCGCTACTTATTAGAGTACTTCTAACCAATCCTATATTAATCTGTGTACAGTATTCTATAATTTGACTACATCATTTTCTAATTTTCCCCCTTTTCTTTTTCTTTTTTTTACTTTCTTTTTGGTCAGATTAATAAGGAAAGCTTTGGACATTTTCACCAAGAAAGAGAGGCTGAGGAGGTTAGAGCAGCATCCCACAGACACAACTACTGTGTCATTCACATCAAAATGTTCATCCCAGCTTCCGGATGTGACTGAATGTCAACTTCCACCCACAGCAGAAACTACGGAGGTACCTTTTAGGCTGTATTAAATAGAGGAATCAAGGGGCTGTCATCCCAAAAGGTAAATTTTTCAAGCTCTGGCCAATAAATTATAGTTGTTAACGCAAGATGCCTAAGGCTACAGCTGGCCTGGAATGAATTTCATAGCTTTTGAATGCCTTTGGAGTCAAGGACCTGCCTTTTTCCCTTAGGAAAGCCTGCTAAGCTCCTTGTAGACTAATGGCACAGTATAGCTAACCATGAAAAAACAGAAGTTAGAACACCTGCTACTATATTAGGACATCTGCAAATGAACATAAGTGTTGCTTTTCGGTTCTTTAAGCAATATATGGCTGATTTCTAGCAGGTGAGGACTCCAGGAAGCTAGCTGTTTTATTACTAGCCCCACTTTAAAAAATAATTGCCAAAGACATGCTGATGTAAGCACTGCTGGACTGTTGGTATTCTAGCCGTCATATGAGAAACCAGAATTCTAAAGCACAGAACTAGAGAACGCTGTGGAGAGTTCCAGAATGAAAGAGGCAAGAGTGAGCATAGCTGAAAGCCAGTTCTCTGCCTGTCAATTTGTTGTTTTTGAAGCACTACAACAAAAACAATTTCACTGTAAAAAAATGAAACAAACCAAACCATGGCAATCCCTAGAAAGGTATGGAATGCTAAGAAAATGCTACCCATGTAGAAACCCCTGCTGGAACTCCATATAGGATGTACAAATCAGGGTATCTGTTTTGGTACCTGTAGCAGGAAAAACCACAAGCTTCAGTGATCATGATCATTTGCCCTTTTGGTTGAAGAAAATACACACAATAATTAATTCACGTTTACAAGTTCTCCTCAAACGAAACTACAACCAGTGCATCAGGGGTGAATACCAAGACAACAGCCAGCGGTGCCATTCAAACTGCAAGCATGTTGCTCAGACTTTCCCCACACAACTGGTGGAATATTTCATTTAGAGTGCAGTGCTGGCCAGACTTCTTGCTGCAGTAATAACTCTGCTCAGTTTGGAGCCTTTCCAAATCAAGCCATTCCACATATATCTGCTCCATTCATTCTGCTGCTGATGGAGTTTATACTTGTATGTACTGATTGGGCGTCTGGCACATTTTCTCGCCATTCCTGATCCTGAAGACTCCTGCCAAGAAGAATCTGCAAATCAGAATCTAGAGAGATATTAAGACCGCAACCCTGCACACATTTATCTAGCAGCAAGTCAGTGGGATCTGCACATGATCAGACAACATGCTGGCTGGATAACACCCTGGGTCGAAGTGCAGGGGTCAGGAGTTCAATTCCCCCCTTTGTCTTCATGGAGAACAGCCAGCCTAAGCAGACTTGAAAAAGCTACCTAGTCCCACACTGTCCCAGAAGGAAAGACTGGTTAACCCCTTCTAAGTGCTTTATACTGTACATAGAAAAGCCCAGGAAGGATCACATATGCCAGAATTAGCTTGACAGTATATAATTACATTATTATTAAACAATGCTCTTAAGATTCTAGGACAGGGGACCTCAAACTTTTTAAGTAGGGAGCCGGTTCACTGTCCCTCAGAACTGTTGGGGGCTTGGTGGTGGCAGCGGGGGGGGGTGAGGGAACCGAGGGGGGAGTGTTGGGGCAAGCGGTGGGGGGGGCAAGAGAACTGAGGGGGAAGGGTTGGGGCAAGCAGTTGCAGCAGGCATAGGAGTGAGCCCACCCCGTTCCTCCCCCCCAGCTGCCACTGCTCCCTCCTGCCCCGGGGGGCGCTGCTACATCCTCAGTGCAATTGGCTGCACATGCCAGATTCGGAACTCTGAGGAGCCATATTAGGTCCGTGGACCATACATTGAGGACCCTTGTCTTAGGATGAACATTGCCATTTTGCTGCAAAGATCTCTTTCCATTACTGGTAGGAAAAAAAATTCAACTTTCTGCTCTTTTACAGTACACAAAAACTTTGCTCCTGACACACTCACTTCAGGCTGTCTACTAGAAGGGCTGGCCTTACAGTTGTAGGGGAATTGGCAACAAGTGTGCCCAGCCTCAGACCCCTCTGATATTATGTTTCACTACCCAGTCCAAAGAGGATAAGTTCCCATTTTCCTGTAGGTTCTACACCTAAGAAAGAGCCTATCAGGATATATGCAAGTCGCCTGTGAATAATGATTTCTCCACTTCAAACTCAGTATCAAAAGTATGAAGAACGTGGCATGAAGTGTCTATATTTTGCTCAGTCTCAAAAATGCTCCTCTATAATCCAGACTGGAAGCACAAGAGCACCTCTGCAGGACCAAACTTTACATTATAGTTAGCCTCTCATTAGAACAACTTATTCGTTAACTTCTGAAAATGTCCTATTACTACTGCTGCTTTTGTCTCACACACATACAGCTACTTGGTAAAGTAGCTTCCTCTGTCTTAGGATTGGCCTTCTGGAGGTATGCCCCAGATCTGTTTGTAAAGCTGTGTTCTCAGATGCAAAGGTCTACTTGAATCATGCATCAGAAACAGATATGGTTTTAGCTGAAATGGCAGGTTATCTTTAAGGTAGAGTTTGGCCAAGGGAGAACATTTATCTTTGCCTTGGAATAACACTTTTCTTCCTTCACTTCCCACCCAAGCCTTCTGCTGTCTGAACCAGACAGGCAGGTCACATTCCTCACCCATTCCAATCAAGTAGTTATGGCACCTGTAGCAGGGGGAAAAACACAAGCTTTGGTGATTACAATACAGTAACAACATGTTAGTCAGCAGGAAAAAAATGTTGCCAGTTCCTGATACTCCAAAGTAACTGCCTCATGTTGCCTACCAGGAGCGCCACTCCTGTGGTCCAAGATCCCCATTCTTCATGATGAAAGAGATGTCATCAGACTGGGAATGGGATGACACCATCATGTCCCTAAAGACCTCATCCACAAACCTCTCATTGTGTTCTTCAGATCAGAAGCTGCCATGGTTTCAAGGATGCAAGTTTGCTTTTCCAGCCAGGATTTATCTGAATTACACACAAATGCATAATACAGCCACCTCCTGCCATTTTGCAGTTCAGGTACTGTGGTCCCACTATATTGCGGGATCGCAGTACCCCTTCCCCCTCCGGGAGGCCTCGGAGCTGTAGGGGGGAGTGATCGCATCGCTCCCCGATGCCCCCCCCCCTCTGATCACCCCCACCCCCCACCCCCGACCCGCTTCCGCATATCGCGGATTTTCATGTATCACGGGTCGGGTGGGTTCCTAACCCCCGCGATAGGCAGGGATTACTGTACCCATCCAAGAAGGGGATGGTCATATGTGAAACTCTTCCCAATACTCCATATCCCCAGTCTTCTGCTACCCTGCGATCTTTTTTGAGTTCTGTGCTTCTTCCCTTGTTCTTAATTTGCAAGACAAAAAAGGAGGAAGAAGACTGATAATGATTGCCTTGCCTGCCTCCTGATAGTGCATAACTTGTTCATCTGTTTTCATCTTGATGGTCTCTCACTGGAGCTGAGATACACTGTAGACTTAGACCTATGCACAATCTTGCTTCACTTTAATACTCCTGGTGAGGGTCCCCCAACATCTGTTGCAGGAAAACAGATCAAGAAAGACTGGTGGTAATAATCTGCAACTCTATGTGGTGGGGAGGGGGAATTGATCTCATAGAGAAAAAATGATTCACACTGCCATCATCATCTTGGACCTGAGACCGTCTATGGTGGCAGCAGATAGCTATCACCATACTGGCTAGCATTGACAAGGGCCGTTACTTCACGAGGTGCCTCGCTTCGAATCGACCTTGCCTTCGATTTGAATTCGGAGGCGGTCACGTGGTGGTCACGTGGTCTCCCTTCGCTCCCACCCCCGTTTCTCTGTACTCACACGGGGCATTTTTGGGACCGAATCGATTACTACCTCACGTGCTCCCTTCGCATTAGAAAGCTGATTTGCAACGTCCGGTTCCACTCTCCTTTTATTTTTTTAAAAAAAATTACTCAGTGTATCGATGCATCAATGCTTGGCTGTCATTCACGACAGAGCGTGGTTACTGTACGATCCTGTGTTTTCAGCTCCTAATTTATATTGTTTTGTCCATTGTTTCCTGGCATCATTGGCAGCCCCCCCCGCCACCGCCGCCGCTACTCGGGGGGAGCCCCGCATGGCACAGCCGCCCGCCCTCTGCCGCTTGCACGCTGCCTGCCCCGGGTGCCCTGCTCTGGCCGGGCGCCGCCGCCGCCACCGCCGCCGCTACTCGCACGAGGAAGTAACAGCGCAAAGCGATGAAACAATATAGCGATGCATCGATATCCCTGTTTGAATATTTTTTAAAAAAAACTTGAAATAAAAGCCAAAAACCGAGACCACACGCCACGTTGGGAGCGAAGCGAGATGCGAATCGAAAAGATTCCAGTCCTCCGCCAGGGGCATCACTCACCCCGGTTGGAGCACGCTAAAGGGGGCGTGGTCGGGGTGACGTCGCAGCCAAAAAGGAGGAGCGTGCGGACTGAAGCGATCGGTTCGCACAGAAATGACGGCTTGCCGCGAAGCGAGCGGCTCGTGAAGTAACGGCCAAGGTGGACAATCCCAACACTGGTGGACAACTGCAAAACTCCTAAGGCAGTAATGACAAACCTTTTAGAGACTGAGTGCCCAAACTGCGATTCAACATCCACAAATTTTTCACAAAGTGCTAATATAGCAATTTAACCTGAATACAAGTGGCTGTGAAGGGGCAAAGTCAGGTGCCCACGGAAAGGGCTCCAAGTGCCAACTTTGGCACCCATGCCATAGGTTCGCCAACACTGTCCTAAGGCATCCCCAAAAGGAAAGGTGGACTGTCTGACACCTCAGTAACACGCCCTTGTCATTTGCAGGTCTGGCTTTTGAGACCAAATTATCCATGGGCAAATAATTAGTGCCAGCATTTTGTGGACAGAAGCCTGAGACACCACATCCCCTATAAACATATGTCAACTTTTGGATTCAAACATCAAGATGGCTCTGTTGTTTCAGGAACTGTCAAAAGTAAGAAAGGGGCTATTCCCACTCTACGGAGAGCATTGAAGCCCCTCTCTTCATGGAAGATTGAGAGTCAGCATGGCACACCAATTTGGATAGCTCAGTGGTTTAAGCATCTGGCTGTGGAGCCAGAGTTTGAGAGTTCAATTCCCCACTGTCCCTATCAGACACAGGGCTTGACTTGATGGTCCATACAGGATCCTTCCAGCTCTGCAGTGGTAAAATGATTAAGATGATTAGTGTTGAAGTTAGAGGCAGAGATCCAGATTAAACCCCTCCTTCGTCATGAAGATAGCTGGGTGATCTGAGACCAGCTATTATCCTACTGCAAGGACAAAAACTGGCCACGTAGTCTGTCTGTGGAACAAACACCAACTGCAGCAAATGAAAACAAAAGACAAAGCAACTGATTTTCCTCTCCAGAGCCAGATTAGCCAAGCTACTGCAGTTCTTAATGGATAAGAGCATGTAAGTGCCACCAAGGCAACATAGAACATCTGTCACTTGTTGCAACATTAAGTCAGACAAAACAACAGCAATGTGATGGAAAAAAATCAGGGTGACTTGCGAAGTATGGAGACTAGAGATGCTTCAAACTGGCAGATCACAGTGTACCATTTGCTGGAGACAAAAGTAAGTTTTTGCTCTTTGGATTCCTTGGAAAAAACTACTTATCTAAACTATACTTCCCAAGTCAGTCGCAGACACTTAGCAGAATCAGTAGCCACATGGACTGGGAGATAGTGGGAAGTGTACTCCAAAGCGAGCCTTCTAAGCTGTGAATTACCTATGACGGCTACAGCACCAAGCCATCCTCATGCTAAAGCCCATCAGCCCTTGATAACATCGTTGTTTCTGCAACCATCCTTATCTGTCAGGTTTGAATGTTGTACAAAAGGTAGATCTGTGGTGCCCTGGAGAAAGCTTGGCCTGCTACACCACCAGGGCCCTGCACACATGACCAGGCTGCTCCCGTTTTGCTAGGGTTGCTTCATGTGCATCAGAGGGTCAAGTGCAACAGGGGACAGGGGTTCCACCCCTGGACTGGAAGGCAGAATTTCTATCCCTTGAAGAGCAGAACAGAATTTCAGCAGGTGCAGCTTGTTACAACACTATGCCTTTCTGAACATGCACCTTGGGAGAATGCTGCTCTTCCCCCCCCCCCATCTGAATCTTGGGAAGGTTACTTTTGGGAAGCAACTTCCGGAGTTCCTCAAGCAGATCACCCCCACACTATCCGGCAGATTCTGGGAGCAGTAGCCCCCCCCCCTCGATAATCTTTTCCAGACCTCTCAGGCATGTCCAAACTTCAGCCCTCCTGATGTTTTGGACCACAACTCCCAGAATTCCAAGCCTGTATTTCCAATGGCAAAGGACTGTGGGGAGTTGTGGTCCAAAACATCTGGAGGGCAGAAGTTTGGACATGCCTGCAACCACCCAATACAGGACCAGGCGCCCAGCGGCCCCGGGCGATTCCCCCCTTCCTTTCTCAGTGGGAGCCACTTGCCCCAAAGGACCGAGGTACCTGAAGGAAGCAGTGACCGGGCCGCGCGTGTTCCGCCACGCTGGCGTTGTAGAAGGGCTGCTGGAAGACCGGCTCGTTGTCGTTGGCATCCTCGACGGTGATGCTGACCAGGCAGGCGCCCGAGAGGGGCGGCTCGCCCAAGTCCCAGGCCAGCACCCGGAGCTCCCAGGCGGCTTCCCGCTCGCGGTCCAGCCCGGCGCGGGTGCTGAGGACGCCGCTGAGCGGGTCGAGGCTGAAGAGGGCGCCGCCGTGGGGAGGCTGCCCGGGCTCCAGGGCGTAGCGCACCTGGGCGTTGCGGGAGCCGGCCTCGTCGGCGTCCGAGGCGCTGAGGCGGAGCACGACGGTGCCGGGCGAGGCGGCCTCGGAGACGGCGGCCCGGTAGCGAGGCTGCGCGAAGACGGGCGACTGGTCGTTGAGGTCGGCCACGCGGAGGAGCAGCGCCCGCTGCGAGGAGAGCGGCGGCTCGCCCGAGTCGACGGCCACCAAGCGGAGCTCGTAGGCGTCACGGCTCTCCCGGTCCAGCGGACCCTCGACGCAGAGGAAATAGACGCCGCCGCCGCCGCCGGAGGGCCGCAGCGAAAAGGCGCCGTCGCCGCCCTGCAGGCTCAGCGCCACCCCGCCGCCGCCGCCGCCGACCTGGCCCTCGTGGCCCTCCTCCTCCTCCTCCTCCTCGTCCGGGTCCGAGACGGACACTCGGGCCACGTAGGCTCCCGGGCGGGCGCCCTCGGAGACGCTGGCGCCGGCCTCGGTGAGGTAGAGCAGGTGGATGGCGGGCGCGTTGTCGTTCACGTCGAGCACCTCCACCACCACCAGGGCCGTGGCCACCTCGGGCTGGGCGCCGCCGTCGCGGGCCTCGACGGCCAGGCGGTGGAGGGCGCGCACCTCGCGGTCCAGCGGCCGGAGCAAGCGGAGCAGCCCGCTGCGCGCGTCCACCTCGAAGTAGGAGGCGGCCAACGGGTCGCCCTGGCGGCGGCTGAGGGTGTAGCGCACCTCACCGTTGGCGCCCCGATCCGGGTCGGTGGCCAAGAGGCGGCACAAGGAGCTGCCCGCCGGCGCGTCTTCCCGGACGCGGGCTCGGTACTCGCTCTGCCCGAAGGCGGGCGCGTTGTCGTTCTCGTCCAGCACCTGGATCTCTACCCGCAGGCGGCCGCTCCTCCGAGGGCTCCCGCCGTCCCACGCCTCGACCAGCAGCCGGTGCGTCTCCGCCCGCTCCCGGTCGAGCCGTCGAAGCAAGATCAGGTCCAGCGTATCCTGGGGGACCCAGTAGCGGAGTTGGAAGAACGGCCCGTCGCCTTCCTCCTGCGGGTCCCCGTCGGCGGGCCGCTTCGGGTCCCAGGGCAGCAGCGAGTACCCCTGGATGCCCAAGCGGCCCGAGTCCGGATCGCGTGCGGCGGGCAAGCGGAAGGCGCTGCCCGGCGGGCTGAGCTCGGAGATGTTAAGACGCACCCAGTCCCGCGGAAAGCGAGGCGCGTGGTCGTTGACGTCCACCACCGCGATCTCCACCTGCACCATCTCGCCGCGCAGCGTGGCGGCCACGAAGCTGTAGCGGGCCCGGCGCTCGCGGTCCAGCGGCCGGGCCGTGCGGATGATGCCCGTGTCGGTGTGCACGTGGAAATCTGCCAGGACCGCCGACTCGCCGCTGCCTTCGGAGAGGAAGAAACCTCCCGGGTGTGCCTCGCCGGGCGGGAGCCCCGCGCTGATATCCCCCACCAAGGTGTCCGCCGGCAGCCCTTCGTCCACGGCCAGGCTCAGGTTGTACACCTGTCCCGAGCACCTCCCGGCCCCGCACAGGCAGAGCCAAAGCGGGAGCAGAAGAAGCCACCGCCCGGCCGCTCCCGGCGCCGCCACCGGCCGCTCCCGGCGCCTGCGGCACCTGACCGCTCTCCGTGGCAACGGCAGGTTCTCCATGGCCCTTGGCCGAACCGTGACAGTCAGAGGCGAAGAAGAGAGTGCCCTGGTCCGCCCCACCGGCTCCGGGATCCCGGCGATTTCGGGCAGGCGGGTAAGGAGGCGCCCACGCCGGGGAGCTTCTGTCTCTCTGCTGCTCCCGTGAGCACAGCCTGCCTTTTGCTGTCCTTTCCCCTCCCTCACACGTCCTTTCAACCTCTCCAGCTTGAGCCTGTCTTCTCCCTCTCCTCTTTCTCCCGGCTGATCGGCCTCGGCGGCACGCTAGTCCTCTGCGAGTCGCCGGGGGAGGGCCGCCCCTCCGCTCTCCTCCGCCCCGTCCCCCATCAAAAGTTGAGGCGGAGAGACTTGCGCGCGGCGCCGGAGCGCTGCCTCCTTGCCTGGCTGGCGCTCAGGCGGCGGCGTGAGCCTGTTCCCCTCCGCGCCCGGCAGCCGCGAACACACCCCCTCCCCATGTGACAGCAGCAGGCAAGGGCCAGGCAGCGAGCGCCGCGGGGGCTTAGGAGGGACGGAGGCGGAGGCTGCAATGCAGGGGGGGGGGAGGTGTCTCCGCGGGCACGCAGCGGTCGGACAGCGCGCTTGTGAGGTGCCAGCGATCCAGCGGCCTCACCGGGAAACCAGCGGTCGGGGAAGGAATCACACACCGCCACCGCTGCCGCCGCCGACCCGGACGTTCCCGGGGGGTGGGGGTCGGGGGGCGATCTCTGCAAAGCAGTCGTGTAGAATACTAAGATCGCCGCAGCAGGTCGGCAGGCCTTCGTGAGATTCGTAGGAACCTACGAGTTCCGAGATTTAGAAAACCGAGCCATTCAAAAGGACAGCACGAGGGCCGGTTAGGCGCGCTCTCTTTCCAGTTAGCAGGTGGGATCTGCTACAAAAAATGTTGGGGCATCGCCAGTGTTCTCTGTGTACAGCCAGAATCCGAGCCATCGCATCGCACCCAGACACAGCTTTTTACTATATAGTACTCTCTCTCTCTCTCTCTCTCTCTCACACACACACACACGCACACACACACACACACACACACGCACGCACACACACACACACACACACACACACACACACACACACACACACACACACACACACACACACACACACACACACACACACACACAGAGAGAGAGAGAGAGACACACTTAGGGTTCCTACTCTCTCTCTTGTGAAGAAATAGTGTTGTTTTGGCTTCATGAAACGACATACAACAACCCTCCCTGCCCGGAAGCAGAAGGAATGGTAAAAGTGTTCTGTCTGGTCTGTATGCACTGCTCCCAGCCCTGTGAACAGGAAACCACTTCATTCTACTGACAGCTCATAAGAAGAAAATAACACCTAGCGTCAACAGTAATTGATTTGTGCAGTTTGCTCATAGTCTCAATTCATGCAATTCCACAGTTTTTATGAAGGTTCCTATTGTCACGTTATTAATAGCTTTCTTGCAAATATTTAGTACTGTTCAATTTCAAGTAGGTACATTTGAAGAAGGCTTATGCTGCTTTTATGTTAGTTACTGTTTACACAGTGCCTCATGAGAACGTCAAGTCTTAAAAATAGTTATGAAAACTAATAATAAATAAATACTATTGTAGATTTACACCAATATAAATGGAATGGTGCAAACTGTTGTGTTGAACTGTTGCAAGTTCCCATGTACATTTTGTACTTGCAGACCAGTCACACAACTTGGTGTCTGCCTAGGAATGTAACAGCAACTTGTTAGTAGCAATTTGTCACCACTGTGTATCCACTTATAGTAGCATAAATGGACAATAGATAATTTGTAGCCAAAATTAAAAGTGTTTCACATGTATATCTTGTACCCAGTGTGATATAAGTGGGCAGAGCAGTAGCTCCCAACTTTGAGTCCATAGATGTTCTTGGACTAGAACTCCCAGGAACCTTGCCCAGCACAGCTAGTGCTAAACAAGTCTTCTGGGAGTTTTACACAATACTCCAGATGGCCCTGGATCTATACTTGCTGGTATAGAAAATAAGTCAGCAAGTGTCATTTTTGCCTCTTTATAAATCTATGGTGAGGCCCCATTTGGAGTACGGTAGGACCCCAGTATCTGCTGGGGATTGGTTCCAAGCTTTCCCGTGGATAATGAAAACTGTGGATAAGAGAGAACACCAAAATGTCCCCAAAACTGCTGTTTTGAGATAGTAATTTGCTTTATGGCTGCTGTTTTACAACAGTAGCTTGCTTTACAGCTGCTGTTTGTTACAGTAGCTTGCTTTATGGCTGCTGTTTTATGACAGTAGCTTGCTTTACAGCTGTTCTTTGTGACAGTAGCTTGCTTTGCGGCTGTTGAATTATTTATTTTTTCCTCTGCCAAACGTGGATAACTGAATCAGTGGATAATGAATCAGTGGATATGGAGGTCCTAATGTATTGTGTACAGTTCTGGTCACCATACCTCCAGAAGGCTATTACGGAAATGGAAAAAGTGCAGGGGAGGGCAACCAGAATGATATGGGGACTGGAACACCTTCCTTACCAT
>JAHTLZ010000330.1:39838923-39847026 GCA_023846285.1 Phrynocephalus versicolor
TGTCAAATCCATATTGGTTGCATCGATAACACAGTCCAACCATCTCATTCTCTGCCATCCTCTTTTCCTTTCTCTTTTCCCTTTGCCTTCAATTACCATTATATAAGAAGTCACAAAGATGCCTAGATGCCCTAAAAGCACATCCGCTCTTGCCTGATTTCGGAAGCTAAGCAGGGTTGGCCCTGGTTAGTACTTGGATGGGAGACCACCAGGGAATAACAGGTGCTGTAGGCGCCTGGAGTAGGAACTGGCAAGCCACTCCAGTATTCCTAAAAAGAAAACTCCATGTACATGGGGTCACAAAGAGTATGTTATGACTGTAATGACACAACCCACACAAGAAGTCACAAACTGAGCTGTAAGCTTTCAGGTTCATCAAAACTCTCTGGGAAGTAGGGCTTGTTTCTTAAAAGTAATACAGAGGGAGAGTTGTACAGTGAGATGAGAGTTCCCTTTTTTTACTGGGAGTTGTCATAGCTGGGATGCCCAACTGCTGTGGACCCTGTATGTGAAATTGGATGGGGGGGCACCCTTTGTTAGGAGTGAGTATGCCGACAGAAGGAAATACTGGCAGGTTTCTTATGAAAAGCTGGAAGTAGGGGATGCCACCAGGAAGCACTGTTAGCCTTGTAAGCATGTTGTGTGCATCTTTCGTGTGTTGTTTTCATTAAAGGGGTAAAAAAAATGCCACCTCAGGAAATGTAAGGTGCAGTTGTCATCAGAGAAGCAAGGGCTTGCGTGGCTTCCTCTACCATGCTTTAGAGGGGATTATTCTGCAGAGTTCATTGGCTTAGTTTTACCTGGTACAAAAGGGATTTAGGATTGGTGCTGGTGCAAAAAAAAAAAAAGTACTGACTGCTGTCTCTTTATCAGTTTAAAAGCTAGACTGATTTGAATCCTTCCTTAGCACTCATCGGAATGCACATTTCTTTTGCCAGGGAGAAAATGAAAGATCAGATCATCTAAACTTGGAATCCCATTTTAGATGATGCCTGGGTTATAGAATCAACAGAAATCAAGATTGGGTGGTATAGCCTAGTGGCTGGAGATCACAGGTTCTCCCTTACAAACAAAAATCTTAAGATTAGGTGGTACAAAATGATTTCCCACTGATTTTCCATCTCAGCATGTAACAACTGAAGTGCTTCATCTTCCAAGGTCAGTAGACATTGTAAAGCCCTGCAAGGAAGTGTTTACTAGCAATAATAGCATGTTAAGTGAAACCCTCACAACCAGCACACTTTCTTGCTTTTGCTGTGTTGCCTTCCAGCGCAGTCTTTAAAACCTGGATAGGATTCAGTCAAAGTTACTTTCTTCTGCCAGTATCTGTTTCCATTGAAGTCTCATTTCCTGAATAAGTCTGCATAAAATTCCTTCCCATTTCCCTTAAAAGAGCTATATGCACGGCATCTTTGGAAACACACACTTTTGCTGCAGGTTCTTTCCAGACACACAGGGGCAAAGGAACGGGGATTTAAGCGCAGTATTCTGTGTCCTCCTTGCAAGAAGAGCTCCATCTCACTGAAACAGCACAGCCTTAAGATCAATATCGCCTATAAAGAGAATGGCCAGGATCCAAAGAGTTACTTTACTATCACCCAAAGAACTTAGAAACATAGGAACCGACCTTGAAAAGCATCAAACCATTGGCTTGTTGAGCTTGCAATTGTGTGCTTGCTCTGGCTGAGAGCATGTTTAGGCAAGGGATCCTTGGCAGTGAACCATGCAATGAACTCGCTCTGTATTAGCTTTTACACGACCTCTAAAATCCGCTGCAACTTAAATTAGGATCCCCCCCCCCACTAGAGATTGTGGGGTTTTGTGTTCCCACCCTCCCGCACTCTATTGCTTCTGTCTGCGGTGAGGGGAGGGAGAAAAAAAATGCAGGCTCACCTCCTCCTCCTGTGGGCAGCAGCTAGTTGTAGGAGGACTGGAAGCCCGTCTGTCTGTTAAAGGGGGGGGGGGGACAACAAAAGCAAACAGAAGACGGAGGACAGCCCAGCATTCACAAACAAACAGAAGGTGGAGGAGAGCCAGGCATTTAAAATCCGCATCAGAAAAAAAATTACCTCCTCGAGGCCAGGTACTTGTAAAATGCGCTGGGGCACGCTTAAGTGGGCGTGGGCATACTTAATTTTTTTTAAAGTCCACAGCTGGTGTGAAAACAATTTTAAGCTCTGCATCTGCAAGCTGTTTGCATCAGATTTTAGGGGTCGTGTAAAAGCAGAGGGTCTGGGACCTATCTCGTATTCACTCAATATGAAAAATCAATTCCTGAACTAGACCTTCACATCTTTAGTAACGTTCCTGCCACAATGTAAAATATTCTTAACTACATGTATGTCCTAATACTGCATATATGTGCAGCAGGACAGATATGGAGTGCCCGCTGAGGATTGTTAGCAATCAACAGAAAGACATTCAGGTAAATGCCACAAGTTCCAAATCTAAATGGAGAAGTTGCCAAGTGTCTGCTAAACAGGAAGGCAAACAAATTGTGACAGAAAGCCTTCAGCGGTGATGATTTTTCAGTGATTTAAACCAATCCGATTCTCTCACCATCAAGGTTCACGTGGGACCCCTTTCATCATCGGAAGCCATTATGAGCCACAGGATGGGGAAAGTCTTCTATTTCTGAAAACTGCTGCCACTGGGGTGACTTTACCATCAGTGGTGATTTTTTTAAAAAATCAAAAGCCCCTCTCTCTTTTTGGTCCCCTAATGGCTTCCACACAGTGAAAGGACACCCATGAAAGTCACAGGAAACTTTGGAGGAGGCTGGATTTAGAATATTTTCAGACATTTCCAATTCCCCCAACTTGATGAATGTGATATCATCAGCCTAGGTGCAGAAACAGAATTTCAGCCAATATTTCACAGGCTTCCCGTAAGTCAAATGCATGAGAACAAAAATATTGAAATAATTATTAAAAAATTAGGAACATTCAAAGAAGAGCAGAGTAGGCACCTGCCCTCTCATTTTAAATTAGGCATTTCTTATAGTGTGACTCAGAAAGAAGACATTCCCTGTATTTTTGTTTTTATCTATTGTACAAGCATAGAGAACCAAGCCATTCTAATAATCCCCAGAAGGAAGCATTTAGGACCCTTGCCAGTTTTTCTGTAAGCCGCATGATTTGTCCCTAAGTCACAGATGTTTGACAGGAAAGTGCCTGGATCACATTGAGACATAACATCATTGGAGGAAAGCACCACATCCGGCTGACTTCATAATCATTAAGGAAATAAATGAAACATGTTTTCAGCGAGATGTGATTACTAGGGGACTAAACAAAACCGTCTGAAAGCAAGTGCAGTGAATGTCTCTATCATACCGGTCTGCATTTTGATTTAATCAGTATAAATGTAGCAGATCTTTGCTGGGGAAATATACAAAATAGGTGGGTTAGATGGATAATCTCTGGGTCCATCAGGACTTCTTTTGGTTTTACTCACACTTCCATGTGTCTGGAAACATTTATGGATGCAGAAGAAGAATTAGGAGCTGGATTTGTATTCAACAAGTTCAGGTATGCGAAGAAAATTGGCTCGACCTCACAGTTAAATGTTAGTTGCACGAGAATGTGTGCAAATTGTGTACCCGTGGCTTCATGATCTGCATTGACAAGATATGTCAGCCCATAGGAGAGACCATTTCTTGTTGGTGGTTGGCCTTATGTAAACAAGTGTTGGCAAGCTACTTCCCTTTTATCTATGCCTAAATTGTGCAGTTTGCCCCCATAAGATTGCTCTTTCTACTGAATTGAAGAGACCCTTTAGATCCAGAAAGGACTCATAAAGCTTATTGTTGGCCACTTTTGTCTGTTTCTTAATAAGATGTAACAAAATAAGCCAATTATCTAGCACTGAGTTGCCCTATTTGATGAGTGAGGATCCACAGATGAGACATAATAAATTTGCAGATTTGGTTAATTACTGTAATAATTTGTTAACACATTTCTGTGATTTTTGTGAGTGTGCATGCCAATAAACCTGACTGATTAACTACCCTATTCCCTTCTCTTTCTTTCTCTCTCTCTCTCTCTCTCTCCTCATCCTCCTACCATTGCATGGATCCCTTTCTTTACTGATAACATTGTTTTGCAACAAACGACAGTTATTTGTTGTGCAGCTGTCATTTGCCTTCAAACTAGGATGACAATCCTGGGTTTTCTTGTTATACCAAGTCCCCAGAAGTCTAACCAGTCCAATGTATTCTCAATGGCTTTCACGGCTGAGATCTGATAGCTGTTGTGAGGTTTTCGGGTTGTTTGGCTGTGTTCTGGAAGTTTTCCTTCCTGATGAGTCACCAGACTCTGTGGATGGCATCTTCAGAGGGCAATGAGCTTAGGGAACTAGGAACTTATATGTTGCCGACTACGCAAAGGTCTCTAGGCAGCTTACAGTTAAAATGAGCAATTAGAACAATTAAAATGTTAAAATACCAATAAAATGATAAAAAACATTTAAATACAAATACGACACACTGAAATTGCCATCAGGATCCACATTCTATGTTATATCAATTAAAAAAAACTTCTGGAACAGGAAGGTTTTTACCTGGCGCCAAAATGTCATCAATGTTGGCGCCAGGCAGATCTCACTCAGAAGGGCATTCCATAGCCTGGGGGCAGCTGCTGAAAAGGCCCTATACCTGCAAGCCATCCTTCTCACCTCCTTGAGGGATGGCTCTTTCAGGAGGGCTCCCTGGCTAGATCTTAATTGCTGGGTAGGTTCATATTGAAGGAGGTGGTCCTTCAGGTATCTAGGACCTAAGCCATTTAGGACTTTATATGTCAACATAAAAAAAAAAAACTAAGATCATGGCCACCGGTCCCATCACCTCCTGGCAAATAGAAGGGGAAGAAGTGGAGGCAATGACAGAGTTTATTTTCTTGGGCTCCTTGATCACTGCAGATGGCGACTGCAGCAACGAAATAAAAAGACGCCTGCTTCTTGGGAGGAAAGCAATGGCAAACCTAGATAGCATCCTAAAGAGCAGAGACATCACTTTGCCAGCAAAGGTCAGGATAGTCAAAGCTATGGTTTTTCCAGTAGTGATGTATGGAAGTGAGAGCTGGACTATAAAGAAGACTGATCACCGCAGAATTAATGCTTTTGAGCTGTGGTGCTGGAGGAGAGTCTTGAGAGTACCCTGGACTGCAAGGAGATCAAACCTATCCATCCTGAAAGAAATCAACCCCGAATGTTCACTGGAAGGACAGATTTTGAAGCTGAGGCTCCAGTACTTTGGCCACCTCATGAGAAGAGAGGACTCCTTGGAAAAGCCCCTGATGTTGGGAAAGATTGAAGGCAAAAGAAAAAGATGACGGCAGAGACTAAGATGGTTGGACGGTGTCATCAATGCAACCAATATGGATTTGACAAAGCTCCGGGAGGCAGTGGAAGATAGGAAGGCCTGGCGAGCTCTGGTCCATGGGGTCAACAAGAGTTGGACATGACTGAACGACTGAACAACAACAACAAATGTCAAAACAAACACTTTGAATTGGGCTCGGGGCAACAACTGCTAACCAATGCAGGTTACGCAGAATCGCAGAATCGGCGGGATGTGATCCCTGGCGGCCCCACCACTTTCCAGCCATGCCACAAGATTCTGAACCATTTGCAATTGCTGGACCATCTTCAAAAAATGTTGTTGTTTATATGGCTACAAACCAGACCAGAAGGACCTTATGGATAATGTGGGATGGGGCCCTGGAGGCTGCCGAGGAATGGGGGAAAGCACCCCAGGCTTTTTGAGACACCAGGATCATCATCTGGTAAAGATGGTAATGTGGATCTTGAGATTAACTAACTTCAAAAAGCATGTGGCAGGAAATCTTCCCTCCCATAAATAATCTGCCCCACAGTATTTAGGAGCCGCTCCCCCCGCCCAAGCTTCTAGAGAGGGCTTATTTGGGTAGTTGGTGGTGCAGAAAGGAAGGAGGGATGGGGAGCTTTCCAGCCAAGAACTTCTTCAAAAGAACTTCTCATCAGAACCAAAGCCACAGCAACCACTCCAGGCTGCCAGTGGTTAAGGCCTAAACTACAGTAGTCCCATTAACTGAAGGGTTCAACCCACAAACCCCATTGATTAAATGCCTTTCCTCTAAGGCTAATTTGCATGGCCAATAGACTTACATGATAAATGGAAGAATGGTATGCTGATCTCAGTGACGCCTCCTTCTAAACATTGCTATCGTAGCAATTTGTTGCAAAGTAGAGTGGCTTCCTGATAAGAGAAAAGCCCTTCAAATATTTAGGGTTATTCCTTTGCCAGAAAGTCACTGGCTCTACAGGTGTTATTTCTGGTATAACGTTTCCCAACAACTTCTTCAAGTAATTCCATAAAAAGAGAAGTTCTGCCAGATTTGATTGTTCACCTCACTTTCTCCAGTATGATTAATCTACTGAGTCTTGATGGGGGTAAATTGCATGGACAAATTAATACATAATATATGGGATTGTTTGCTGTAACAGAGCAGCTCAAAAAGCCATAATATAATATTCAGATCATTTGTAGACTAGACAGTGGAAGTATCTGTCAATAAGAATCTTCTAATTTGCTTACCTTTATATTGTTTACGGCTGGGTAGCTCTGTGCTTTAGATGCCTGGCTGTAGAGCCACAGATTAGGAGTTAGGGCTTCCTGTGAGGAGAGCCAGCCTGTGTGGGCTTGTGCAAGCTGCACAGTCCAAGTTTGCCCCCAGATGCAGAGAGTGGTAAACCACTTGTGGGTCCTCTCTTCTTCTGAAAAAGGTCATCATGACTCAGAGCTGTCTTGATGGGGTGTAATTGTTATTATTCATAGTCGGCAAATCAATGAAAATGATGATTAGGGGTCACGCCTAGGCCTGTGATGGATGGACATTTGGCACTTCTGACTGTGAGGGCTACAACTTCTACCATACTTACTAAGTATGGTTAAAGGATTGTGGGAGTTTTAGGCTGGAACATCTGGAGATCAAAAGATAACACAGACACACACACACCATTATAAAAATTTAATACTAATACTAATACTAATTAGGGATGCGCATTTCATTTCAGAACCAGTAGGTTACGAAATGAACCATGTGAGCCCAGGTGTCCTTGGAACCAGCTGATACACGCAGATCCAATTACTTTACCTTTTTCTGTCTCGCGCAGGGTTAAAATCCAACAAGGAAGCATGTTGCAACATCATCTGTGCTAGATCTGTGATGCTGGCCAGTCAGGAGCTGTGCAGGGACAGGCATCCTCCCTCTTCCCTCTCTGGTTGCCCAGCAGCACAAAGCAGGAAAGATGATGTCACAGCATGCTTCCTCATTGTATTTTAACCCTACACGAGACAGAGAAAGGTAAAGCAATTGGATCTGCGTGTATCAACTGATTCCAAGGACCACCTGAGCTCACATGGTTCATTTCGTAACCTACTGGTTCTGAAACAAAATGCCCATCCATAATAATAATAATAATAATAATACAGTGACCCCCCGCCATTTCGCGGTCCCGGTATTGTGGTCCCACTACATCGCGGGACCGCAGTGCCGGAACCGTGTGGGAGGGGGGAGGGGCGGTGCATCGGAGGGCAACAGGGGGATCTGGTTGCTCCACGCGGCCCTCCCATCCACCCCGGAGAAGCCTCGGGACAGTCGCTCTCTGCGGCCCCCACGCCCCATCTAGGAGGCCTCTGAGCTGGGCGGGGGGCGCCGGGAGTGATCCGGTCGCTCTCCGCACTCCCTGCCCCTGCTAGGAGGCCTCCAAGCCGGGTGAGGGGGCGCCAGGAGTGATCCGGTCGCTCTCTGCACCCCCGCCCCTTCTAGGAGGCCTCCGAGCCGGGCAGGGAGGCCTCCGGGAGTGCTCCGGTCGCTCCGCACGGCCCTCCCACACACCCCGGAGAAGCCTCGGGGCCGCACAGGTGGGCGGCGGGAGGTAAGATCCCCCTGCCGCCAGCAGCACGCCATGCAATCGCCCTCCCCCCGCCCCACCCCACCAATTCCACATATTGCAGATTTTCATGCATCACGGGTGGGGTGGGTCCCTAACCCCCGCGATTGGCGGGGGGTTACTGTAATAATAATAATAATAATAATAATAATAATAATAATAATAATAATA